>RYFJ01000202.1:0-407442 GCA_003991445.1 Oryza meyeriana var. granulata | reverse complement strand
TAACCCATGAAGCTTTCAGGCCCCTCGGGCCCCGATAACAGTCTTGGGGGACGTAAAAGCCGCCCTCTCGTACGCCGAGCAGCGCGCGGCCGACATCCGGCCCCCGCAGCTCCTGACGTGCGGGGGCGCCGGGTCCTATCGCTACGGCCGCGCCCCAGCCGCGCAACGTCGCCACCTTTGATGCACGAGCTAGTCAAGGAGGTAGTCCTTGTGCGACGACGCGTCCAGACCGCCAAGGTTGGCGTTCGCTGGACGACAATAGGAAGCGCGCTCATTCGCCTTCTCTGCCGGGCAAACACCGACATCTTCGCCTGGCAGGTCGGAATGCCTGGGGTCCGCCAGGGGGGTGTTGAGCACCGCTTGGCCATGTGCCGCGAGGGCTCCGCGCCTGGTGCGGCAGAAGATACGACGACAGGCCCGCAGAGCGGCCAGGCCTTCGGTCCGTGAGGGAAAGAAAACATCGACAAACTTCTCGCGGCCATGGAATTCATCCGTGAGGTCGTCCACGCCCGGATGGCTGGCCAAACGCCCAGTCGTGTCCCCGAAATCAACGGGAAGCTGCGAATGGTGCATAGACTACACCGACCTCGACCAAGGCTTGCCCCAAAGATTCCATTCCTCTGCCTGCATAGAGCCCAGATAGTCCGAGAACTCCACCTGCGGGATTGCGACCTCTTTGTGCCTTCCTTGACGCTTATGCACGGGTACCATCAGATCCGCATAGGGCAGAGGAGGATGAGGAAAAACTTCTTATTACCCCCCGGGGGCCTTTGTGTTAGTGATGTGCTGCTTTCGTGGTTAAAAATGCTGTGTTCCAAACCTTCCCGCGGGCTGTCGGGTGACATTTGAATCGCAGCTAGTCGCACATGGAGGGCCTACGTCGACGATTTGGTGCTTGAAAGTCGCGCGACGCGGCCAGCGTCTGCTCCATTGATCTGGCCGAGACGTTTAGTAACCTTCGATGCACAAGGATGAAGCTGACCTCAGGACAAGTGCGTCTTCGGGGTCCCAGACGGCAAGCTCCTCGGGTTCTCGTGTCCAGCCGGGCATTGAGGCGAACCGGAGAAGATAGCACAATCGAATCGGATGCGCCCCCGACCGAGGTTCTACGGGAGGCCAGAGCTGACCCGGGTGGTTGCGCACTCGGTCGTTTCATCTCAGGCTCGGGGAGCGTGCCTCCCTATTCAAGCTTCTTAAGAATCGGGCAAGTTCCACTGGAACGGATGAGGCGGATCAAAGCCCTTTGATGAGTCGAAGAGGTACCTGAGCTCACGCCCCTGTCCTCGTAGCACCGGAACAGACGAGCCTTTGTTGCTGCTACATCGGCGGGCAACCCCGAGGTGGTAAGGCGCGGCGCTCGTCGTCGAGGCCCTTCCAAGCAGGGGCGGACCCGGGATTAACCTTCCCCCGGCCCGCACCCGCGGTAGCCCGAACTGGGCAGCCTCGCCAAGGCTGAGGCGAGCCCCTTGGGGACGCGGCGCCACGGGACCGTCCAGCCAAGTGGCATTGCCCCGGGGCCCCCATGTCCAGCTCCATACTCTATTCCCTTAGGGGCGAGAGCTGCTCCCTCCCCGGGGGGAGCTGAGCCCGGACCCCTCGGCCCTGTCCGGCCGGCTTCCGGGAGAACACACAACAGAAGCCGGTGTACTTCGTCACGAGGTTACTCCCGTGACGCAAATCGCGCTATCCCCAAGAGCGCAAAAGATGCTCTACGCTGTTCTATCGCAGTCCAGGAAACTTCGCCACTCTTCCAGGCGCACAAGGTTCGTAGTCACATCTTCCCCTCGGGCAGTATTGCAATAACCGGGAGGGAACAGGCCGGCGTTCGCTAAGTGGGCGGTCGAGGCTCGCTGAGTTAGACCTCCGCTTACCCAAGCGCTGCAAGGCCGCCATCAAAAGAAGTCCTGGGCGGATTTCAGGGCGGAATGGACCCGGGGCCCGAGCGCGGACCCTGTGCTGGACAGCCGGATTCCGGCCCTCGTGCGAGCTGCCGGCCGTGAATCTGCGCACTCCACTGATAATGAACTTCGACGGCTCCTGCGCCCGGCGGGCTTGCGCACCAGCGCCGGGGCGGGGATCGTCCTCGTATCGCCTACGCCCAGCTGGGGACGAGTTCCGCTTCGTCGTCCACCTCAAACTTTCGGGGCCACCACAAACATGGCTGAGTTACGAGGGCCTTCTCGCCGGCCTCCGGGGCCGCGATCGCCCTCTTGGGTGCGACGGCTATGCGCGCAAGGCGACTCCGAGCTCGTCATCAACCAGGTGTCCCGGGGAGTACCAGACCCTAGGAACCCCCCCCAATGTGGCCGCAATACGTGGACGAAGTGCGAAGGCTTGAGCGCCGTTCGACGACCTCACGCTTCGCCACGTCCTCTCGCAGTCGCAACCTAGCCGCCGACGAAGCTCTCAAGACTGGCTTCCTCGCGGGCCTGTCCCCTCGGGGATTTTCCAGGGAAGCCCTCGAGACCTCCTCGGCGCGCTTATCCGGGACCTCAGGCTCAAAACCCCTGAGCCCGGGCTGAGCCTGACACGCGCTCCCGATGGCCACGTCCCCCCAGGATTGGGTCCTCAGCGGCCGGACCCAGCGCGCCTTCCTGGATGGACGAAATCCGGGCATATCTTCTCTCGAGCACATCTCCCCGAAGACGATGTGGAAGCAGAAAGGATCGCTCGCTTATCTAAGCGCTATGTCCTGGTAGAAGGGACCTCTACCGGCGTGGCGCCAACAGCGTCCTTCTCAAGTGCGTTCCGGGGCTCCGGAGTCGAGATCCTCGCCGACATCCACGAAGGGGAGTGTGGCAGTCACGCCGCATTTCGATGCTGGTCGGTAAGGCTTTCCGGCAGGGATTTTATTGGCCCACGGCCTTGCAGGACGCATTCGACCTTCGTTTCCAGCGCTGGCGCCGTGCCAGTTTCATGCCAAACAGAGCCACCAGCCGGCGCAAGCACTCCAGATGATCCCCCTGTCCTGGCCCTTCGCGGTCTGGGGACTCGATATCCTCGACCCCTTTCCCCGGGCAGTCGGGGGTTATCGGCATCTCTATGTCGCCATCGACAAGTTCACGGAAAGTGGCGGAGGCCGTTCCCCGTGATCGACATCGACAAGCACTCAGTGGGGGTTGCGCTCAAGTTCATCCGGGGAATCACCAGCCGCTTCGGGATCCCCAACCGCATTATCACCGAACAACGGCACGCAGTTCACGAGCGAGCTCTTCGGCGAATACTGCTCCGAACGGCATCAAGCTCTGCTTCGCCTCCCCTGCCCACCCTGCCAGCAATTTGGGCAGGCCGAGAGGGCAAACGCTGAGATCCTCCCCTTCCCCCACTACGGGGCCTCAAGACAAGGTCCTACAACGACCTCAAGAAACACGGCTCAGTGGGTCTCGAACGAGCTCCCAGCGATCTTGTGGGCCAATCGGTAACCACACCGAGTCGGTGCGGACCGGGGAGACCCCGTTCTTCCTGGTATACGGGGCCGAGGCCGTTCTGCCGTCAGAACTCACCTTCGGCTCCCCCCGGATACAGCGCTACAAGCGACAACACCGACCACGACAACATGCAGCTCGACAACCTCGACTTCCTCTCGAGGAGCGAAGACGACGCGCCTCGCTCCGAGTCGCCCGTTACCAATCCCCCCGCAAAGCCTTAGACGCTATCACCAGCGCAAGGTTCGGGCTCGATCACTCCAGGTCGGGGACCTAGTCCTCCGCCGTTGCCCTTACACGTGCCGGAAAGAATAAGCTCTCCCCCATGTGGGGTTTAAGGCCCCTTCCTGGTGAATCGGTGTCTCCCGGCCGGGCTCGGTAAGACTGGGCCAGGAGGATAGGGACCCCGCTTCCCAATCCCTGGAATATCGAACATCTTCGCAAGTTTTATCCATAAGCATATCTGTAAGTTGGGAGGCTTGGGCCAGCGCCGGTTTTTTCTTCCAATATCGGCGCTGGCGGACGGGGGCCCCATACGTATTCGCCTTCGCATATAGCTTTTTTAATATCTTTCCCTGTCGTATATAGCTTTTTAATATCTTTCCGCGTGTCGTCCTTTTTCGTCTGTTCCCATGTGTTGCGCTCGTGGCTGTCTCGTTCTTTGGGGGCATAATCGGGCCGCGCCCAGTGCGACAGTTGGGGTTCGCGCATTATCATCAAGTTCCCTACTGACGGTAACCGCATCCCGACGTGCTAGGTTCGAGACGTTGTCGAGCTGCGGGGACCTAAGGGCGCCCTCCGGGAGGCGCCCCGGGTCCCGCGACTCCGGGCGCCTTACCTGGCTAGCTTCCGGGGTCGGTTCTTTCCGGAGGTAGGGGGTGAAATGAGTTATGCGCGACTCTTTTTCTCCGCACGTCGCGGCTCTGAGGGCCCCGTTCGGGAGATGATCGACGCCACGACTCGTAGCATGGAGTGGGCAGGGAAGCGAGCCAGATACTCTCACAATTCATCGTGTGCAGATTACACCGATCCCGACAGGTTTTATGGCGCAGGCTTTCCGAACCTGCAGACGCGGGCCGCGGAGCCCGGCCTTGCCGAGCTCCTCCCGGCAACCGGCGAGGCACCGAATGCTCGTCGCCCGGCGACCCCGTCTCCGGTCAAGCTTGTTCCTGGCGGCCTTGCGGCGCTCCCAGGCCCAGGCGCCCGGGGGCACGGAGGGCCCCCGGACCCGGAAGACGGAGGGGTCGGAACTACGGACTGGACCGTCACCGCCGGACTCATCCCCGGGCCCCTCGCAGCCGTCGCGGACCGAGCACCCGGGGCAGGCGGCTGCTCAAGGCCCCGCGAAAGGGGACCTGGGTGCGAACGACGGTTCACGGCGAGTCGGTCCGGTACTCGACGTTCCCGGGGCGAGCGACGCTCCCGGCCCCTGGGACGACGTGTTCGCAGTACCACGACGCCTCCGCAATGCCCAGATACGTTACCATATCCACCTTTACATATTGCTTCAATTTGTATTCCTTTTCCCGTTGTATGTACAGCCTAGGATTTCCAGGATCGGCCGCAGAGCCGGCCTGCCCAGCTCTTACCCGGCCGAGTCGGCGAGGCGCCGGGTACTTCGGCTGCGCTTTCGGAGCAGCCCCGCGCCCGGTCATGGTCGGACCCTGAAGGGCCCCGGCGAGTCAATTGGCTGTCCTCGCATGCACCCGCTTAGGCAAGCGAACGCCCGGGGCACGGAGGCCCCCGGATCCGCAAGCCGAAAGGGGCCGGAGCTTGTGGACTTCATCACTCCGGAAGGCCCACGTCCGGATGCTTGCGCCCCGGGGACGGGTCCCCGGGGCGGGAGAGACCATCACAGATCGCTGCCCGGGCGGTGTTCACGACTGCCGGCTCCCGCTGTCGAGATCGCGCCCGGTATTCGGCGCTCCCGGACACGAGGCTCCGACCCACGCAACATCCAACACACCATAAGACAAGGTATGAAAATATAAACATAATCATGTACATATAAAAATGTCTCTCTTTGTACCAGACAGGCAAAAGCCAGGCGAAGCGCGAGCGGCCGGCCGGAGATGTCGTCGCACGGGGGGAGATCGCTCGCCTCCGTCGGACCGGACGCGGATGACGTCGGGAAGGCCACCCGGCGTCTTCGCCGACTCGTCGGTCCCCCGGATCCACGAAGCGCTCCCCCCCGCTCGAAGAAGCGCACCCCGCCGCCGTGGGTACAGGCGTCGGCCACGGCCTCAAATCGGCCGCGCGCTTCCGAGGCCTCCATCTCCACGACCAGAACTCGACGGCCTTTCACCGCCGGCTCGCTTGCAAGGACCTCACGCTTCCGGACCGCGAGCCCGGCCCTCTCGGGTCCAGACGCGATCCTCCGGAGAGATGTTTTCTTCCCCGCGCCTCCATCTTGGATCGAGCGCAGGAGGACTCGGTCGACGGCGGATTTGGCGGCGCCCTTCAGTCCGACGCCGCGCCCTCTCCGGCCGGACCTTTCCGCGGATCGTCTGGATTCGGACGGTCCGATCCGTCGAAGACGGTCCGATCGCCGGGTTGCCACGAAGACGCGGTCGCGGCTATGCGGACGGTCCAATTGCTGCGTCACGTCGCGGTCCCTGCCCGTTCTGCTCTCGAGGATCCTCCCGGGACCGGGGCCGACACCGCTCGAGGATCCTCCCGGACCGGGCCGACCTCCGCTGCTCCCGACGAGTTGCCGCCTGCACTTGGCCGGCAGCGACCGCCATCTGGTCCGGTGCAGAGTGGAGCATTGCGCGTCCGTGCGCTGCTCCTGTTCGCCGGGCAGCGGACACTACCAGGGCCCATTCCCCCCTCGCGGAAGACGTCTGGGGCCCTGCCTTTCCTCTCCTCTTCGGCAGCAGAAACATCAGCCAGTTCCACGACGGCCCGCTCCGGCGCGGCCCCCAGGCTCACTACCACACATGCAGTTACCCGCAACGGCGCCCCCGGTCCGCCCGGTGGGCCCGCGCAGCTCCAGAAAGGTGACGGCCAGTACAACGGACCGCCGGGGCAACATTCTTCGCCTTCTGGGCACCGGTAATCCCAGGTGGGCCCCAAGTCTCTTCGTCGGATGGCGGCTCCACAGCGGGCTCACGCGGTCGAGGGACCCGCTCCGTTGCAGCCGCCTCGGCCACGGCTTCCCGCGCCTCTCGCGAACCACCGCGACTTTCCTCAACATTTTAGCAGCCAGGCGGGGCGCGAGAACCCGGAAAGCATCTCCTTGGCGAGCTCGGGCCCGGGAAGGCGTCCCGGTACCTTCAAATGTTCCCGGAGAGGGCACCCGGGTCCCGGACACTTGTCCACCGCATTACCTCCGGGGCCCCTGGGTCCCGGGCCCATTCTTGTTCCCGGCAAACAAGCGGGCGCAAGCAAGTCGCTAAGCTCTACCAGCTCAAGATGAACCAGGCAGACCCGCGTCCCCTCGTTTCTTCAAGGACGTGGCCCCGTTTCTGCCCGGAGCGGTTCGGCCGAGCAACAGGGCCAGGGGCCACTGTCGGCGAAATGCGACTGGGGGTCCCACAGCCTGCGGGGACGCGTGGATCTCCGGCCAGATCGGCTCCTCCGGGGACATATCTGCACAACCGGCGGCCGCAGGGAGGCGTGTCTCCCGCCGGTCGTCCGTGCCCGGATGCGTCCCCCCGCCCGGACGCGCCGCCTGTCACCCGGGAGCGCCGCCTCCGGCCCCGGGCGAGTGCCGCCCGGGAGCGGGCCGTCCGGGAGCGTCTCCTCCGGCCCCGGGCGAGTGTCGCCCGTGCCCGGAGGCGCCGCCTCCGGTCGTGTGCGGCAACCAGGCGACCAGACCAGCCGCCCGCAGCACCCGACAGGGGCTCCTCCAGGCGCGTGGGGTAACCAGGCGACCAGACCAGCCGCCCGCAGACCAGCCGCCCGCAGCACCCGACAGGGGCTCCTCCAGGCGCGGCGCAACAGGCGGCTGCTGGCATGCAGGTGCTCCAGCCGCCCACAACAGCAACAGTTCCGGCATGGGCGTCGTAGGCAGACGTGTGCACAGGAGAGCTCGCCGGAAAAGCTCTCTCTCTATATTCTGGCACTGTGGACTCCCCTAATCTATAAAGGAGGATCCAAGCCACCGAACCGAAGGCAGCTCAAGCTCGAGCAATAGACAACAAGGCAACCTTTACTGTTCTTCTTCCCCAAGTCTCCCGGTTACGCTTCCGAGCTCCCCGAGTACACCTTGTAACACAACCATACACATTCTCCCACATAGCATACACACAGGACGTAGGGTATTACGCTCCGGCGGCCCGAACCTGTACAAATCCTCTCGCCTCCTCTGGGTGCCATTGTCTCTCGTCTTCTCCAACGCCTCGTACACCTGAGAAACAGCTCCCCTGGCCGAACCTCAAAAGGGGGGTCTCCCGACTTCCCGCCGTCGAGGCTTCGTCCTCCGACAATATCATTTAGAAAAAAAACATGTAAATAAAAAATTCAAAATCCAGAACCAGAAAAGACATGGCCTACCATATAAATTCACCCAGTCACAAACAGGACTTGTACCAACAGTCCAACAGACCTTTTGTTCTAGACAGAAAAAGAGTCCATCCTGTTTACAGACCGCTCTTTGTTAGTAGTAAATCACATGAACTTTTTATAGTTTTATTACACAAAGTTCTCTTTACGACAGACATTATAGTAACAGTATAGTTAAAAAAAACTTAGCTCTTCTCGAGATGTGTGCACCCCAAGCACTCCAAACTCCAAGGCTCCAAACTAATGCTAGTATACTCCTTTTGGTTGTATAAACTGGGGTGGTCAAACAGAGGTCCCAAGGCAGGACTGTAACCCTATCCAAGCACCAGACCCACCACCATTCACTAGCTCACTCTCATCAGCTTAGGTGGTGTTTTTTTGCTCGTAGCTTATAGCTTATTTCGTTAGTAGATTTCTCGAAACATAAAATATAGTGTTTTTTTAAAACTCTTTATACGAAATTATCTCTAAAAATTAAATAAATTTATTTTTTAAGTTTTTAATAATTAATACTTAATTAATTATATGCTAATTATTTATCTTATTTTACATAAAACTTAAAGCCACACTAACAAGCCAAAAAGAATACCACCTTACCCTCAGAGATGGGGGACGACTGCTACTGCACCTCCACGTCTTTCTGCGTCAGTGACTCAGTGCCCCTGCAAAAAAAAAAATATTATTGCTCCAATCTCTTGGCCTTTTCACCGGCCCATCTCATGTCGTCATGCAACTCACTCACGTCGCCCTATCCCAAATCCCAGTGTCACGAGGTTGGGCTAAGATGTAAGATGTCGTCACTGGTATGAATATACTTTTGTCATCTTCCTGCCTCACGGTTTTGCAAAATTTCACCATGCGTTCATACAATCATAAGCAGGTTTACCAAACGTTACCGAGCTAAAACAGGGATCAGCGTTTTTTTTTTCCGCGAAAACTATTGACTCCTGATAAAATCCAATTAAATTTTATCAAAAAATTTAATTTAGTTTGAATTTTTTAAACTTGACTGTAAAACTGCACCGGTTTATGTTATCGAGTCTGGCTTTCATAAAAGCCGAACGGTTTTGTAAACCCTAATCCTACGTACTCGCTAGAGCACGAGAGCGAGTACGCAGTAGTTGGTTAGAGGCTCTTGCTGCCAATGCTGCTCTCACTCTGATTCTCTGACCTGCCAAGGTTCATGCGTTTGGATTCACCGTGTACTTGAAGCAAAATTTGGGCATGGGAGCGATTGGAGCCTGTGGGCCCTGGTCCGGGTACAAATGTACAAGTCACCCTGTTCGCTGCAGCTTATAAAGTTGTTTTATCTTCTAGTTTCCGTAAACACGTTTCTTTAACTATTAAACTATATATTTTTTATAAAAAAATTTTATATAAAAGTATCTCTAAAAAATTAAATAGATCTATTTTTTTAAGTTTTTAATAGTTAATATTTAATTAATTATATACTAATGATATTCTTTATTTTACGTGCGACTTATAAGCCTAGAACAATAACTCAATTTAAACACCACCTTTAAAGTAGCAATTGGTTTCGATTTGGTGTGCTGCGTTCTTATGGTCCATTTATGAGCTTCATCATATGTGCTGGTAGCCTTAAAATCTGTGGTCCAATTTTATGGCCAAGGGACTGGCCAGCATCAGCATGAGTACTTAAGAAACAGTGTGATGCGTCACAGATCATGTTTATGGCCCATCTTTCATAGGTTTGATTGATTGGTCAAATGCACTAATGGTTGAGCTTACAATTTATCGCTTCCTTGTGTTCAATATACTATGAATAACAACCCTAAAGAAAATACAATGAACAGGACCCTGAAAAGGAAAAATATGTCAAACTTAGTTTGATTGTCAAGATTTTTGGCAGTAGTTGTCTTGTTTGTTCCAGCCACATGGAAGTATACCCAATAATGTGATATTTCATGATTGTTATAGACTATATAGTATTCCATAAACTATCTTCTCAATGTAGCACCCCTAATTGTGTACAGCAAAGATGTACTAGTAGTAAGTTTGTACGCCTGGGAATGGACCACAAATGATTGTTTGATGTACAAATCCACGGTTAGAGAGAAAGATTGTCTAGAGTGCACGGTCCTCGAGGCAAAAGTGAGAGGCACATTTTCTCTGCAAATAGCGCCTAGACTGATAGTACACTGTACGTGTACAGTACAGAGCTTTACATATGGCTAGAGAATAGAGACCGTTAGAACAATTAGACAAAAGGGCCTCTTAGACTCTTTGTTTGAGGAATTCCTCTCTGACCAGTAGTTATCAGATTGTAATTGCCCAGACAGAATCTTTTGTATTCAGAACAACAGTGTTTTGATCAAAACACAGTCTTTCCACTGCCATTAGCGTTATGGGCGCAGATATTTCCCTTTATTAGACTGTAGGGCTGCTAATTTTGTACTCCCTAATAATGCATGCCGTGCCATTATTCCAGCTCTTTGCAGTCTTCTTGCTGCATCAGCACAAGTGTGAGCCGTGCTGTAGAAGAGGACAGGAAACATACCAGCTGCCCTTACCCAGGATGGGGCTCCATGTGTCTCTTGGTGTGGTGTGATGCTTCCGAACTTGACATGTGATGTTGTAGGAGGCTCGCAGCTATCCCTGTATGTTGCTCCTTCCATCCCAAAATACAAACGCTTCGAAATTTTTTTTAATAAAATTAAAGAGACAGGTAAAGTTCTTTAATAAAATTAAAAAGATAGGTGAAATTAAACTAAAAAAGGTTATAATTAGTTAAAATGAGAAAGTACGTAAAAAAAATAAATAAAATATAATTGTGATTGGCTGAGAAAATAGCTAAAAAATTAGCTATATTTTTAGATAATTTTTAAAAGATAAAAATAGCTATATTTTAGAACCGAGAGAATAATCATTTGTTACCGCCGTAACTTTGAGAGTTAAATGAGGAGATAGACAAGGAAGCCATGATAGTCCAGGGATTGGAACCTTTCCTGTGGATCTATCATCAACTGCCCTGTTGCATTCATGCTGCTCTCGATGAAAGTCTTCTGGGCATTTTTCTTACCTACGCTGCTCTCACTCTCTGACTAACCATGTGCGCTCGCACAAGTGACAGGCATGGCTAAAAACTGAAAAGCAGAGAGCATCTCGCGGAGGACGAGCTGGTAGGGATGGTGAAAAAAGTTACAGCTATGGAGGATGGCGAGCGCAGGGCCTTTTCAGAGGAGCAGCAGGCAGCAGCTACGGCAAAGGTTTGGCTGAGTTCGGAAGTAAAAGAAGGATGGAAAAGTTTCTCTCATTTTTTGTGAATATATTTTTGAATTGTTAAATAGTATATTTTTTATAAATTGTTTTATATAAAAATTACTTTAAAATTATATTAATTTATTTTTTTAAGTTTAAAATAATTAATATTTAATTAATTATATGCTATTTCGATTATGTAATCCTCTTTCTTTTTTCTCTTCCCTCACTTCCCAAGTCTCTCTTAGCCTTTTTTTTCGACGTAGTAGGATGGTTGATCGGTGACGATGATGAGGCTGCTTTTAACGCTGCGTTTGGGCGGCTTCGTCTCAGGCTTCTATTCCCATGGACGGCTCTGACCTAGGCTACAGTTTCCTCTGCAGTGCTTGGGCTGAAGCCTCGCTGAGGATTGTCGTCGTTCATGTTGGCGAGCATTCCGTAGCATGGTCTTGAGTATGGTAAACTAACATCTGAAATGAGCTTATAGCTACACATGCTCTTTTCGTTTTAAAATAAAAAAAAATCTAGTACTAGATTTTTATATTTTAAGACAAAGAAAATATCTATTAAGGCTTCATTTGATTTATAGGAAAAAAATCCTAAGAAAGTCTTTAAAACAAAGCATTGAATACTATCTATTTATTTGAAATTCTTATAAAATGAACAATCCTATAGAGATTTTGAAGAAAAATAAGCATGAGTTTCTATACACAAAAATTTCTTCTTTCCATTACTCTAAATCCCTATGTGTTTCTCCTCTCTTGTGCGTCGATCAAATGCTAGTTTTTAACTTTCATGTGTTTTTATTCATATAGGAATTCAATAGATATGATATTCTATTTTTATGTTTTTCCTATTTTTACGTTTCATAATACTTTTGTACAGATGAATTTGCAGTGGAATTCTAGTCCTTACCAGCTAAGCCAATGTTCAGGCTGTACTCGGAGGTCTGGAATGGAGCTGCTCCAGATTGGTTCTCTTGTTCTTCTGAGATGTATTACGTGTTGATCTGTCAGGTACGCCTCGTTTTCTGGGATGCATTTGTTAATCCGTCATAGGCCGGATGGGCTTTATAGCCCATCAAAACATAGCCCATGATAGTGCCCAATTATCTATACCTTAACCTAATTTTGGAGCCCATAAAAAATCTAACCTAATTTTAGACTTTGGGCTTCTCTGCTCGCAGCTGGGCCATCCACAAAAAATACATTGCCATGTAATTGGCTCGTGTGAGAAATGTTTCAATAAGTTCATTTGTGATAGGTTAAAATTTAAAACGGATAACTTACCTAGGTTTATCTCCTATGTTTGTAGATAATGCAGAACAAGTAGAAAGTAAAAACATCATAAAAAATATTTCCTTCAAATTCTATAAATACTAAAAGTATATTAAAGCATTTATATTTAAATTTACAAAAGTCAGGGGAAATATTTAGAAAATTCGCTTTTCTTTGCTTTGAAATATCGTATTCGCTGATTTGTTAGCGTATATTACTATCATGATTCTGCCTCATTATTCGACAAACAAAAAACTAAAAACACATTACAGGATATGATATGTATAGGAACCTTACGAGTATTGAACTAATTACTGTAAAAATTGTGCGTTCCAAATAAGCTTTGAATAAGTAAACATATGCTAACACACATAAAAAAAAAAGAGAAATACACAGTATACCAATTAGTGAGCGCATGTACATATGATCTTTATAGAAATTTACTAATTCAAAAAATAACAAAATTTTAGTATTCTAAGCAGGTTAGAAAGATGGCGTGCCAACTAGCGCGCTAATTTTCTATAATACTTTTATTTGGGAGAACTGTGAGAAAACTTGGTTGAGTCCCTATTCTTTTGGACCTGGTTAAATCTTTTAAGGCCCACGTAATTGATAATACTCCAATATGCCTCTACCTTTTTGGTTCGGCAAGTAGAATCTATTCTTGGAGGTCCAGTAGTCACATCAATTATGTGTTCCGAATCTATTACTATCACCCACTCCAGTTTGCTAATAGTTTGCTGATAATGATTCTCATGATGGGACAATTTTGTTTTTTCCCTGTGTTTTAATTATAATTATGATTTCATCTTTTTTTTAGAGTTTGTGATTTTTGCCCTCGTTTTTTTTAAACGAAGCTTCCGTTTGTCCCTGTTTTGGATGACCATCTGGTGCCCTAGATTAAGTGAGTTAAAAAATTGAATTACTAAAAAAATATGAATGGACCATTCTAGCTCCAAATAGGGTGGATAATCGGGTCGGTTTTTTCTCTTGGTTTTTACCGAATAGCCTCCACTCCACTCCCACCAAGATCTTAAGCCGTTGCCCGTGCCTCTGACGAAATCCGTGCCACCGATGAACTTTCACGCTGCCGACGAGCTCCCGAGCCATTGACAAGCTCCCAAGTGGTCATGTCGTCCCTGAACCAATGAGCTCCGACGCCGCTTCGCGTGGATCTAAGCTCCTGCCACTGAAGAGTTGCCATGCCACCACCATGGATCTGCTCCCACGCTGCCACGTGAGGGGATTCCTGCCGTCGCCGGGCTCTTACACCATTCTCAAGCCTGAGCTCTTGCACCCCTACCGCTGATTTGCTCACGTTAGGATTGGGGATTTGGTAGGACAAGATGGGGAGGTGGATTTGGGGTTTGGGGGAGATACTAAGGAGACAAAGTCATAGAAGGGTGGTCCGTGTACCTGTCACACATGTCTGGCCGGTGCCTGATCGTGCTGTCGCTGCTGGGCGTAGCATTTGGTGACATGGCAAGCAGCAAAGAATAGTCCCATTGCACCAATTGTTTTTTTAATAGTAGATAGAGATCTGGCCTCTATATCCACATGTGGATATACACAGACAAAGGTTTACAAATAGTAATACTTAGACTCTACGTCTCATAACTGAAAAACACAAAAACACAAAGAGAAAAGACTAAAATACTAAGAGCTTGTTCACTTTGTTGCCACTTTCAACCCTAGCCAAATTTTGGCATGTGTTGGCATTACCAATTTTTGGTAGTGTTGGATATATTTAGTTTGATATCTTTATCAAATTTTGGTAGACTTCTAAGAGAGGAAACTTTCGGAACTACCAAAATTTGGTAGGGTAACAATGGTTAAGGTGTGTTTAGTCTGTTTCCTTACCAAAATTTGGTAATGCCAAAAATTGGGTTAAAAATGGCAACAAACTGAACGGGCCCTAAGCTTCAAATATTCCGTCTTCTTCAAACTTGTTCATCTCTTATGCAGCAACAATCCAACCCGTCATTCGTATACTTAGAAACTTTGATGTCAGAATCAACTTGCCTAAGATCAGACTTCTGCCGCCTGCCGAGCCCTAGTCCAAAGACGTTGCTGCCGACCCATCCATACTGCCGCAGCTTTCTTCTTCTTATTGCTCCATCACACGTCTTCACCGTGGCACCCTCACCATCCGGCAAAACGACATCCACAAAGGTCTACACGCAGACGTCAACACATCGGGGATCCTACATGGCGCTGACGTGGTTGCCACCTCCTCTCTTCTCTGACCTCTCTCTTCATTTATCCCCCTCTACCAGTGGGTAACGGTCTCCTCTCACCTTCTTCTCTCTCGCTGTCAACTACCTGCATCCTCGCCGCATTAGCCTTGTGCTACCATCAGCAACCAGCAGCTGGAGTTAGTGCAGCTGCGCCACTGCAAAGGGGGCACCTTTTGTTGGGGCCCTTCCTAAGATAGTGGCCACAAGCATTCTTGGTACGCAGCGTGGCGGTAATTGTCCTCGGTTGCCGCCACTAGTTTCAACAGCAGCATGGACAACTATTCTTGCAAGGTGGCCATCGTGGATTGCCGGTTGTCATAGACGCCCAAGTATCGCACGTTGATGAGGAGGTGGATGGCGCCGATGCTAGCGTTGGTGGCGAAGGAGTAGAGCTCGTCCTCGAGGTGTCCGCCCTTAGCAGAGAGGTTGAGGAAGCCGGCGTTGTTGTAGTGCAACATGTGACTCACTGGCGACGATGCCATCTTGCCAAGGCCACCGTGGATGGTGGCGTGGGTGGGTGCAGCACAACGACGACGCTGGCCTCAAGATGGAGATGTCGGGTAGAGGTTGGCATGGGCGCACGTTGATGTTTGGCGGCAGCGAAAGAGGAAGAAGGAAGAAGAAGGTGAGAGGAGAGAGAAGAGAGGATGTGGCGGCCATGTCAGTGCTACGTACAATCTTGGATATGCCATGGGGGCACCCTCATTAACGAACGTTCGCTAGCAAGCAAACTAGCAAACACCTATCTATTCACCTCAAATCGAATAGATTGATGCAACCTGACTCTTCATTCCTCCCGTCCCTTGACTTCTCGCTTTCTCTAGCTCGACACCATGATGGTGATGAAAGGGCCTTGATGTTCCACAGAGGGAGGGTGAATATGCAGCAGGATTAAAAACCCACCGGAGTATCCGGTCTCAACTACTGGAGACTCCAATCTGTTCTCACTATCTTGCAGTGAGAATTGACCGGACACTCCAGTCCAGAGGTCCAGAGACTCCGATCTCCTGGTACTTCATCCAAGAGGGCCTGCACCAGGGACAATCCTATAAGGGATAGGGGTGGAATAGGAGATAAACAACTACAGTAAGTAGAGAAATGAATCACGAGACAAGGACATGGATTTTTTCACCAGAGTTCGGATCCAAGGATCCTACGTCTCCATTGAGAGACTCCAAGGAGCCGGATCTCTCTCGATCCCTAGCCTCACCAAGCTAATAACCAGGAGAAAACCTAGTCTTCAAACCACCACCAAGGTATAGCCTCGTTTCCGAGCAACCACCAAGGTCCAAGCTCGGATAGCGTGCCCCTGTCTCCGATGTGGCTTGCTCTACCAAGCAACCTCCTAGAAACTAGCTCAGAATCCACTGAATATACCTATTTCCTTGCGGAGGTGAGGAAACCTTTACAAACTTTCCCCGGACAATCCACATGATTAGATCCTCACGGGCGATGCCTAGTCGGCTAGGAGGAACACCTCCAAGAGTAACAAGCCTAAAGTCGAAGGCCAGACATATATCCCCAACTGCTCAATTCAAAAGCCCTAACTCTCCATCTCTCTAGAATCAAAATTCTACTCAAACTCACAAAGATTTACACGAAATTTGAGGTGGGAGAGTATAGAAACCCTAGAGATGCTATAGAAGAGGATTAGAAGTGTGTGGCAGCCAACCCTAGCAAGTGGGGGTAGGTGATGTTAAATACTCTCCTATTCCCAAACTAGTCGTTACTCACATATTCAAACACCGGAGACTTCATATGCAAAGTCTTTTTGCATTCACTTTCGATTCGAGCCCTTCTTTATAGTGCAGCATGCCTAAGGACTCAAAAACAACAACTAAATCAAAAAGAAATCTCTTTGATTCTTTTATCCGCTTCGATCTTTTGTGGGGGCTTACATTCATTATCCCTATCACGACGGGGACTAAAATCCTGCAACTTTCTCAATAAATTTATTAGTCCCCTATTAGTATTGTTATTGATCATCCAAAACCCACTTATGGTGCTTGATGCACTTTCAGGTGATTCCACCCAGAATGCCTCTATTCCCTACCAGGATGGCTCGCTTCTTACTCCTAGCCTCAATTCGGCACGGCGGCAGGTGAGCCGCCACTCCCTCATTACATCGGCATTCATGTTCCCCTTCCTTCTCTCCAGCGAGACGCCGGTGAGGGTCCCTTTCTTCCTCCTCCATGGTGAGAGGTCGAGTCCACTTCTTTCTCCTCAACGAGCCACGCGCTTCATCCCTAGTGATGCTGACGAGCACCGCAACTTCTTATATTTGGACATGGGTGAGTAGTGCTATGCAAGTTGCACGCTTCAGTTGAAGGTTTGGGATTTCAGATTTTTGAGTTAAAAGTTTGAAGTCATGAGTAGAACTTTTTAGGAGATTTGAGTAGAAATTTAAAGTTTCATGCAAAAAGTTTTATGTATTGAGTTGAATTTTTGAAATTGGAATAATTTTGATTTGAAAGTTATTGGTTTTGGTATAAAGTTTTTGAATTTCTATTTGAAAGTTTCAGATTTTTTAAATTGAAAGTTCGAATTCAAGTTGAAAGTTTTAGTTTTAAAATCTATAGATTCGAGTTGGAAGTTTGAGGCCACATATAGAAAGTTTTGTTGAAATTTCAAAAAACTGATTACCTTTAATGCTTCGGCAGATCAAGCTAATTATGGAAAGTTACTAGCATTAGAGAGGAGGGTGATGCGTTCGTTGGCCACGAATGCTCGCGCATTATGTTTTCCGTGCCATGGCTATTTTAGACTGAAATGGCACACTTTAACAAGATCCAAGGCCTAGGTCTGTATTTTTAAAGTTTGCGGACCCAAATAACATAGCGGGACAAGTTTAGAAACTGATAGTGCACTTTACTTAAAACATAAATATTATACAGAAGTAGGGACAAAGATACAGACAACATCGAAAAATAAGTAGGTCTTTCTTTTTACTACAGATTTAACATGGTCAAGATGGCTTAACGGATCAAGGGCAAACATGAGCTTGGGTTTAAGAAAATGAGGACAAAATCACAACTAAGAAAAGTTAAAATTACAATTATATTCCAAAGCAGGCAAGAACACAATTTCCCCATGATTAAACATGCCTACTCACATGCACATAATCTCCGAGTACATGTGGGCTATCTTTTTTCAAAGCATGACAGTAGGATGATATTACTATAATTCCTTTTGTTTTTCTTACTTTCTCCGTCTCAAAATACAAATATTTCTAGCTATAGACATAGATCGAAGATAGTATAATCTTTCGTATTAGATACAAGAACTACTGGACAATGACAGAAAAATGTCTGAAAATTAGTGTAGCCAACTGGAGTAGTAGTACTATATATACCTGCCCTGGCTTTTGGTTGGAAAATGTACCCCTCACGTCACGCACACACACCGCTCTGGTGCAGATACCTGTCGGATTAGTTGAACTGAACGTGTTGCTGTCAGTGACAACCTCTCCTGGTTTAGTTTCCCTTATTTTATTCTGCCAAAGGTTCTTAAGTTATCGCACTCCAGAATCTTTTGGAAACTAAGCTCAAGTTAATCGAACAGTGTCAGCTCTCTTATGACCCGGAGAAAAAAAAAGCAGAAGTCGAGCGTGCCGAGATTAAGGCCTGGTTGATACACGGTTTGGATTAAGCTTATAGGCCACACGTAAAACGAGTAGAGTTATTACCGTATGATTAATTAAGTATTGGCTATTACAAACTTTTTTATTTTTCTAAAAAATTCTATATAAAAGTTTTATGAAAAACATGTCGTTTAATAGTTTAATAAGCGTGCTTACGATAAACAAGTAAGTAGCTACTATGAATAAGCCGAAAGAACGCTGTCTAACTCACATGAATACATTTTTACTTTGCTCGTTGACATGTCAAACTAGTTATATATGTCTTAGCGATAGTGTAGAAGTACTTCCTCCATCCCAAAATAACTTAATTCATAAAGTTTAAAGTTTATTATAAAATAAGTTAATTTTTACTCTCTTACCTATCCTCGATTTACGAATCGAGAAATTTTATTCCTTCAATAGCATTTACATATCCATCAAACAATACTATTTTTATACTAATGAGAGACACTTTTATCTTTTCTTTTCTCATATCTACTATTTTTTTTTCAGATCATAAAAATCCATTTATTTTAGGATGGAGGGAGTAGTGACATCTTTTTGCGAATTTGTCCGTGAAACATAATATATACTAGTCAAAAGTATGACATCTAGTTACACTAAAGAACCAATAATGCATGCCTTTTATGTGTTTCCTCCATCCACAAATATAAGGCTGCCTTCAAATCTGTTAGGGAAAAGTTTTTCCTCGTTTTTCATGAGCATGTTTTCTAAACTGTTAAACGGTCTGTTTTTGCAAAAATTTTCTATATAGAAGTTACTTTAAAAAATTATATTGATCTATTTTTTAAGTTTAAAATAATTAATACTCAATTAATCATGTGCTAATGACTCACCTCGTTTTACGTGATCTTCTTTCTCTTTTCTTTTTCCTCACTTTCGAACTCTTCCTAAGTATTTTTAGGTTTTTTAGTAAAGATTAAGGTTGAGAAGGAAACTCTTTGGTGTCCCTTATTAAATAAGTGATGAATAGAGGTGGAAGGATGATTAGAGGTAGGATGAAAGAAATTTGAGTGAGATATAATTGATTGGATAAGTAGCACTTTAAATTTTTATATTTATAGATAAATTTTAAAAGCTTAAAATACTTATATTCGTGGTCAGAGTGAGTAACTGGAAGCCACCACCCCTGCCCCCCCAACCCCTCACCCAAAATAATATAATAACTTCCCCTCGAATCTGAAAAGAGTTTGCGGCGGAAGAAACGTCATTGTCACACCCAACGCCATTGCTGATTGTTTGCACCAAACTTTCCACAAGAGAAATATTTGTGTCAATGTCAAGCTTAATCATAGTATTAGACTTTTTTTTGAACAAAGGTGTAATATCAAACTACCCCCTTTAGGTAGTTCTTCAATCTTAATAACATGTGCCGTCGATGCTGGCTGAGAACATAGGGAAAAAAATGTTTCAAGATGGTAATTTGGCATGTTGTTGAACCAGAATCGTTCAAAATATTAAAACAGGAACATAAATGGCCTTCAAGTTTGTTTTCAAGTCTTGAGTTACCACATTAATTAAGGCCCAATTTTCTATTGTTGTGTTGTGCTTCATTTTTAAGTTGTTGTGAAAATAAAAACTTATAACATTTGTAGTTTGTTGTGCAAATAAAATTATGGCTAGATAAGATATGTCAGCCAAATGTCATATCTCTCATAATTGTTTCATATTCTCGAAACATAGTAATATTATTGTTTGTAACATCGTTTTAAATAAAAATAGTTTGCTAAACACTTATTGCATCAAATGAGATTACCATAATACTCCGTGATACCAAATGGAGCCTAAAACATAGTGAAAGATCTATGCTTGATTGTTTGGTGGTGTACATTGATTGAATATATATTAATGCTCTGCTACAACTACATAAGAAATACAATTTTATTTTTGAAAATAGCCTACGTATTGTACATAAATAGAAGTCCACTTTCCATAAATTGTAATCTAGCCACACGACAATGTAGTGCCGTAAAAGTTGTATTTATATCTTGTGTTGCACATGGGTTGCTTGAATATGTCTACAACTAAACTCCATACACTAGAGCAGACAACTCAAATAAAACCTGCATTTTCCAGTATGGCACTCACATGGCATTACGTTGCAACCATTTATGCCTTTCAATCCTTTATCCTCTTCGGTAGACGTGAACCCACACAATATTGTGTTATATATTTCTTCTGCCTATAAAGATAAATATTTCTAGAAGTTTTAATAGAAATTAAAGTTGACGTAAAATTACTAGGAGTTCACTTGTTACAAAAGTTCACGTGCAAAGATATAACAATAAATGCTGAGAATCATGAAGGGTGGTTTACTTAAAAAATATTTATATTAATGAAGAGAGTAGTTGGAAACATATCTGTTTCATCATGTGTCCTATCTAATACATGACTAATACTTCGTTCAACTAAGAATATATGCATTTATAGGTATGGATCTTGATAAGTACTATATCCGGTTTTTAATAAATGATACCGTTAACTTTTATTATGATGTTTGAATATTTTTCTTATTAAAAAATTAGTGTAAATATATAAAAATATAAGCCATGTTTAAATTTGCTTTAATGATAAACCAGATCACAGCAAAATAAATCATAATTATTTAAATATTTTAAATAAGATGAATAATTAAACATCGTGTTAAAAGTCAAGGGCGTTATTTATTAAATACTGGAGGAGGTATTATATCTTACTCCATCATTATCTCATCATATATTGTTAAGTATACACTTCTTTTAAAAATTAATATCTATGTATAAATCTATATTTAGATTTTATATAAAAGTTAGTTTTTTTTGGACGGACAGAGTTACGTTAGAGTAAATGTTAGAGAGCTGATAAGCTGCTGTTCCGAGAGATGAGTGCACCAAACACCAAGCAACGGGCTTTGAGACGATCACTCTCTTTGACTTCTTGCTCCTCCGGTACTGTACGCCCCGATTGGCCGTCAGCGCTGACGTCGTCCAGCTCTCACCGAAGACAAATTTAGTGGTATTTTGGGCCGCCGAGTAGCAGTGATAGTAGTATTATTCTGTACTGCTCTCTATTTAATATTATTGATACTAAGACAGGGTTTGCTTCAGCAAAGCTTATATAAAACAAGACAAATCAGTAACATATAATTGAATAAGTATTAGCTATTATAAACTTTAAAAAGTTTGGTGTTTTAAAAATTCTATATAAAAACAGAGGAAGTAGCTACACGAATAAACAGAACCAAGCCTAACTTCAAAAAGGAAAAAAAACTTCAGACTGGTCCTTTTCATCAGAAAAGAAAATATGGGAAGGCAAAGCTACGATGAGTAGGCCCGATTTTGTAGGTTATAAGGCGAACAACACGAGAAGAAAGCAAAAGTGCCATACAAGAATGCTAGTACGTGCACAAACACCCTTCAAAATAATTGATTTTCATCTAAAACCATTTTTGAGGATTATCAAATCTTCTCTCCTTAGAACATTATATTTTTTATATTATCACCGGTTTTTAATGTTTGACGGTGTTAACTTTGAGATATACATTTAACTATTCGTCTTATTTAAAAAATTATGTAATTATTATTTATTTTTGTTGTGATTTATTTTATCATTAAATGTACTTTAAACATAAATTATACTTTTATATATTTGTACAAATTTTTTGAATAAGACGAATAGTTAAAATTATATCTAAAAGTCAACCGCGTCAAAAAATAAAAATTAGATGGAGTACATATATAAGCAGAGTACATTCTTTTGAGGACAAAAATTTATTGGATTACCTATCTCAGAGTACATTCTTTCGAGGACAAAAATTTGTTAGATTACCTATCTTAGTATTATAAGTATTATATTGAGCCCTGATGAAAAATTCCAAAAAAAAGCTAGACCACCAATGCGGGATTTGGTTGTCGAATAATTAATAAGAAATTGTGAGTCTGTTAAGAATTGAACATGCGACTTTAGAGTTAAAAACCACACACCCTTGCCGCTACGCTATCAAGTGTATCTTCATGAAAAATTCTAAATATGGTGATCCCACCATCATCATAAATGGTGTGTTCTAGGTAGGGTATAAATCATGAATTATGGACACGCTTTCTAACCTTGTTTGACAAAAACTTTTTTCATTAGTAGAGAACTTTTTAAAAATTAACTTTTCAACTTTCTAATATTAATTTATTTATTTATGCTCTTAAATAATTATCATAAATTTGGTTTTATATATCATTCATCATCGATAACACACCCACGAGACGCAATACGTGGTGCTGCACCACTTATTGGTCAACACTCTAGTACTCTACACGCAGTAGAAAACTACAAAAAAGAAAAAGTAGCATTGCGACTGGGCAGCAGCAGCATCATCCCTGACGAGCAAACCCAATTCCTTTACTAACAAAGTCGCCAGAAAAATCCACGAAAGAATCCAAATTCCAAACACATATAAAAGATCTCCTTTTGTTCACTCTATCAAGCGCCTCAAATCCAAAACCCATAAATAAATAACAGTCTCTCTCTCCCCCACGAGGCGAGATGCCCGCGACCGCGAGTCGCGTGAGATGCCCACGCTCCGTCTCCGCCACCTCTCCGGTTGATCCGAAGGCGAAGGTGAGCTCCACCCTCCAGTTCCGTGCTGTTCTTGGTTTATCCGCTCGCTCCCGATCCTGGAAGAGGCTTGCTTTCTTTTTCTCCCGGTGAAGTGTTGGGTTTTCGTTTTCCGCTGCGATCTCTTGGGGGGCGAGGTTGTGATTTGGATGTTCTTGTCCTGTAGCTCTTGTTTGTTTGGGTGGCTGTCGTTGGTTTCAACTCTCGCGTAGAGGATAACTCGGCGCAAATTTACCCCAAAAAACGCAGAAAGGTGCCCCTTTTCAGGCTTTTTATTGTTAAAAGCTTTAAACTTTGGGACGAATCGTTGGTGTTTGGACTACCATTTGGATGCCGATTCTCTTGGGAAGATAAATCCCTTTTGAGCTCCTTTGCAGAAGCCATGTTCCATGTAGTACTATTCGTGCATGCTTTTTTAATCTCCATATATTCAAGAGGTAAAAAGGTTTCTGTGAGGGTCGTTTTGCCTTTTGTGTTTAATCCTGTTTTCTGAAATAATCATTTAGCTCTTGTGCTTCTTGCTCTGATTCATGAGTATTTACTGAGGTTTATGGGTGGAGTGCGGGTGATTCCTATCTAGTATGTGCATCAAACTGTATGCGTTAGACTAGTCAATTGCCATGGTTTTCTGTTCCTAGTTGACCATTGTTTCATCAAGTACAGAAGTTTGATGCTAAACTGATGTTGCAAGTACAGTTCTTACTGATTGGACTATCAATTTATCATCGGTTTGCTCATTGAAGTCAGGGGAAGATCAGAACTGAGTGAGGGGTGCTAAGGGGAGGGTTTGTCATGGGTTTCAATCCACTGGAATGGTACTGCCAGCCGATCAATGGCGGGGTGTGGTCAGATGTGGTGGAGAATGCTTTTGGTGCATACACACCGTGTGGCACTGACACCTTGGTGGTGTGCATCTCATACCTCGCACTCTTTGGTGTTTGCTTCTATCGGATATGGAGGACGACGAGGGACTACACGGTGCAGCGTTACAAATTACGCCTTCCATACTACAACTATCTGCTCGGCCTGCTTGTGATGTACTGCATAGCTGAATTACTGTATCGGATCGCTACTGGAACCTCCATAATGAACTTGGATGGACAGACTAGCCTTGCTCCATTTGAGGTGAGAACATGTCCTAAGTATAAGTGTGTCAGCAAGTAGAGTCAAGCACACCATTTCAGAACTTCACTTCTACCAAGTTCTTGCATCCCTTGACCTTTTCAGTCACTTGAAATTCTGTCTCTATAGGTTACCTCATCGATCATCGAGATTGCTGCCTGGTGCTGTATGCTTGTAATGCTTGCACTGGAGACAAGAATTTACATCTATGAGTTTAGATGGTACATCCGATTTGTGGTCATTTACGTCTTGGTTGGGGAAGCTGCTATGTTCAATCTTGTGCTTTCAGTAAGGCAATATTATAGTTCAAGGTATAGTGCGCATGGGACATGCTTTGTTCATGAAATTTATTGAATGGTGATAGAAAAGTTTATCCTCTTTAGATTTTTCAGTGAAGACTGACTTCTGTATTTTGGTTGTGCAGTTCAATATTTTACTTATACTGCAGTGAGATAATATGCAAGGTTCGCCATTCTTGTTATCTAATAATCATACGTTAGTGATATTTATTGTATGCTGAACTTGTCTTCTCTGCAGCTCCTGTTTGGAATTCTCATGGTGGTTTATCTGCCTAGCTTGGATCCCTATCCAGGTTATACTCCAGTAAGGCACGAGGCGCTTGTTGATGATACTGATTATGAACCTCTGCCTGGTGGGGAGCAGATTTGCCCTGAGAGGCAAGCTAATATATTTTCAAGTGAGTAAATATAAGTTGTAGCACACTATTGCGTACATCCATAATGTTTTATCTGTCCTCACAATTTCTTGAAATTTCTAGAAGCATGCTGATGCTCTTTTGTTGTTGTGTTACTTTGCTAGAGATATTCTTTTCATGGATGACTCCTCTAATGCAACAAGGATTTAAAAGGCCCATCACCGATAAGGATATTTGGAAATTAGACAGTTGGGATGAGACCGAAACATTGTACAACCGGTATGTTCTGCAACCATTTTTACTGAAATGAGAAATACTTGTGCATGCAGATCTTAACCTTAGAATATTTCCCAGGTTCCAAAAATGCTGGAATGATGAGCTTCAAAAACCAAAGCCTTGGCTGTTACGGGCTCTGCATAGCAGCCTTGGTGGAAGGTATATTTGTACAGATGATAACTATATTTTCCCGAAAACCTTTAGGGTGCTCTCTTCTTGCTATTTTGTTTGCGTTTATGTAGTGATTAGTTTCCTTAATTTTCAGGTTCTGGCTTGGAGGATTTTTTAAGGTAGGGAAATGTATCCGGACTTTTGTAAAGTTATCCTTCAATTTGGTTTCCATTTTTGTTCCATTGCAAGCATGTGTTACTGCTGGCAACTCATCCTTTTCCCTCCAAAAATTTGTAGATTGGCAATGATGCTTCTCAGTTTGTTGGCCCACTCATATTGAACCTCCTGTTGGAGGTATGCTTCTAGTTTCATGGCATAAAAATTGCAGCTGTGTTATCTTTACAAGCTTTATTTTATTATTTGTTTTCACCATCAACAAACTAGTGAATTAATTTCAAAACATACTGGGTAATTGTGCAGATCTTAATATTTATATATGAAAAACTAGATCTAACTTTTCTCACACTTAATTGAGATGATACTGTTAGGTGCTCTGCACTGCTAAAGGTTGATGTTCTTTTGGCAGTCTATGCAAAAAGGCGATCCATCTTGGAATGGGTACATCTATGCTTTCTCAATCTTTGCTGGAGTGGTATGGATTATTTTCTTCTATTGCATTGCTCACACTTATATTTCTTTGTTGATTCAGTGTGTTTGAACTTCCAAGCAGCAATTATGCTGCCTGTGAGTCAAAACTGGACAGACTTTTGATCACTAACTTTTTGTTTACCTTTCTCCAGTCACTGGGTGTTCTTGCTGAAGCACAGTACTTTCAGAATGTCATGCGAACAGGTTTCAGGTTGAGGTCAACATTGGTAGGTGTTGCTTAATTAGCATGGTTTATTACCTTTGGGTTGTGAGGCTATGGTGTCAACAGGCAACTAGTGAACCACTTGTTCTACTATATTTTTTTTGGGCCACTATTTTCTTTTCTCTACTGCCATGGTCATCTTGGGAATTGCACTTCCTGATTTGTGTAGTAGGGAGATAGGGACATGTCTAATTGTTATATTAAGTTTAGACCTTTATTTTTCTTATGCTTACCATGATATATGGTCTGGTAATTAACTTCCCTGCAAGTAATACTTACTTACTTAGCCATCTCAGCTGCCATTAAATCTTGTTAGCTGGTTACACACTTATGACATGATTCTGTTGTTTCACAGATTGCAGCTGTTTTCCGTAAGTCTTTGCGACTAACTAATGATAGTCGAAAGAAGTTTGCTTCTGGGAGGATAACCAATTTGATTTCAACTGATGCAGAATCTCTTCAGGTGTGATTTTGTGTTATAGGCTTAATCAATGTTACCCAGCTGCAACATTATTAATTTTTAATATTGTTTGGCAACATATAATTAGTAAAAAAACAATGGTAAAATGTGCTTGTCGATATCTGAAATGATTAGTAAATGGAAAACAGAGGAAATACTTTGTTAGGAAAGAACAATGGAGCAAGCAATGCAGTATGTGCTACCATATATTCTGGACTTCTTATTTATATCTTATGTTGTACACTTAATTTGTACCTTTTAACTTTTGCAGCAAGTGTGCCAGCAACTTCACAGTCTATGGTCTGCTCCTTTCCGCATTGTTATTGCCATGGTCCTTCTATATGCACAACTAGGCCCTGCAGCATTGGTTGGTGCACTCATGTTGGTTCTTTTGTTCCCAATTCAGGTACATTTCTCTTTAGGCATATTCAACTATGGAAGCTCTTATGCTGCAGTTTTAGCTTTCTGTTTAGTCCCTACATCACCAACATCTACTTAGTGTTATCAATATATCGATTCTTGTATGGAGCCTAGAGTTCACACCGGAGTCTTCATGTCATCATTTGGTTGTTGATTCAACTTTCTGTTATTGATTCTAATGTCGTACTGTACTAATATCTTTATTACATCTCCGTAGTTTTTTTTGCCATGCTCGATGCTCCATAAGCTTCTTACCATGCAAGCAATTCTTTGATGTTGTCCATAAATTGGACTTCAGTCAAGTCAATGCTTAAATCCTTAATGTTCAGCTAATCTATGTTGCTTATGCATTCTCTGAAGCTTATAATGCAAATTGCCAGGGCACTTAGCAGTTGTTGATTTTGAGAATTTGCTATTTGTACAAATGATATATACATTTCAAATAACACTTTTTAGTTTTAAGCAACCTTTCTCTACTTTCAACATAGATCTGATTGGTTGGCCTTTTTTTTGTCCAGACTGTTATCATAAGCAAAATGCAAAAACTTACCAAGGAAGGGCTGCAAAGGACTGACAAGAGAATCAGTCTAATGAATGAAATATTAGCTGCAATGGATACAGTCAAGTATGCTTACATTTACTTGCGTTTTTACTAGTAGTAATACTCAATTTTTGATATAAATGTCCCAAACATTTTCTTGGTTAGATGTTATGCTTGGGAGCAAAGTTTCCAGTCAAAAGTGCAGGACATCCGTGATGATGAGCTTTCATGGTTCCGCAGTGCTCAATTGCTTGCTGCGGTATGTTCATTTTGTATTTAAGGTGTCATAATATAGTTATCTTTCACTTGTGTCGATGTAAATCTGCTACATATGCACTTTTGTAAAAATCATGCATCCATTAACTCTCTGTATTACTCAACGAGAGTTGGAGTTGCATGCTATATAGTATTGACTGCATAGGTGCTTTCTGGTCCTATGGAGTTCGTTTACAACAATGTAGTTACTTAAAATTAAAATAGATATGAGAGCAAGTCGTTACATCCCTTACTGTTGGCTCACTATCATCTTTTGTATTTTCCTTGCCTGCTGCAGCTGAATAGCTTCCTCCTCAACAGTATCCCGGTCATTGTCACTGTGGTTTCATTTGGTGTATACTCTCTGCTGGGAGGTGACTTGACACCAGCAAAGGCGTTTACATCACTTTCACTATTTTCTGTCTTAAGATTTCCACTTTTTATGCTGCCAAATCTGATAACTCAGGTGTGCAAAAAGCTCTAAATTATGTCTTGTTATGTTTCTCGCTTTCTATACAAGTTAAGAAGTATATGATTTTGCTGAACATGTATGTGTGATTAATAATCATTCTTGTGCCACTTGATTTTCATCCGTCTTTGGCAGAGAATTAGTATAATGGTTTTTAGAATTTTGGTCTCAGCCCAATGATGGCTTGAGATGGTTTCCTGTTTTTCTTCTTCAACAACTCTTTTGTTTGGTATTCATAGCCACATTTTTTTCATTTAAATTCGACAGGTTGTTAATTGTAAGGTGTCACTAAAACGTCTGGAAGATCTCCTCTTGGCTGAAGAGAGATTACTTCTGCCCAATCCACCTCTTGATCCTGAGCTGCCGGCAATTTCTATTAAGAATGGATATTTTTCATGGGAATCACAGGTAATGTCATGTTTCGGATAAATTTTTATTTACTTGGCATTGAAATATATCTGTATCGACTCTTGCACATTCAACTGTTGACATTCATTAATATTTTAACACATACTCCCTCCATCCCATGATATAACTATAAGGGATCCAAGCATTCAAATTTTGTCCCAAAATACAAGGGATTTTGGAGTACTACTAGTCCCATCAACCACCCCTCATTCAATTTTCTTTCCATCTTACCCCCAACCACCCTCCACACTCCCCACATACCCCTCATTTAATGAGAGGCGCCATAGTATTTTTCCTTCCTCCTTAATCCTTTCAGAGCAACCTAGTATCCCTTATATTATGGGACGGAGGTAATATATTCTTGTTATGTTGTCGAGAGTACGGAAAAGAAACGAAAATTTGGGCAAATTAATGCTGGTAATAGGCTAGCATGCTTCATGAATAGCATGGTCAATGCAAAAGAGAGCATCAGGATACTGTTCTGGCCACATAATTTTATACAGTTGTTAACACTGCATTTCCCTCTAATCTGTTGCTTAAAAACTAACTATTCAAATATTGGCAGGCTGAGAGACCAACTTTATCAAATGTCAATCTGGATGTACCTATTGGCAGTTTGGTTGCAATAGTAGGAAGCACAGGGGAGGGAAAGACTTCTCTTATTTCTGCAATGCTTGGTGAAATACCACCAGTGTCAGGATCGAATACTTCGGTGGTCCTGCGTGGATCAGTGGCTTATGTTCCTCAAGTTTCATGGATCTTCAATGCTACTGTGAGACACAATATCTCCATTGTTGTTGATTGCTATATTGAACTCTTTATGGCTTCTATGGATATAATGTTGTTATCTCTGCAGGTCCGGAA
The DNA here is from genome assembly GCA_003991445.1 of Oryza meyeriana var. granulata. Taxonomy (NCBI): domain Eukaryota; kingdom Viridiplantae; phylum Streptophyta; class Magnoliopsida; order Poales; family Poaceae; genus Oryza; species Oryza meyeriana. The sequence continues at coordinate 378,099 of RYFJ01000202.1, read as the reverse complement.
CAACATATTGTTTGGATCTCCCTTCCAACCTCCACGCTATGAGAAAGCAATAGATGTCACTTCATTACGGCATGACCTTGACCTACTCCCAGTAAGTTCTAACTATTTCAGTCTTCAGAGATTGCTCTGGAAATTTTTGACACTATAGCTTTCACTTGATGAAGTGAACTCGCTGGGGAATATGTTTTTCATTTGTCATGTTGAAATTCTGTTGCCGATACCTTTTTCTATCTAGGTTTGCTATGCTTTATTTCTTGTACCTGCAAATTGACAAAAAGAAGTATCTTGTGCTCGTTGTCAGGGTGGTGACCTAACAGAGATTGGAGAAAGAGGAGTTAACATTAGTGGGGGGCAAAAGCAAAGAGTCTCGATGGCAAGAGCTGTTTATTCTGATTCAGATGTCTACATATTTGATGATCCACTGAGTGCATTAGACGCCCATGTTGGTCGACAGGTGCATTCATCTTGCTACCACTGTGGTTCATGCTTTCTATTTTACGGCCTCCCCACATTATCAAAACTGCCACATTGGCAGTTGGTAATGGTGCCAATATTGTGTGGAGATCAGCATTTTTTCTGTCTACATTCCTTTTTACCGAGATTCCCTTGTGTCTGTTTTACCTCCCTGGGACATGAGGACATGAGGTTCTATGGCATTGGTTTGGCATGTGTCAGCCATGTTTCTGTTATAAACATCACATTGCTATACCTTTTTTTTCTTATGCCTGTTTACTGCAGATAGGAACATCTTTCTGCTTGTGTAAGAGTAATTGTGTCGATATAATTATGGTACACCAATACACCATTTATCACGGTAGACACCTAAATCTTTTTTTGTGATCAAACTAATGCTGTGAATGTTTCTGGCACAACATATGGTAATCATATGCCAAATCATCATATATATCATATATTGATATTTGGGAGTCTGGTTCAAGTGATGGTACTTTAGAGGCTGTTTGGATCCCTGATTTTACCAAAACTAGTTTTTGTTAAACAGATTTTAGAGCCTGACAAGTTGTTATGTGATCAAAACAAATATTTTGTTCTGTTTGAAAATATTTCAGTTCAACTAAATAATCTTATTGCTGATGCCCTATTATTGCGTGCTTATGCAGGTATTTGACAAATGTATCAAAGGAGAGCTACGACACAAAACTCGCGTTCTTGTTACCAATCAGCTGCATTTTCTACCATATGTGGATAAGATACTGCTAATCCATGATGGTGTAATTAAAGAAGAAGGTACATTTGATGAACTTAGCAATTCTGGGGAACTCTTTAAGAAGCTCATGGAAAATGCTGGAAAGATGGAGGAGCAGATGGAAGAGAAACAGGACGAAAGCAAAACACAGGATGGCATAAAACATGCTGAAAATGGGGACAGTGTAATAGCTGATGGTGGTCCACAGAAGAGTCAGGATGCTTCTAACAAAACAAAACAGGGAAAATCTGTTCTTATTAAACAAGAAGAAAGGGAAACTGGAGTTATTAGTGCGAAAGTCCTTTCACGGTAAAAGATTATATTGTGTCATTGTGCGAGTATTTAATTATAATACTGATAGAAGGAAGGAAACAGGAGAGGGAGGGAGTCATACTATAAAAGATGCTTATAGATCTTGATGCCCTGGAATATCTTCTTACTTAATACCTTTACCTTTGCAGCTACAAAAATGCATTGGGAGGGATCTGGGTGGTGTCTGTTCTCTTCTTTTGCTATGCACTCACTGAAGTTCTTCGCATTTCAAGTAGCACGTGGTTGAGCATTTGGACAGATCAAGGTTATACGAAAATCCATGGCCCTGGCTACTACAATTTAATCTACGGCGTTCTTTCTTTCGGGCAGGTACTTACACAATTATTTTGTCTTCTTTTCTTGATGAGTATTTAAATGGGAAGATCAATCACATGCTGACTGAGAAAACAACATATTTTGTTGTTTAGGTTCTAGTCACTCTGACAAACTCTTATTGGCTGATCACATCAAGTCTTCGAGCAGCCAAGAGGTTGCATGATGCCATGCTCCGGTCTATATTAAGAGCTCCCATGGTATTTTTTCACACCAATCCACTTGGACGGATCATCAACAGATTTTCAAAGGATTTGGGTGACATTGACCGGAATGTAGCTGTCTTTGTCAATATGTTCATGGCACAAATATCTCAGTTGCTCTCAACATTTGTTCTCATTGGCATTGTTAGCACTATGTCTCTTTGGGCTATCATGCCACTTCTGATTTTATTTTATGCAGCTTACCTCTATTACCAGGTACTTTCGTGACAGCTGATTTTTTTTATAAAAAAAATGATTTTACTGTTAGTCTTGACACTTCATATCTGTCTTTTCTCAGACTACGTCTCGTGAGATAAAGCGCCTGGATTCCATTACAAGGTCTCCTGTGTATGCTCAATTTGCAGAGGCATTGAATGGTCTGTCTACAATCCGTGCCTACAAAGCCTATGACAGAATGGCAAACATCAATGGTAAATCAATGGACAACAACATCAGATTCACTCTTGTGAACATGAGTTCAAACAGGTGGCTAGCCATCCGTCTGGAAACATTGGGTGGCATCATGATATGGTTCACAGCAACATTTGCTGTCATGCAAAACCAACGAGCAGAAAATCAAAAGGCTTTTGCCTCCACAATGGGTCTTCTTCTTACTTACACCCTCAATATCACCAATTTGCTCACGGCTGTTCTTCGTCTTGCTAGTCTTGCTGAAAACAGTTTAAATGCTGTTGAGCGGGTAGGAACATACATTGAGTTACCTTCTGAGGCTCCTCCTGTTATTGAGGATAGCAGGCCACCTCCTGGTTGGCCATCATCTGGTGTCGTCAAGTTTGAAGATGTTGTGCTTCGTTACCGACCAGAACTTCCTCCTGTTCTTCATGGCATATCTTTCCTCATTAATGGCAGCGAAAAGGTAGGAATAGTTGGCAGAACAGGAGCTGGTAAATCTAGCATGCTGAATGCTCTGTTCCGTATCGTGGAACTGGAAAGAGGGAGAATATTGATTGATGATTGTGACACTTCTAAATTTGGAATTTGGGACCTACGGAAAGTTCTAGGCATAATACCACAGGCACCTGTCCTATTTTCAGGTTTGTTCCTGAAAATACAAGATAGCTCTTCCCATTTGATTTTTCTTACATTATAAGTGTTTTTTTACTGCTCTCCAGGTTCTGTTCGATTTAATCTGGATCCTTTTAATGAGCACAATGATGCGGATCTCTGGGAGGCGCTTGAAAGGGCTCATCTAAAAGATGTCATAAGGAGGAATGCTTTGGGACTAGATGCTGAGGTACTCCCTCCGTCTCAAAATATAGTTACTTCTAGCATTCAAATTTCTCTCATAATATAGCTACCTCTCCAACTACTTCTCCATCTCAACTAATCACGACCCTTTCTCGTTTAATTTCTTCACCTACTTTCTCATCCCAAGTTCCCAACCAATCACAACCATTTCTCACCTCAATTTTAATCCCTCCAAAAAATGTCTTAAGTAGTTATATTTTCAGACTGAGGGAGTATGTAGCTTGTTGTTTGTCCTTATTTACTTCAGACCATTATTTCGATTTTTTTTTACAGACAATGTATGCCTGTATAGACTTGTCAGTCTAAGATGGAACTAGCTCAGCAGTTTAGCTTCGGTATTCAATTTAGTCCAAGAGTTTGCTTTCAAAAATTAGAAATGATTGTTATTAATTATGCTATTGCTGCTTTCTCCTTGTAGAAAGCAATGCTGAATAATTTTTTTCATGAGAAATACATTTTATCGTAGTTACCTTGTTCTTTTTTAAAAAAATGAACAATTTTGAAAATTTCCGTGGAACTTCATTTTGTTAACACACACAGGTCTCTGAGGCTGGTGAAAATTTTAGCGTTGGACAGCGGCAGCTACTGAGTTTAGCTCGTGCATTGCTGCGGAGGGCAAAGATACTTGTTCTTGATGAGGCAACAGCAGCTGTTGATGTTCGAACTGATGCTCTTATACAGAAGACAATTAGGGAAGAATTCAAGAGTTGTACAATGCTCATAATTGCTCACCGGCTGAACACTGTCATTGACTGCGACAGGTTGCTTATTCTAAGTGCTGGGCAGGTATGCTATTGACTAGATCTTTCTTCTTTCATTCTGGTGCTTGACTCTCATTTGACTAGTACAACAATAATTTCCTGATAATATTGGCATGTCATATGTTTGATTAGTGTAATATCCAAAAGTAACCGCTGAAAGCTTGTTGCTTGTTTGTTTTGGATTCTTGATTTGAATGTTGCTTTCCTTACCTCTTGGATCTTGGTTGGCTCATTTGTCCAATTGAATTAAAACCTGGTCATAGTGAGCTAGTCTGTATTTATAGTATAATGCTGCCCTTTAACAATCACTATATTAGAAACTGTTTTTTCAACTTTCGACGTCCTTCCAGTGTTCCTTTTTCATATTTTATTAGTTTTATAGATGACTTGTAAGAGCATTGAATACACCCTGAAAAGATTCTGTTGGTATTTGTTAACCAAGTGAGATAGATGGCTTGAAATAATTCTGTTCACTGACAAATAGCGAGCTAAAACAAGTTCATATTGCACTCTCTTCATGATCAACCATATATGTTTTGCCCTTTTTTCTCAATTGCGTGACTGTTGGCACCTCATTATGAAACTATCTTCGTTTCAGGTTTTGGAATTTGACTCTCCTGAGAATCTTTTGAGCAATGAGCAAAGTGCTTTCTCCAAGATGGTTCAGAGTACAGGACCTAGCAATGCAGAGTATCTGAAGGTGATTTTCTATCATAGCCTTTTTTATGGTCTTGAAATCTGTGTTCTTTAGCATAAAACAGTGCATTAATAAAGAATAATGAGAGTTGCCATTTAGTATGGACTATCACATGGCCTCATGCAATCCATGTTATACTCTGTTGCTCGAGTCTTCACAGTTGGCTTTCAATTAAAAAATTGAAATGTATTCTGATTCAACCTTTTTTATGACTGAATTTTTGACAGACTCTTGTATTTGGGAATGGAGAGGAGAGATTGCGAAAGGAAGAAAGCAGGATGCAAGATATCCAGAGGAAGTGGGCAGCATCTAACCGATGGGCGGTTGCTGCGCAGTTTGCCCTTGCTGCTAGCCTTGCCTCTTCACACAGTGACCTTCTTGCACTGGAGGCTGCTGAGGGAAACAACATCCTCAGGAAAACAAAGGATGCAGTAATCACTCTGCAGAATGTCCTTGAAGGGAAGCACAATACTGAAATTGATGAAACACTCGCTCAGTATGAGGTTCCACCTGATAGGTGGTGGTCATCACTTTACAAAGTCATCGAAGGTACATTTATCACTTCATTTTAACACCTTTCTCTTGGGCGATGCTTCAGAGTAGTATGTATTATGCGCAATATAAGTCTACTACACTAGTCCCAATGCCATAGTAGGTCGCTAATGCTGTAGTTCATGTAAACTGGCTAACATTGGTCCGTCAGAGAAGTTTTGGTGAAACCAATAGTTAACACTGAGTATTGGATTGGTGCTTGGCCAATGCAAAAATTTATACAGAATGGGTAACCTAGGAGAACTCTTGGTGAAATATAAGGATAACAGTTTTTCACATTAACATGCATACCACCACTTACCAGAAGGATGCCCTCCACCTTCCATTGTCATGTTCTTTTTGGTATTTAGCTGTAACCCTGTCAATATGACCATTTGATCAAATCTGCATATATATTTCTTTCAGGACTTGCCATGATGAGCAGATTGGGTCGCAACCGTCTACAACAACCGAGTTATAATTTTGAAAACAACAGTTCTATTGACTGGGACCAAATGTAGATGTAGAACTCCGCAGATCTGCATCACTGATCCCTGAAGTCTTGTTGCGGAGTAAATATGGTGATCCAGCCTTCTCCATCAGCAGGTGTTAATTCTTAGAGACATGTAAAATTTTGCAACCAGTATATTGAAGTGCATGTCATGAGTAGATTCACCGTCCTAACTCCCTCCCTCAAGGTGAATAACAGGGGAGTTTTCTCTTTTTGGCAACAGCATGACAATTCTTGTTCTACTGCCGCGTAGTGCCGTCCGCACGGACTTCATCTCTTGTGCAAAATCTCAAATTGAAGTTTTGATGGTCTTGTGCCAATGCTAGTGTCCTCTTCAAAAATCCAGTGAATGTGTTAATTAAGGCCATGTTGTTTGCAACTTATTCACCGGATTATTGAAATGGATTATTTACTCCACAATTTAAAATATATGTTTTCTAAAAAAACCTTTTTTACTGTATTGCTTAGACCATTTATTCTAAACTATCTGTAAAGTTTATTTTTTTAAAAAAATTAGTTATACCTATAGCCAAATCGATGATTACGATAATAATCTATTCAATAAGTTAAATGAAACACGGCCTAACCTGTGGTCATCATGTATCCATGTGGAGTTGGTTTCCAATGCGAGACGTACAACCTCTTATCCTGACTTTTCAACTTGGAACAATTTGTCAAACTAGAAACCTCACTTGGCCACCGCCTATCTTATCTAAACGATGATACGTGGTTTACTTGCTCCTTTCTCATGAAGAAACTAGCATGCATGCTTCATGGAGTAACACACTGCAAATGTTAAAACTCGAGCAGAAGTTGATGTGAAGGGTTCTCTGACGATGAAACCGCACACATGCAGGAACAGAGTTCCAGCTTGGGAAGGGAAGGGGAGTTGGAGCGGACACATGAATTCTAAATAGTGTGAGGGCCTCGTGACAAATGCATCTCTTTTCCGCACCACGATCCGAATCGTACATATGTGATCCAACGTCTAGAGATCCAAAGATTTTACAAAAAGGTCCCTGATCGAATTGCTAGTTTGCTACCAGCGATAACGATCCTAAAAATTTATAAAAAGCCCCCTGTTAGAATCGCTACCAGCGATCGTACAAATCAAAAAGAAAGTCGCTACCATCGTAAAATTTACTATTTATTTTAAATAAAAGAGTACATTTCACGGAACCTCGTCCAAGTTGCATAAAATCACGAAAATTTTAACACGACATATAAAGTTTCACAAAACCTACACTAGTGAATATTTTAATTTTGATCTACCATACTTATGAGTTTTTTTTATCCATCGTATAAATGTTACAACTATCTAAGTTAAGTATTCTTTTATTTTGGTATACTTGAAAGTTTAGTCAACGGGGTGTTTTTTAAAACTCTACTACCATAATATCTGTGTAATTATGTGCTATATGTCAAAACCCATGTAGTTTTATATAATTTGAACTATAATAGCTGGGATTTTTTGAAATTTACTCTATAGGGCTCCATCCATAAGCTGTTGCTTCAGACACAAGCCTGCACAAACTTCTCTTCCGAATCGGCTGCTCGCTAAACAATCAATCATCATCAGGGCTCAGACAGGATACAGAATAAAAAAAAAAGAACAGTGCTGCTGCTTTTCTTTTATTGGACTGATCCATCCATAAATCGATCGAGTCGGGGAGGTATGACGACGATGATTACAGACAATTAACAGTGGGGTTTTTGATTCCTCTACCACTAAATCAATTTAATCTACCATCTCACCATGATTACAACCAATGTGCATGCATGCCACAAAAACCGACATGAGAAGAGTAACTGAAGACACCAACCAAACTCAAACGCAAACAAAACGAACACCATGTCCAAGTGTACTGCCGCTATGCATTTCTGGGCTTTACCTTCAGTCGAACAGCTCCCACTGCGTGGTGGCAGGAGCATCGAACGTCTCCCATTTCGTCGTCACGATCACGTTCTGCAACCGCGCGTTGGAGATCTTGAGCACGTCAAGCGTCTCCACGCATTTCTGCACCCTCTTCGCCTGCGGAAAAAACGTCGCAACCGGTGTATCATTATCTGATCCATTTTTAGAGCATCTTCAGCAATAATCCCTATTTTAGAGCCCTAGGGATTAAATAGGGACTATTTCTATCTCCTTCAGACTCCAAAAATAGCCCGAACTCCATCAACAGCTCCTATTTCTCAGCATTATAATTAAAACATAAATATTTATAACACATAAAATTCATCCATATATATATAAAGCTAGCAGGATGTTCATTAAAAAAATACAGCAACAGTAACTATCAGTACTAATTTATTGAAGTGCAACAGCAGTCAAAACAGTACACAGTGCCATGGGTAGATGAGCACATTGCAATACAGTAAAAAAGTGCAGTCAAGAACAATGCAGTGAAAAATATGTGCAGAGAGCACCGGCAGGGCCAGTGGGCGCCGCGCGATCGATAGGTGGTACGGTTTTCACCTGAGAAAATTTTCAATCTTCTTTTTTCTCGAGACATCAGCATGCAGTGGGCTAGGAAATTGTCGTTCGCGCAAAAAAAATGTCGATGGGGCTATGGCGTAGAGCCCCATGACTTGGGGCTTAGGGGAAAGATTTGAGGGCCTCCTCATTTTGGGGGCCCTAGTAGGGTCTCTGCTGGAGCCATTTTTTTTGTCTCACCACCTAAAAACCGTTTAGGGTTGTATTTAGGGTCCCTGTTGGAGATACTGATAGGGTGCTTCCAATTATGAAAAGGAAAACAGTTTTGGATAGCACTTAGAATGTTAGCAACTGTTTGCGAGTATATGTCACATCATTTTCAAGGAAAAAGTAAAGGGCCTTTTCCATACTTATCTTGAGGTGGCATCAGGAAATCATCACAGATAATGATAAAAGCCTTCTCTATCTTTACTCTACTAACAAACAACACCCAGGAAGCCTGCACTTTTGGTCTCGGTCTAGTCTTGTTGTGACCTAATCAGCAATGAGCAATCTTTTGCATCTTGATGCCAATATGCAGTTCTTTTCTTGTCATCTACTCTTTGCACAACAACATCGTCAGAAAGCACGCAACTTTCCTCTAACTTCGTACAAGTTCAGTTGCTTAAGGGCTCAGCTCACACTAAAGAGAAATCTAGATGCAAATCTAGATGCACATTTTCAGTAGGAAAAAGGTTTGAAGGTAGAATTTTTCTGTGCTTTTCCTTTTCCTTCTTTGTTGAAACGGGAGCATAAGCAATTCTTGTGTGCCTGGGCCATGTGTTTTCCAGAAAAAAAGCTAATGAGGCTGTGACTGTTTCAGGGGGCAAGTAGGACACACACCCACCGATGATAGGTGACAGACAGCTACACCTCCTCATGAAAACTTGTACTGATTGTCATGCCACTGCTTGCTATACAATGCTACCCAGCTAAACCGACAACCCCGGCCAAGAACACTACCAAGGCAACATATCTCTCATTGATATCAATGCTACTGTACCAAAAACCTATAGCTGTTCTTGATGCTAATGGCCAATGCTAGCCTCTCTGCAAACAGGAGATCATGTAGGTGCTCACCTGAATGTTCTTCTGAGAAGACGAGTCCCCTTCAGCGTGTATGCTGTCCAGCTTCACCGCCAGCCGCATCAGCAGCTCGATCAGCGTCGTGATCTGCACCTCGGCGACTTTGCTCCCACGGGTGATCGACTTCTCGATGCTCCTTACCTGGGACAAGAAAAAAGAAACATTTTTTTCTCGTCTAATCAGCATCAGGATCATCAGATCATATCACTTCTACCAAAAGGAGTCTTTCAGAAACTAAAGCAGAGTGATCCGTCTGCGTCTCTGCTTTGGCAGAGCCAATGATGGAAGTGCCCTGCGATGCAGGGGCACATCCTTGTCAGGGATTGAATTTCTGTCCCTGCTGGTATGGCTGGTTATGCACATACTAAATGAACTCAGGGACCATGAGAAATTTCACCGCTGCTTCTTCATGGCCCAAATCGACAGCCATGCATGCAGTATCAATTTGGTCACCTAATTTCTTGGACGGATTACTCAAGTCGCCATTCAATGCATGCACCATTCCCCTCCCCATGCCTGCCTGTCTGAACCAGCACAGATTCAGACACTAACTACCCCCTAAAACCGATCAAGCTTCCATTTTTATATATCCCAGATAAGCTCTGGATAAACTGATAGTTGGTGATTACTCCAATGCATTGACCATGGAAGAAGAAAGAAAGGAGAAAGAAAGAAGGAAACAAACAGAGTTTGTTTACCTGATCAGCGAGCTTGTCGACCTCCAAGGCGATGGCGCCAATGGCGCGGTTGGCGCTCTCGATCTTGGCGTTCTTCTGGCGCTCGATGTACCGCCGCTCGACGCTGGTCGGGTCCTCGGCGAGGACGAGCTTGGACTTATTCTTGACGCCGCAGACGTCGAGGTAGTCGGAGTTGCTCCGCTCCTTGCCTTTGTACGTCAGCCTCTGGTCCGCCGGCAGCAGCCCGGTCCTCGCCGCCAGCAGCTTCTTCAGCTCGCCTGCATAAGTTCACACCAACTCTGCACGGTTAGTCCAATCAAGGACAGCTGATTATTCTTCTCAAATTCTTCCAGGTTATCGGAAGATGGTGGATCATGCTGCTGCTGCTGCCCAACAACATTTGGCTACGTACTCAACGCGTGTGATCAATACCTGACATGCATGCTAGGTAGCTCTGTACTTTTTTGCCTGGCTGGTGATGTTTGACAGTGATGAGGATATCTGTTACTAGACACTTGGCCACTTGGGACCAGATCTCAGTGGTCAAGTCTACATTCTAGGACTGTGCAAAAATAATACTAATAAAATAGAGTTCCTTCCTATCTTCATGCTCTACATAATGTGATTTAAACCACATAAAAATGTTGCCTTTTCTACTCACGAGATATATACCCTGTTTGGAGGAGATTCTGATAGCTCCCCAAATGGTTCAGATTCTCACCCAGATTCTGAAAATCAGTAGCTACATAATTCAGAAAATACATAAGTAGGCAGAAAATGAAAAACCCAGCTGTTGGAGACCCTCATCATCTTCAGGTCCCCAAAACAAAATCAGTAGCTACATAATTCAGAAAATACATAAGTAGGCAGAAAATGAAAAACCCAGCTGTTGGAGACCCTCATCATCTTCAGTTCCCCAAAACAAGTCCATAGTATTTCCTACGTTAATATTGTACCGTCTTTCTCTTTAGATGGTCGATCCATAAATTTTACAATATCATAAGACGTTGTGACTAAAACCATCCGAACCTTTAAAAAACCACCGTGGCATATAAAATTAGATGACGAGAGAAGAACGAACGTGGTGCGCACGACGGCGCCCCGTAGCCATTTCCATCCCCTGCAGTAGACAAAACAGTAAGTGCCGGAGACGAAGCACTTCCACGCTTCCCAGAGGTGTCGGTGCAACGGGACAAAACGATCCAAACGTGGCGTGCCTCCAGGCTGCCCCTGGCCGTCCGATATGGCCCTCAGTACACGTGGACCCATCCTGCGGCGCCAGAGATTCACCGTATCCAACCCCTAGTAGCCATTGTCGGGGAAAGGCAGCAGCAGCATCTGCTTCGTCCGGCAAAGTGGAAGCAAAGCAGAAGCAGCTCACTGATCGGGTGATTAATTTTGTTAATTAGCCTCGTAATCTGCAATCGCCTGTACTTCCGTCGCATTGAACCGCCCAATGCCGGGATTTCACGGAAGGAATCGCAGTGCTACGGCTCGGGAAATCGAGTCGCGTCAGTAAAAAAAAAAACTGTTTTATTAGCGCTAATCCATAGCACGGATTTTGGAGGTTAACGCAGCAACTGTTACAGTTAAATTACTTTGAAAAAAAAGCAGTTTTTTTATAATTCAGGATGAAAAAAAAGCATTTTTTATAATTCAGGAGGAAAAGCGGTGAAATTAAATTACGAGATGGTAGCAGTGGACAGAATGATTCTGAAGCCGGGAATTTTGCGCTGCACGAAGCAAGAAATCTCAGCACCTCACGGGCTCGTACGAAATTATTCCGTGGATTTTGTTTCTTTCCTTTTTAAAAAAAGTGGGAGAGAAATAAAGAAAGGGGATGTCTCACTGTCCTAATATCGCGGCGGCATTAATTCCTCCACGCGGCATGGCCGGAACTCATGGCGAATTTTAAATAGCTTGTATTTAAATTTGATAGCTCGATTTTTTATTTTTAACTGGCTCGTAGTACAAGCCACGATTGCCAGCACGGAGCAAGTGACTAGAGGTCAAATTTTGACCGAAGATATAGTTTTCTGAAACAAATTTATATCATCTACACTATTAGCTTTAAAAAGTTATTCAAGTGATTAGCAAAGAAAAAGGAAAGTTTGCATTTTTCTCCACGTTAGCTTAACTTCCTGGTTTTAATTGCCCGGGAAAGAAAAACAGGAGTGCAGGATAATCTAAAAATGAAAAATTTCGGTTTCGTCTAGTCCATGGAGGAGAGAACAGCATCATCAAGAAGAAAAAGAAAAAGTTAAGGCGTAATTAAGCACGGTCACTTAAGAAGAAGGCTAACCAAAGCTCACACTTTAACCAAAGGTAGAAGACGACGACAAGAGAATCAAATCACTCACCGAACGAGGCAATGGAGGACACGGCCACCTCGTGCCGCGCGGCGCCGTACTTGACCCGCACCGTGATCTCCGGCGGCGGCGGCCTAGGCGGGATCCCTATCCCTCCCCCTCCACCTCCTCCGGCGGCGGCGACGCCCTCCTCCCGCGCCTGCACGACCATCCCGCTCGGCCGCACCTCCCACCCTGCCCTCTCGTCCCCCGCAGCAGCCGCCGCCGCCGCCTCCGACCACCCGCTGCTCGACCCGCCGTCCGAGCTCGACCGGTGCATCACCGCCGCCATATAGCTTCCGCGGCCAGGAAGGAACAGCCAGTAGTGGGGGGTTTGGTGCAGTGCGCGCGTGTGGCGTGTGGGTTCTACCGCCCCCCGGTGGTGGTGGTGGCGGCGTGAGAGAGGCAGAGGCGGAGGCGGAAGCGGAGGCGGCTGCACTGCGCGGAGGAGGAGGAGGGGAAGGGAAGTGAGCACGGCACGAGGGGGGAAGTGGGACGCGACGCGCTTCTTCGATCGATCGATCTCTTCTCTTCTCGCTTTTTTTTTTTCTCTCTTCAGTTTGCCGGTTTTATATGTAGGCGAGCACGGATGTATGGATGGATGGTCGCGTTGCCGTATTTGCTACGGGGTAATGGGCGCTGGTGTCTGTAAAACCTCCTGGTTTTTGCCAGGGACGTCATGTCTCACGGGCTTCCTCCACACCGATTCTCATCAAACTTATGGGTTAGACAGACTACTTCCTCCTCGCTCTACGTGAGTATATTTTTTAACTATTAAACGGTATATTTTATAAAAAAACTTTATATGTAAAAGTTTTTTAAAAAATTTAAATAGATCTATTTTTAAGTTTATAATAATTAATATCTAATTAATCACGTGCTAATAATTTGCCTTGTTTTATGTGTGGGTTATAAGTTCAGCCCACCTGTATAAGCGAACGGTGTCTTAGATAGTTAGATGGATTATGCTGGTTTTGCAATCCTTATATCTAATTAGGTTAGCGAAAGTGCATACATATGTTTATGTTATTTTTTATAGTGCTAAACTTGAATAAGATATCTTGATTTATCAGTTTTCCTACTATTGAGTGACGTCGAACGAGTTGTTTTGTATAATACAAAGAACATGTCACAAACCACAAGGCTAAATGATGTTAGGAACTTTTATGTTGCATGTATTTTAAGTCGGTGTGCTTGATTAGCATATACGACGTAGTATGTCATAGATAACACCTAACGGATGACATGTTAGTGTGCCAGAATCTTCGTGGGTTATTTTGGCTTCATACGTTGACGAAATAAGATATAGACAAATTCATCTTCAACCATATGTGAGAATTTTTATGGAATCTTTTGATCCAAGTTTACGTGAACATATGTGTCGCTTTTTTCATTATCTAAAATGTATCTCTATTCTTTATAGCATGTATATTTTGTCTCCTATATGATATCGTGGGTTTTATATATAAGTTGAGTTCTTTTTTGCTTTTTCTTTGGATTTTTAAAAACGGATTATTTGCTCTACACATCTAAAATGTTATTTCTTAAAAAACTTTCTTTTACTGTATTGATTAAACCATCTATTCTAATCTATTTGTGAAATTTATTTTTTAAAAAATATTAGTTTATCATGTTAATAAAAAACAGTCCGTATTAATAATTAAAAAAAAACTATCTTCAACAAAGCCTTAAAGCACCCTAGATTCGTGTCCTTAGCAATTTAGCGTAACAAAAGCGGTAATACGACAGGAAAAGGCCATGCCCCACGCTCGAAGTTAAAAAATCTAAGGTAAAAGGCCTGATCCTGAAGTGGACCAACGGCAGCTCGCCGTGTAGCAGCCACCGGCGAAGCCTTGGGAGACAGCTCAGAGTGGGACCCAGCGCCAGGCTGAACCGGTCCCACTGATCCGAAGCTGCATTCCCGGCCCCACCTGTCAGTGGGACGTCCAAATGTGTTATTTTGACGGTTACTATCGGCTTGTGAACGTGATCGACTGGGCCCTTTTCCATGTGGCGTCGAACCTTGTGGGCCGTTCTGTGAAGATATCCACACACTACTACCATTCTGCCAAAGTTTATGTTGGAATGTTCTAGCTAGAAAACAAAATTAACCAAAAGTCTTATTGGCTAAAAAATGCGTATTATAGTACAGTTCAATCCTCTTAGATTGTGCTGAGATTTAACTAGGTTGGGTAATAAGACAATTGTGTGTAGAACATGGTACGACGACAGGAAGAGTGATGTGATGAACTTATTTCTGTGGATCATGTCGATGCAGCTTCTGCTCCTGTGTTACATGACGACCACCTCAAACAAGGCGTTTGTGTCAATCGTCATGCTTCCACCTCCAAATGAGATGCTTGTCTTTATCCTCACGTCATGGCGGTGTCAACCGCCAGCCATAGTACTAACATTTTCAGCTTAATTCTCTCTGCAAATCTGGCACTAGCACCCATCATTTGATTCATTTCTTGCATCTTTTTCCCCCCTTTTGCTTTTGTGCGCGTCAAGGCACCACACAGCACAATGCAGGCACGCACGATCGAGTGCGAGAGAAAGGGTCGAAAAGCAAGCAGAGCCTATAAACGGCAGGGGACTGGGCGTCCAAATTCAGCCAAGAATCATCTAGCGATGCTCATTAGGGATGGACGAAGGTAATTTGTGACCGGCTCTAATTTATTTAAATAAATTAAGTTTTATTTTTAATATTTTAAAAATAAAATTTAATTTATTTAATTAAACTAGGGCCGAATATAGATTACCATGGGCCTACCTGGTCCATCCTTCACTCATGATCTATCCAAAAAGAGGCTTTTTTAAACTGTTGTTGGTGATGACATCATTATTACCAAGGGAAAACAAACGTACTTAGTACTCAACTAAGTACGTGCGTCCTCTTTGTCTAGATCTCAGCTTAAAAAAAAAGGCTTTAAGCCCTGTTTTAAATAGATTATTAAGTAGATTATTAATATATATTATCTAGTTTATTATTAGGATAGATTAAATATCTTAAGAAATAAACTTAACAGAAAGCTTAAAACCATGTAGTAGAAGAAAGTTTTTTAGAGAAATCTTTTTTAAAACATAAAATAAATAATCTATTTCAATAATCCGATAAATAATTAAAAAACGAGGTTTTACTTTACTTTCGTGGTAGCTAGCAGCTGCTCTGCTTGCCGTACGTGTTTTACCTTGCCCATGCGTCAACGGATGCTATCACCACAGCTGCTATCCAGGAGCAACGGGGAAAGCGTGAGATCAAGGAATTTGCGTGAAACGTACGAGGAGTTCGATGTGATCTCGATGGCTGGCTTTCGCAAGACAACTAGAAAACCGATAATTGAGATAGTGAAGCTGCCATGAGACGCACGACACATGATGAACTCATGAAAGGCTTCCTTCCTCTGACTATTCTTCGTCGTCTCGGTTGGGACTCAGGAGCAGCGTTCACTATATGGTTTTAGGGTTATTGTCCCTCACAATATGATGGTTATTATGATAACTGCTTAAAACTGTATAAAATTTATCTTGAAAAATTTGAATTCAAAATTTTTAAATCTCACGATAAGATTGTGGTTACCGCGCGGTAACCGCGTTACGTTGAAGCTAAAAATAAAAAATTACAGAAAAAATTATAAAATGTATTAAAAATTCTAAAAAATTGTAGAAAATTCAGAAAAAAATTGTGAATATCTCTAGAAAAACAATATAATTGTAGGCACCCCGAAAATACATTATAAAGAATGACAACACGAAATATCTAGATGGATGGAATCTCGAATAAAAACCAAATAAGTGCAGTAATCATCCATCCTCATCGCAGTCTTGCCATAATATTTACCCATTCATAATACAAATCTAACGCTCCGAATTCAGAAATAAAGAGATATTTGGAGAGTTGATTCACCAGTCCGAAACGGCGAAGTGTGCCCGTTAAACCACACGAAGTTGCCGACCACACACGGTACATACTTCTAGGGACATAGTCTACGGTTGAATCAACATCCATGCATCTCATCATTTCTAAATTCTTACTAACGTGTGACTAGCCCAGAAAAGCTCTAATCCCACACGTTCATCTTAGCAGGTAATATCCAATACAGAGGGTATTTAGCTAATTAAACAAAAAGTACAGATACAGATACATATTAACTAATATTTACATAAGCCTCGGGGGCCAAATAGTAAGTCCATCGGAAGCATGACTACCCAGAAAACCCTCAGGTAAACGACTAAAGGTAAAACCTTAGATAGGACCATCCTGATCAACCTGTTCACTCACACATTCATCATACAAATCTTCATCTTCACCTGTGCGTGGATCTATAGGAGCATTCACAAAAATAAAATATAACTCAGTACGCAAGGTACTGGCAAGGCCACAACCAAACCTAACTATACATATGTGACATCCTGGCCCAATTAGGATTTGGGCCTATGTGGCCCATGAGTGCTGTGTGCACATGAATAGTACCACCTTGCTAGTTGAGCAAGGGTTGAACCAACTTATAAGGCCTTGTCCCTCTAACCATAGTACTTCCGGGTTAACCCTTTTACATGAAGCGAGGACGAAAGTGTAAGTGGGGTGCTATGTGTAAGTGGGCCCACCCATCGGTTGGGTTGGGCTGCGCGGTTCTGGAGGGCAGGCTGTTACAAATGGTATCAGAGCCGACCCTCGCGGTTGCGCGTACGGGTCAGTGTGCGGGCATATGGCGCATGTGGGCTCGGTGTGAGGGCATATGGCGCATGTGGGCTCGGTGTGAGGCACATGGCATGGCATATGGCGCCGGCACTGGACGTACGGACGTGCGCTAAGAGGGGGCGCGTTCCTGGACATTTGCCTATATGCCTGTGTGGCTATGCAGGTAAGTTGGACTGGCGGGGACGCCAGGTCCTTTGAGGGGGGGTTTGTGTGACATCCTGGCCCAATTAGGATTTGGGCCTATGTGGCCCATGAGTGCTGTGTGCACATGAATAGTACCACCTTGCTAGTTGAGTAAGGGTTGAACCAACTTATAAGACCTTGTCCCTCCAACCATAGTACTTCCGGGTTAACCCTTTTACATGAAGCGAGGACGAAAGTGTAAGTGGGATGCTATGTGTAAGTGGGCCCACCCGTCGGTTGGGCTGGGCTGTGCGGTTCTGGAGGGCAGGCTGTTACAACATATGAGCTGTAATCAAGGTAAAGGTTGTATGAAGTGGCTCAGTTTTATTGCATAAAGCCAATTTTATTTTGCAACAATTTAAAAGAGGGATTCATAAATTAAATTACATCCTAGGCTAACAGAATAATATTATGGCATCATTTTGTATAGATAACTACTTCACCGCCCTCTTTGAGAGCAAGACTATAATACAACTTAATAATCCAATTCCATTGCATCATCATTCCATCAATCACCAAGTATAGCTCAGTATGAATCTTCACCCAACCATTCCATTCCATAAAGCATTTTAAAAACATAAATTTATACTCAATGGACACAACCATGCCGCTCATGACTGTGAGCACGGTTAACCGATTAGTTTTGACTCTATAGAGTTTGTACAACTTTACCCACATGATATGATCGCTCTAGTTTGTCCGGTACCCGTCGGTACAACCACACTCTACACATTAAATGCGGTCTAGAGGTCACAACACAGTTTTTACATTACCTAACATTTAGCCTTGCACCAGCACGAGGTGTGTTACTCCACATCGGGGTGCTACCCCGATGCCATAGGTGGCGGGCCCACGCCTTAACCTAACACCGTGGCGGCAGCCTACCTGGCTCCCCACGAGGCACACAACATTGTACTGGACAAACTTAGACGTCTATTCCGTTACGGGACATAGGTAGTTTCTCTGAACAGCCCTACAATCCGTTGTAGGCACTGTCCATACTACTCTGCCTACCAGAATGCAAGGCTAAACATTAAGCAACTTAATCCACTATGGCTATCCCATACTAGTACATGTGGTTGTACTGTTTAACATGAGAAATGACGCTGAGTTTGGTCCTTAAGCAACCCAGGCAAACACTCCTCCTATCGATACACAACTATCACATATGTGTACCACTTGCTTGCCTAAGTTTTAAAATAGTTTTCCTTCAGTTTTAGTTCATAAATATCATAAATATTTATCTCTGATCAGAAGTAAATAAATTATCATTTCAAACTAATTAGATGGCCATGACTTATTTTGTAAGTAGCTAGGCATGTCTAAGCAAATATACAAGTATATACCCTATAGCAAGCACTTAACAAATACTTCTACCCATCCTAAGGTTACAAGTAGCAGATTATCAACATTTCAAGGTGGGTTATGCAGAAAAGGGGATTAACTACCATTGCCCACAATCTATATAATATACATAGCAAAATAACGATGCAAGTTAAAATGAAATCATTGATAATCCCAAAATTTAGGAGCAATATGTTCAAAGGTAGTGGGATTCTTGCCTTGGTTCAGGTCTGCTTCAGGTTTCTCAATAAATTCTACCTCCTCAAACTCCAAAGGCTCTTCTTCTAATTTTAAATTTTAAAGTTAAAGCAAAGTCAATAAATAATACAAAAATGCAAAATGCTCTAATATGCATAATTTTTGTGCAGTGATTTGGTACTGGTTTCAGATACTTCTTGGTGAAATTATTTTTATTTTTGCACTTACCATCTGTGAGATATGATTTTTACAAGTTGCATGTGTCATTTTGAGAGTATAAAATGTACTGACTATCTGTGACTTAATTCTGTACAAAATGAGTTAATAAATGGAAAGTATACATTTTTCTATGAATTAAAAAATTGGTTTGACATTTTTCTGAGCTAGGAAGATTTTCTTATGAATTTTCTAGTTAAAGCCTATTTTTACCTTTTTTTTTCTATTCCCATAATTTTTAGGCAAGTTTGCTGTACAGAAAGTGCCACTTTTTAGTTCACCAGATTGTAGAGAATAAAATTACCAGTCAAACAAAACTGGTTTCACTCATTTTGGAGTTGGAATGAATTTTCTATCCACTTTTGAAGTTTATAGAAATTTCCAGTTTTCAGCACGTGTTTATAGTAATTTTTGTTAAGAGTCCCTAAGGTTTTCTCTATTTAGACACAGGTCCTCGCAACAGCTCTCTGTGAGAGGAAAATATATAACACGAACCCTGAGCTTTTCAAAATATTATAGAGAAGTCCATCTTCTTCTCCGACGAGCAGAGACAGGGCAGCGCCATGGCTGAGCTCGATCTCGAGCTCGCCGGCGGCGAATAGTGGCCCGGATGGGGGCGAGGTTAAAAGAGAAAATGTAGAGCAAGTCTTTGCGATTTCATTCCTCTAATTCTCCTGGCCGGTGGTGGCCGGAGATGGCCGAAAACTCGCCGGCAGTGAAGAGAAGTGGCGGTGAGCTCGGGCTACTTGTGCATGTGGCAATGCGGCAAGGAAAAGGCTTAGGTGAGGCATGCAAAGGCCTCAACAAAGTACGCTGGTGCTCACCGACAGGTCGCGCCTGGTGGACGAGCTCCGGCGAGGTAGGAACGACGCTGGCAGCGGTGGAGAGCTCCGGCGGCGGCAGTAGTGCAGTAGCGGCTCTGATCTATTGCATGCATGTCCAAAGCATCACATGCATGAGGTAGAACATCATCTAGGGTTGCTACCACTACAAGAAATCGATGGATGACTCACCGGGTGGACGGGAATCAACAGTGGAGGCGCTCGGTCGGAGTTGGAGAAGACGACGTCGATCTCCCTCCTCGGTTAACCGATCTAGGTGGTTCTTGGGGCGTTTTCAAGCTGGAAGGGAGATGACTCCAGTGGCGCAGCAGCTCGACAGGCGGAGGTCCCACGCAGCGGGAAACGCCAACAAGATGGCACGGCTGCGCGACGACGACGTCGCGGCCGTGCTCCCGGGCTCCGTGGCGAGGCCGCGTTCCCGGCGAACAGCTGTAGAGAATGAAGTGGGATCAACACAGCAGCTTAGGCATGCTAAGGAGGGCTTGGAACGTGGAAAAGAAAATGGTGACGATGACTTGACGAGCGGCGACGACACCTTCTTCTCCACGGCCGTTAGGAGGATGGAGGGCATGGAGGACGAGCAGGAGCTCTCTCCCTGGGTTTGTCCGGCGTTGGGGAGGTGTGGAGTGATGGCGAGCTGGCTGGATGGGGGTAGAGGCTGAGATGAGGTGATCGACTCATCGACACGTCGCGGCCACGCGTCGAGCACGAACTGCGGCCAGTCTGGCTTGTTTCCATGCGAGCTGAGGGTGGACCGGGGTGGGGGCAAGCCAAAGCCAATGCCATGTGGGTCCAGAGGCATTACAGCCTAGGTGGAATAGAGGGATATGGGTAGACAGTGAGTGAAAAAGGTTTTAGCCGAATTTTCAGTAGTTTTATGTCTCAATGTCTTTGGATGAGTGAACAGTGCTGTTAGAGGTGTGTTAAATTCGTACCAAAATTCAGGGATGAAGTTTTAGGTACCTAGTTTCCATTTTTCAAATTTTAATCCAAAATTTCCAAGTATTTTGGTCACAGCAAAAAGATTAATAGGGTCCGGGCTGAGGCTTGGATGAATTTTTAGGGGGTATAAACTGGTTGCTAAAATTCTAGAAAATTTATATTTATTCATGATAAATAATCTAGTAATTGAATAAATTATTTCCTATATATGTTTCTGTGAAGTTTGTTGCCCTTTTAAAGATAGTCTTGATTTTACCGATTAGGGACTAGTTTAAAATACTGTTTGATTAGTTTGACCAAATTTTGTTGAAGCCCTAGAGAGGGTGGTAAATTAATAGTAGATTTATTATGTGGTGAGATATTTTAATTATCTTCCTCATAAATTTTTTTTGGTCCAAAGTATTCATGCATATGTTCCTAGTATGAAAATGCAAAAGCTCAATTAAAACATAGAAAATGTTGTTATGCTAGCATAAGTGATGTATTTTCATTGCCTCCCACTTTTTATACATCACTTTTATTTCTTTACAATTTTTTTGGGTATGTTACAATAATATTGTATTTTTTTTCAAAACTCTTGCTATTGTTTTTACACTTAAACAAAGTAGAAATTATATCACAACACATCTCTTATTTTTTTAATTTTGATAGAGCTCCAAAATATAAAGTAAACTTCATTATTTTCATAAACTTTCTTCACTATAGTTATCCATAATTTAAGTACTACCTAGAATTTTTTTAGATTTTTTTTATTTTTTTAAAAAATTTAAATTCAAATAAAATTTATTTAAATTAAATCGCCGATAACCGATATAGTACCAAAGGTTTGGATGATAACTGCACGATTATCCTACCGTAAGGCCAACCCGGCTTGGGAGTAGTGACCCTGACCCACACTCTCCAATGTTTTTTTTGGGGGTCACTGTTACAACAGCTATCGGCTGGGTGATCACTGCACTTACCAGTAACCCCTGTTTAATGATGCCAGCTTTGCTTGCATCTGCAGGAACCTGGATGCATGTGTACACATCCTATTGCATCCTGAGATATGTACTTCCTCTATCTTAAAAAAAAAACTTTAGTAAACTTAAAAAATTAAAATACCCTCTATTTTAATAAACTCAAATATATTTGTATCTCACTTTAAGTAAACTTCAATATATTTGTTTCCCACTATCACAAACTTCTTTAAAAATTTTTTATGAAACAAATAAAATAAGTAAAAGATAACATTAATTTGGGACGGGAGACTTATATACTACTGTAAGTGCAGATCGTAATAACGAGCAGCTAACTGAATTAAGTAAACTAGCTAGGAGTGGTTAAATTAATTGTGTAACTGTAGATCAATGATCACCATCAGGGATCAACCAGGTTAGATTGCTGGAAGTGGTCGGAAGTGGTCCACAAGAGGGATTAATTTCTCCCAGGTCACTCGAGCTTAATTGCGTGATGTGACATCTGCCGGTACGTCATGTGACGCTCGACGACATGCGTTCCAATCGAAGGCGCCGTTATATATCTTGTCTCACCCAACCGAATAATCGGTTGTTGTCCGGCTTAAGGATATGCAGTTAATTACTCCCTGTGTCTACAGATATAAATGCTCCAGGCGGTTAAAATTTGTCTATTGGTATAGAGAATTTGTAGAGCACTACATAAAGTATGCCAAATGTATAATTCATGAAGGATACAAAGGTAAGATCCACTTAGATCATAGCAACTGTATAAAAAGTTCAGCGATATATATATAAAACCTACTATTTATCGGTTTTATGGATGGACACTAAAGACGAATTTAGCATGGGTGGTAGAGGACTCGAGCTCTCCTACCTGCTAGATCCCTATAGAGAAAAGGAGAGAGAAAATGAGGGATAAGAGGAGAGGAAAATGAGTAGGAGGGAAAGAAGGCATTGAGTCTCCCTCCTTCCTCTAGCTCGATACATTTTTTATGGACACCTATATTAAATAGCGAATTTAAGATGACAAGCTATAAGTCACACTATATCTGACGAGTGGGTCGGAAGATACTCTCTCCTTGGTATCCCATTGCTATGTCTGATGCCTGTTCCTACAGTAGGACCAACTAGTAAATATTCTGCAATATATAGGGCTGACTTCATCATTTTCTCTCTCCTCTTGTGACCCCTTAAAATCCCACATTGCACATGCTCTTATCCTATCAGTCGCCCTCTTATTTGAATTCCTTCATGTTTTCATCCTCAATTATGTTCATTAAATGAGGACCACTAAGCTATTTCTGCTTAATCTTAATCTATGTTAAACAGTATAGAAATAGAAATATTTATATTCGTAGACAAAGAGAGTACTCCACTAGGTTAGCAACAGAATGTTGTTCAGGCTCTACCATTCTGCATCCATTGCCACTATTCTGCAGCCGTAGAAAACAGTCTTAGGGTATCTATAATGTGCATGAAATGTAGTAAGGACTCTTGTTACCTATTTTATCATTGTGAAGGTGAGAAGTTGTTAATGCCAAAATTTAGTACGGTTCTTTATTAAATTCGGTTAAGGAAATATCACAGTCAAATGGCGAAATTAACCCGAAAGAAGCCGAGTTTGAGAAGGGATCATGAAGACCACGGAGAGGCAGTTAATATTTTATCTATTAATTAGGCAATCTCTCTTTCTTTTAGGAAACCTGATCTCGTGTCCGATCAGGGCTTGTTAATTTTTCTTTTATAGTTAGGAAACTCCTGTTTCGTATCCGATCAGGACTGTATCAACTCGGGGTATAAATACGTATGCCTGGGTACCTTGTAATATACACATATCAATACAATTTCGGCGTATCACCATCTTTTTTGACGGGTTCTTGCTTCTCGAGCCGGGCTGCACCGGTTAAGTTTGACCTCCTGCGAGAAGGTAAGTCTTGTTATCCCGGCTATCGCATCGGCTAGGACTTCCTCGGTTAGGTCCGATATTCTAGTCGGTCTACGGTAGTCGGCTTACCACGATATATCTGTTCTGTCTACGGCTGCATCAGTTAGGTTTGATCTCATAGTCTGAATAGATATATTACATCACGTGTGCATAGATTTATCGGCTTACTGGGTGTAATTTATCATCAGTTTGTGCTGCATCGGTTAGGTCCGACCTACTAAACTGCTAGCGATAAACTATTCCTACTAGGTCGATAGATTTTATGCAAGCGTCTTATCGGAATGTATAGCCGATAAGTTATCCTATTTTACATCACGATTGCATTAGAACTATCGGCTCATCGAGGTTCTTTTATCGTTATTAATCTGTGCTGCATCAATTAAGTTTGAACTACTAGATTGATAATAATAAATTTATCCTTGTTAAGCCGATGGGTGTTTATGTAATATTTTATCGGAGTGCATAGCCGATAAGTTATCTGTTATTAAATACAACCGATTGCATTAAATTTATTTTATATATTTACACTATCATCGGTTTTCCAGCCGATGCATATATTCTATCAGCAGTCGGTTAGTTTATTATTTTATTATATTATCATCAACTTATCGCAGTTATCTTTTTATGTCATCATCGGCTTCCAGTCGATGTATAAGTGCTAGTCCATATCGGCTATCGGCTGATGAAACGAGTCCAAATCGGCTTCCAGCCGATTGGCTCACTAGTCTAATATTTTCTATCTTCTTGTCAATTGCAGGGTCAAATTAACTGGCACGCCTACGAACCTCAAATTTAGGACCTGCACTGGAGTTAAGCAAATCTCTCAGGTTTTCGCGTGTCTAGTGCATCGAACCATATCATCGGCTCGTTTCCAACGCTGCAGGTGATTTTCGGTGTCAACAGAAGTAGAGGATGTAGTAGCATCATTCGGTAATAGCTCTACTACCAAACAACAAGTATTAAAAAATATTAAAGTCTCCCCTCTTTCTCTCTTCACCTAGTAATTGCTCTTGGGAGCATTAGATTCTGCTTGTAGCTAAATCTTTTTTAGGCACACGAAATAAGAAATATTATTAGCATATGATTAATTAAGTATTAACGATTATAAACTTAAAAAATAAATTTTTTTAATTTTTTATAAAAAATTTATATATAGAAAGTTTTTTAAAAAATATACCGTTAGCAGTTAAAAAGTATATTTACGGAAAACGAAGGACTAGCCTTAGCCAAGAAGCTGCTCCTAATAAAGGCTTAAGCGTGAGAAGCTTACTATTTACCCATTATGAGATATAAAACAACCATAACCTGGTTTTGTATGTTCTACCTATTTGATAAAGGTATAATGTCCTTGTCCTTACTCTTGATAAAGACAGGATTACGGATATGGAATTATGGACTGCATGGATGCATGCAGACTGTCTGCAGTGGCCCTTACCTGACAAGGCATATTACCATATGCTATGACACTCTGTTCATCTGACCATTAGGTAGCTGAAACTTCAAGCACCACCGTAATGGGGAGCTCGGTTGTTTCCAGTTGCTGTCATCCTACCTGTTACTCCTGTAGCCATATAACAGCCGGAGTCGGAAAACCTGTCCATCTGGCGTGCATGCTTGATTGCTTGTAACGTAGAAAGGAATAGAAAAGTACCCGGTGAGTGTAAGGTTTTGGAAATAAAAAAAGACTTGAGTGTAAGGTAATCCGTAACGCTCCTAAGTATAAGAATATTAGTAACACTTATAGGATCCATATTCTCTGTCTTCGAGATACCACGGTAAAGTTTGTCTTTAGTTAATTATAGACGCCTACACTAAAGCAGCAGTTAAAATACATTATCCACGTATCATCTAAAAGTTTTTCTTTTTTCTCGAGCAGTAGATCTTTTTCCTCGTTGCCATGGCTGGCTGTAGTGCTATAATATTCCTATCCACTGCATGTTGGGGAAATCCTCTCCACTCATGTTTTTCACGAAACTCAAACGGCAGCATTAGCACCTACCTTTTCTAGATTAATTCCCCCATGATATAGATCGAAGTATGTGCTTCAAATGGATTGATCTTTGGTTGGAAGCAGACCAGCTTGGTTAGCTTCCTGATCCTTTAATGTATTGCTATCTTCTCTCCCCTGTGAGCAATTTCTCTCTTTGATTTATATCTTATCGCAAGATCTCCTGGAGTGTCCAATAGGGCGATAGTATATGTGAGGGTGAGGTAACCGGGCAAATAAGATGAAACAATCAAACAAATGAAAAGCTCGGCCCAGCACGATACATAAGTTGCTAACACACCATCAGAAGCAAGCAAACAGAGGAAGCGGCCATAGCCGAATACAAAGGGGCTCACGTTGGAGAAGAAAGGTAGTTAATGATTATGAGGGCATGCATTGAAATCCTAACCACTGATATGGTATGGACGTCTAGGGTTGATTAACGGCAAACTTAGCCATTGTGGCCCAAAGGCAGAGGATACGGATTCACGCTCCTACGTGACGAGTGGCTTCAGCTCACCACGTGAGAGCTGCAGCTCTATCTTCTAAGGCGTGCCCCCACAAAGTCACCCTTATCTTACATGGGCAGAGCGAGGCCACTCGGGCACGGGCTAAACTAGTGGGGCCACTCGGGCATGGGCAACAGCTCGCCGTGTTGGGTGAGGCCCATGCCCACGAGCTCTGAGCAGTGGAGCCTAAATCTGGGGCCAGGGAAGAGCCATGGACGGTGGTGGCCAGATGCAAAATCCAAAAGAAGGCGGCAGCAACCACCGACCATCGGGGACAGGGGAAGAGATGGCGAGGGGGACGGCTTCCATCACCTCCACCTCTTCCACCCTAGTTCTTCTTCTTCTTTGAATTGGTGCCACCTCCAACTCCACACTCCATGTCACGCCCAGAAATTTAGCCAATTTTCAGACTATTTTGTGTATTAAAATCCCTGTCCAGGAATCAACCAGGGTACACAAAATGATAAATCAATAAACAGATCCAAACATAAATAAAGCGTAAATACTTACAGAAAAGGCACTTAGTCCTCACACAGAAGAAAACAACAGCGAAAAGGCGAAACTAGCGTGTCTTCAGCTCCACACCACAGGCAAGCTCAACTGGGGTATAAATCAAGGTCTTCACTTCTGAAAAGGGGGAATATAGCAAGACTGAGTACCACCTACCGTACTCAGTAAGCCAAACCAATAATGCATTTGTGCACGGGATTTCAAAGAGAGACTGGTGGCTCATTTGCGTAAAAGTAGTTATAAACCGGAGTAGTTCGCAAACAGTAAAAAGGTTGATTAATTTAACAAGATTAATTCTCCACCGATTAATGTTACACCACGTTAACCAGGCCCAACCATTCCCAACTAATTGACGCTACACCACGTCAACCAGTCTCCACTGATGAACGCTACACCACGTTCACCAGACACCTCCGGGTACCGTTACACCACGTTACCCGGACTCCACTGATTAACGCTACACCACGTTAACTAGTCACCACCGAACAACGCTACACCGCTGACCAGCTTTTCCTGATCAACGCTACACCACGTTGACCAAGCCGCGCTGATAGAAGTTACACCACGACCACCAGGCGTCACTGATGAGCGTTACACCACGCTCACCAATCTCCACCGACTAGCGTTACACCACGCTAACCGGCCACCCTCGGTCAACTCAACCACGTCGACCGGACTCAACACCTTCCACAACACCAGTTTATGAAACCAGATTAATTATCTAGGGTGAGACTAATCACGGTGAGTCTTGGCCAATGTGCCCATAACTGCGGGCGCGGCTATTTGAATAGATTTACTCTGATCAGAGGTGTACAACTTTACCCACAAGACACAGCCTCACACACGTTTCCGTGCGTCGATGTGTCACCACGACACCCCGCAAGAGGCTGTGATAGGACTACTCACGCAACCCCTCCCAAACCATTTACACCACGCTGAGGTTGCACCTGCCGACAGGGCACGCCATATTGGCCAGGCTACCCCCTTACGCCACGATGAATCCGGCAGCCGATCAACCCTACCCCGGGCCGACCCAACTCCATCCCGCTCACCCTCTTCTTCGGTGCCTAGGAGAGGGAGAAGAAACGCTTCAAGCCTAGCCGTTGCCCACGCTGGCTTGTGGAAAGTACGGGTAGTTGCCTAAGTGGTTCCCGCGAACCGGTCCTTAATTGTCATGGGTGTGACAAGCAAAACCATACACCCACAGCCCACCATTTAAGTCCAAGTTTAGTAATTTAACATCAGTCTATCCAAAGTTCCATTTTTTCGACATTGAGTCAAGTCATATAAAAAGATATTATTTAATTCTCAAGTGAGCTATGTTGCTAAGCATGGCTAAGCAGGTCCTATCTCTAGCCAAGTCATCCAATGAGACCTAAGCTAGTCAAATTATCACCCAAAGCTATCAAGGAATGGATAACAAATAAACAGGGTCTCAAGTATGTGGATAGGTTATCCCATATTCCATGTAATTGGCAAAACATACAATTTATTTGTAAATCGTAAAACGTTTCACAAAGTAGGTTCAACATGCTCAAGGATAAATGTGTGACTTGTTTTGTGACCAAACATCTTCGATTGCTCTTCCGAACTCTTCCGTAGACTCCGCAATCTTCCGAATCGGCGATTACGGTAGACTACACGCAAAACGATAAAAATCCTAAGAAACTCTAAATAAACAGTACATACAAAATTATACAAACAAGTAGATTATAATTTTGGATGAAATTAGGAAGAAGAATGGGTCAATTCGGGGTTCAGACGGAAAAGATACGACTTTTGGAATATCGAATTCAGAATAGATCTAACAGGAATTGGAAAAGAATATTCTCGGAAATATTCTCTCGGAATTAAACTAAAAGGATTATTTTTGGCACTGGATAAGAGAGTGAGGCCTACTGTCATAGTCATGGCTCACAGATCTGAGGAGTAGCTAGAGTGGTGGATTGGGTTAGGGCTGACAGGGCACTGACGGATTAAAAAGGAGTCAACGGTTGGGATTCGATTGGGATGGATTTAAACAGCTGAGATTGATTTAGGAACTTGATACAGATTGGACGGCCGAGATTCAACCCTGGGGTTTATGGAGATTCAATGGTAAAGATTTGGATTTAATTGATCGGATGACTCTAATCGGCCAGAATGATCTAACAGTTGGGGCGGCCGAACTACTACACGCGGGACCCACGCGGCAGCATCACATTGAAGAAAAGGCCGAGCTCCTGCCATGGCGCTCAGCCGAGGGGGTCGGGCGACGGCCGGCGCGATGGGGCACTATCACGGCGAGGCAGAGAGGAGATCCGACAATGCGCCGACTTCGGTGGCAGGAGTAGTGATTCCAGGGTGACGCGACGCAACGAAGACGTTGACAATGGCGCCACGGCGCGGCATGGGATGAGGAAGGAGGCGGCTCTGGAGAGGGGATGCCGAGGGAGGTGTCCTTGACTGGGGCTTACCGACGGTAGACGAGGGCGATGACCGGCGACGAAGCAACGAGGACGACGGCAAACGACGAGGGCGATGTCGGGGAGGAAACAGCAGCAGGGGTCGGCGGTGCTGAGGATGTTGATGGCATTTGGCGGCACCCAGGCGGCGCGGCCACGGCGACTTGTCAGCGGCAAGCGGCAGCGAGGGAGGTAGCCAGCCTGGGGCGAGGACGACGACGCCAGCGATGGCTTGGCAAAGAGGACGACCACGACAGCGATGCGTCGGCCGGCGAGCTGGGGAAGGAGCACAGGGCACCGGGAACATGCGACAACCGCGACGACCAACAAAAGGGAGGACAGGCAGGACGGCGTGGTGCTCACCAGCGGCTGGAGAAAATGACGACGCCGACGGCGACTGCAGCACGGAGACGGTAGAGCAGGAGCAGCGACCGGCGAGGACTTGCGGCAGCACGGCGACGGGCGAGGAGGCGGCGCACGGGGTGGTGGCAGCCGGAGCGAGCAGGCGACGGTGGGCGAAGGGAGCAGCAGAGGGGCACAGGCTTCGGGGAGGGGGAAAACAGCATGGGCCGGCGCCAAGGGAGGATGCTCACCTCGGGGCGGCGAAGGACGCCGACGACTGCAGCCGAGCAGCGGCGGCTGGAGGCGCAGAGGACGACGACGACGTTGACGATGCAACGACCGGCGGCGGAGCCAGGCCGCGGCGGTAGCTTCGGGGATCGGTGCACTGCCTCGAGGTGATGCGCTGGGCAGCCAGAGGAGACGGCGGCGCGGTGGCAGAGGTAGGGGCAAGGAGCGGCGCAGCGGAGGGCTGGCGGCGCTGCGCGTGGCGTCGCTGGATGGGCACGGTGACGGCTGGAGGAGCGGCTGGCAGGGGTAGGCGACGGCGCGGCGAGCCAGACGGCGGCGGCTTCGGGTGAGCGGAGAAAACGAGAAAGGTGAGCTTGGGAGAGCTTTTTGAGGGCACGGGGAGGCGGAATCGTGGCCGAGGATGAGGTTTTGGAGCGGGATGGGCGCGAGAATGGCGGCGTCGTGGGGAGAAGGAGACGGGAAGTGGAGGTGACCGGGTCCGGGGCGGCACGGGATTGGCGGCCATGGCGGTTGCCAGCGGAGACCAGGGCGGCGCGGGCTGGCGCAAGCCGGGGGAGAAGCAAGGGAGCAGGCAGAGTAGGCCGGGGCGCAGCCCAGGGCTGCGGCGGCTTCGGCTGGCTGGCGACCAAGCAGAGAGAGAGAGAGTCCAAGCAAATGAACAGGAAGGGAAAAAAAGGAAGGGTGAGAAAAAGAAAAGGGGAAGGGAAAATTGGAAGGAAAAGGAAAAGAGAAAAGAAGAGGAAAAGGTGGGGATTTTTGGGGATTTTTCTGGAGATTCCAAATTTAGAATTTAAATTTTAGAATTCCAAGATGTATTAGAAAAACGGAAATTAGGAATTTATTTGGAATTTTGGAGGATTGCGAACGTCGGCGTATATATATTTGGAAAAAATCGGAGACGTCGAAACACTTTTGGAGATCGAAATATTTCTCTGGAATCGAGGAGATTTGCTGGGATTTTTGGAACTCTCCAAGTATAAGAGTATTTTGGGAATTTCGAGGATATTGGAAGGAGTTAGCAGGAATATTCCGAAATTAGGATAAATCGGGAACATTTGCGGAATTAGGAACTTGGGGAAGAAATGAAGGGGATTTTGCGTCGACCGAGAAATGTAGGATATTCGAGGAATATATTTCACGGGGTTCGGGGAAACGAAATAAATGAACTTCCAAAATGTGGGGAATATTTTGGGAGTCGAGAATGGTGGAGGAAATAGTTTAGGTAACATTCGGTCACTTGAAAATATCGGTGTATTTTGGAGAATTGGTACGTCGAGGAGGGTTTAGGGTTCCGGGAGCGACACGAAACCCTAAAAGAAAAGGGAGTCAAAGTTCACGATGAACGGGGAGACTTCAAAGGCTGAACCGGAATGACCCGAACAGGGGAAAAGAACAGGGGTTTTATTATAGATTAGATTTATCTAATTATAGAAATGATCTTTGTCCCATTAAAATTAATTCTGGAGCTCCGAAAATTTCGAGAAAATTTCAGAGTGTTTATTAAATCGTGGGGAATTTATCAGAAATAAATGCCACCACGAAATAGATAGAGTTTATTATTATAAATACTTAAACGCTTAAAATATTCCAATCCAAAACCCCGAGAATATAAAAGCATCCAAGCATTTATTTAAAATTTTCAACTTGGGATTTTTAATATTAGAATTTTCAAAATTTTATTCAAACATGTTTCTCAAACAAAATTTTTTAGCGTATTCTTGTATTTCGATTTACCCAAAAACAATTTTTAATTAAAGTGATTTTTAGGACGTGACACTCCACCACCTCGATCGCCGCCATCCTGCCGCTCTGATCTACCTTGCGCCACCCAGATTGAGGCCGTAGGTGCTCGAGCTCGACTAGGACAGCGGCAATTTTTGAAGAGAAGTGGCACCGACTACTTGTCAGAGAGGAGAGAGCTAGCACGCAATGGCTAGCGACAGAGAACAAGAGGTAGGATTCAAAGGACGACTGAGGAGGGGGCCCTGAGATCTGTCGTGGAGGGCAATGGAGAGAAGTGGAAAGGGGAAGAGAGAGATTTTATATTAGTTTCTGATTTTTTGGGTGTTTAGTATAAAATATTAGAGTTATATGTAAATTTTAAAAAAATAAAGACTGAAATAGAAAATATCAGGACTGATATAAAAAAATTGAAGCTACAACTTAAAACCAGTTGTAGGGCTCCTTTGAATTGAATGATTGGCAAAGGATTTTTTTTTTTTGGAGTATTCAAATTCCTTAGATTTTTTTTTTCTATATACCTCTTTGATTCATAGGAAGAAGATTGAAATTTTTTCATAGAATTGCATTGCTATGGTCAATTCTATTAAAAAATAAGCAAGAGGTTAGATCTCTTGGAAACTTTTCTTTAGTTTAATTTTTCCTGTGGTATAATCAAAAGGTTTATCTTTTCATTTCATGTGTTATTAATTTCTACACGATTAGAAAAACATGCTACTTCGATTATACACTTTTTCTATTTCGCGCCTATCCTACGTTTCAAAATGGCCCGGATCATGGGAGAATTTATTTTAGAGTATGGCCTTAGTCTACTTGGTATATTAAGACCACTTAAGGAGCGATTTCCATTACGAATGTCGACGTTGCACACACTGCCTTACTGACAGCGCAAGTCTACACTGCAACAGGAAAGCTTGGAAAGAAGGATGTACTCCTATCTTACCTGGGCTCACTTCTTGTCGGCCCATGTTCTCGGCCTACATGAGCTGCTTGTACCAGTCAGTATGGGCCGGCCTGCAACAATCAGTCAATCACAAGCTCTCTCTCTTTGACGATGAGCTCAACAACCTGCACTCGCGTTCTACCGACGTGTACGTACACGTAGGCATGAATTTCCTCTCTGTTGGAGTACGTACTAAGGTTTTTCCTCCTCTTTTCTTGGTTTCCGTCATTGTTACCGTCTCCAGGGGCATGTTTAGTTTATTGCAAAAAAAACACTTATCACGTGTTGGTAAAGTCAACATTTGTTAATGCTATATTCTTAGCAAGGTTAACTTACGAAGATAGTGTTTGGTTTGACACCTTAATATGAGTATAAGTTTTTAGAATTATTAAATGTTGGCAGAAATTGGTAAGTTTATATTAGTAAAATCTTGTTTAGTTTATTGCCTACTAAAATTTGATGATACTAAAATTTAAAATGATCGATTATAGTAATAAACCGAAGAAGCCCTAGGTCATGTGTTGTCGTTGACTGACCATTGCTATAGCTACCTGTACAGTCCGGCAACCAGTGCATTGGGCACGGGCAGTGGCAGGACCGCATGATCACCGACATGCTTCATCTCTTCAGTCATTAATCGCTCTAACCCCATCATTCTACGACCCCATTTAATCCCCAAATCACAGATAGCCTCAAGAATTCCACGTAACGCCGTAGCAAACAGTAAACAAATCACATGCTGCACCAACCTGCAGTCTGCAGGAGCACTCACTGCAGAAGGACCGCATGCAGAAGCTACATGATTCTGCCACTGTAGTACAGCTCTGCAGCTCCATTTCCCTTGTCGGTTTCCCTCAAATCTGAGACAGAAACAGCCACGGCGCAAGCTTGCAAACCTGATAGTATACTACTATCACTGCCATGCTGTTCCAGGCTCGAAGTTCAGTGCAACTTCCTGCTTTGAACCGGTGAAAACGTTCTCAACTTCTGCTGCAATTCCAGGGTTATGTAGGAGCAGGTTGCCGCGGCGAACAATGGAAAAGTTGGATAAAATTTACCAAAAGTTTAAATTTTCATTTAGATTTTTTGGGATTACCAGCTAACAGTAAACTTATTGTTACTGTACCCCGACGGAAAGCCTGCTTAACTTGGTAATCGGCGATAAAGAAAACCTGGTAGGAATGTAGGATAAGAGTAGTACTGTCTGGGAGCAACGAAATCCTGAATTTCTGATGCATTAGCAAAGACTGCAAAGTCTAAAGATTACACATCACACTACATGCCATAGCATTATTTATGTTACAGAGGGTGCTGATAATGTGTTCTCCATGGCACGCGCGCACACACCTGACAGATCACAAAACAGAGGAAAGAATCAAACTAAGCAACCGTGGTAATTAAACGGAAACCACCCTAATGGTGCTGGTAATTAATCATTGGCCCTCTGATAGGCGGGCCCACACGCCGACGATACGAGCCGGGACTCACGGCGAGCCGAGCCGGACCTCCGACTCGCGCCGCGCGCCGCGCCGGGCGCGCACCACGTACGCCACGGCGACCGCGACACCGACCACCGCCACCGCCGCGATGCCGCACGCCACGCCGGCGGCCACGGACACGGATCTGCGAGGAGGCGCCGACGACGAAGCGGTGGTGGTGGTTGTGGGGATCGCCGACGCGGCCTCCGGCTTGGCGGTGGCGGCGGCGTTGGATGCGTCGAGCGCCTCCGGGAGCTCGGCGGCCTCGGGCTTGTTGCCGAAGAAGGAGGCCATCGCCGGCGTCGCGTCGGTCTTCCCCTCGCCGAAGTCCTCCAGCCCGTGGGACTCCGATCCGACGGCGAAGAGCGCCACGACGCAGAGCGCGACCAGCAGTGGGCGGCCAAGATCTCGCCGGCGGGACGCCATTGCTTCAGTCCCCGAGCTGCACGCAGTTGACCAGCCAAATTAGCAAGCTGTTACTATTATCTAAAGCTGATCTGAACAGAAGCTAACATGCAATTCCGCACTACAGTCATTAGCACGAAAAAACACTTCTTTCTTCCTCGTTGAGATCTACTCCAAGATTCAGACTTTTTGCTCAAATTCAGAGCCACGTTTCAAGAAATGTGGAACGATCATGTGAATTGTTTCAGGAGAGCAAACGATAAGACAAAACGAGCTTCAGAGGGGGAAAAAGAACGGAAAAGGTCCAATCCACAGATCTAAGTATCAAAAGAGTTTCTTCTTTTTGCAGCAAGCAAGTCTAATCCCAATTGCGCAAAGCAAAAGTTCATAGCAGAGATTCGGTTTTTCCTTTGCCTTACACATACCTTTGCAACCTAGGAAAGGCTAATGTGTACGAGGGAGAAAGCAGATCAGAGAAGTTGTTCCTCAGCAGAAGCCACTTGAAGGTTCAGAGCACACACCCTGATATACATATATATACTCTCTATCCAAGACGTAAGGATCTATCTAGCTATCAATACCAGTATGTATGCTCTAGTAGGGCTCACTGTTTTTGTGCTTGGTGGAGTGAAAGCGAAGCGAGTGACCATTGCCATGATGCACTGATGCCATGCTTGTTTTGGGGAAAACGAAAAACAGTGCGTGAACAAGACAGAGACCCACATTAGGTGGGCATGTGAGCCTCTTACTAACCTTTGTCTCCTTGCTTCGATCTACTTACTCGTGTGGCCATCTTACTGACTAATGCTGTTTCGCCCGTGTGAAGATGCTGTACACATGTACTCCTCTCTTCTATCGTTCCAACTTGTCGTGTACTCTGCAGCTCTACTTATCACCAGCTCATAAGTACCGAGTTACTGTAACTTACAACGGCTACAGTAGTGTAGTGCAGTCCAAAAACTTAAGCTGATGAAAAAAAAGATGAAAAAAGGCAAACGGTTTACTTACGCTTCAATTATAAAAGCGTAATTCACGGAGATTGGCAATCAAGAGAGCGACCACGATGACGGCGTGCATGGGAAGAGAAGCAGCTCATCCATCGATCATCTATCTCTGATTGATTAGATCATGCGTCGCCTGCATGACTCGCTTCATCTTTTGGCGGGGCATCACGCTTTCTTGGCGTTTGCCAGTCCAATCACGGAGCTCATCAATTCATCCCTTCTTTGTTGAGATCTGCACTGTGCTACTGAAAACTACCAGCTGCTGGTTGTATTAGATTAAACACCATCATCTGTTCAGATTCGTAGTATTATATGATTAGAATCATAGTATTATATGATATTTAATTTAGTATTAGGTCGCTATATTTTGGGACTGAGAAAGTAGTATACTGTGCTAGTTGAATCAGTCGAAAAATTATAAGATTGTGACAAATTTTTGAGTACTGGAGTACGTACTAGTGCACATGCCTGCTTGGCTCGTTTAACTAGTAACGTTTAATTTGTTTTAGCTAGCCAAGATCTTGGAGTTGATGATGAATGGTGGCCATGGAGCTAGATAAAAGTTGGTGCTCCTCCTACTAACCAAAGCACATTGCTATGATAACTTCGCTTTTAGTAGTTGGAGTGGTAACATTGGATTGGCACGGTGAGGCAGGGAATCTAACTTGTAGGGTTCTTGCCACTGCCACAAGAAATAGCAGAAAATGGTGGCCTTGGACAGATGTCAGCGAGTTCATTGGCTGGGCGCCCCTGCATGGGACTGACGATTAGTTGGCATCTTTTGTACACTCCTACCTAATCCAATAAAACCATAAAGGTACTCATTACATGGCATGATGAATCAAGATTCAGGACAGGCAGGTCACAGAAGCTTTGGTAATTAATTAATTGTACTGAGTACTGACTGGCCTTGGATATGGTCATTACTGCGCTAGTAACACCACCTGCAAAAATGTGCTGCTACACCTACACATATACTTCACTCTAGCTGCAGAATATAGGAAAGTTGCATCAATGGTTCTGGATTAACTGGACAGTCAAATTATGTCCACGAAAGAAGGTCTACTGAAAGCCTGAACCATGAACATGAATTCTTCTAGTCTTCTTCTCCAATGCGATCTACCATGGGCATGGCTGCCCACCACGGAGTTTCTGCATGAATAGTGCCGTTCCGTGCATGTTCTTTCGGTGACGAGACAAGGCCTGTCTGTACGGGAATCTGGGAAAGAGGTAACGTTAAAATTGGATCGGTAGCTAGTGTGCTCCGTGACTGACGCATTGCTTTTCATGCATGGCAATGTCAGGGTTTTCAGTTTGTCTGCTAATATTCGTGTGATAGTCGTACTAAGTACCCAGGCTGATGAACCAACACACATGC
Source organism: Oryza meyeriana var. granulata (assembly GCA_003991445.1). NCBI lineage: Eukaryota > Viridiplantae > Streptophyta > Magnoliopsida > Poales > Poaceae > Oryza > Oryza meyeriana. The sequence goes on along the minus strand of RYFJ01000202.1, from coordinate 341,374 downwards.
TCTAGCAGTCTGTACGCTTGTACTTATCTCAATCCCTTTTCTGGTTGCATCTAGTCGGTGCTGTTTTCAGGCATCGCCGTTGTTTCCTTGCTCTTGTTTGCTTCCACGTAGTACGTCGGAGGTAGTAGCTACTCTGTCCTCGCGTCCGGCTAAGGGAGTTTGAAGGTGAGAGAAAAAAAAAGAAGATTTATATAAAATGAGATAAGATATTAATATATGATTAATTAAATATTAGTTATTATAAATTAAAAACATAATAACAGAAATGAGAGAAATTTTTATCCCAACCATCAGCTGTGAACGCGCCTACATCTAAACTCTGAATAGAGTATACAGAGATGATGGCGTATTGGCCAAGAACCGTCAGGGATGAAGAACTGGGCCAGTCGGCGGGCACGTAGCTCCGCGGGCGGCGAAATCGAACCACGGCCTGTTAGTTTCGGCTGAAGCTGCTACTTAAACCATACGTAAAACGGAAAACATCATTAGCATATAATTAATTAAGTATTTACTATTAAAAAGTTAAAAAATGGATCTATTTGTATTTTTAGAGATACTTTTATATAGAAAATTTTTATAAAAAACGAATCGTTTATCGTTTTACGAAGCGTGTCTGTAAAAAACAAGAAAAATAAGTTGGGTGAACTAGTGGAACGAACAGGCCCATAAGGCCAGCCGGGGCACGCTAGCTTAAAGGTGCCCAGTTGACTCGTAGGGCGAGCCGGCGAGGAGGACCTCGGCGGGAGAACGAGCTTCTCGAACATTCCGTCAACGACTCTCGAACCGTCCATATTAGTTAGGCCATTACGGGATCTAGCATGAATTTTTACTGTTACTAATTTAATTTTTTTTTTAATTTATAAAATTAATTTTCGATTTGGATCATTTGCAAAACTAACCTCTTGCCGCCCTGGGCCACGGCGGTATTTAAAAACCGCCGTGGCCCAGGGCGGCGAATGGCATCCTGTCACCCGGGGCTAACGGCTCCGGCGGCCGTTAGCCGCGGGGAGGCCACGTGGATTCGCCGCCCTGGGGGACGGCGGTGAATGCCCCCAGGGGGCCGAATGCAAAATTGCATTCGCCGCCCTGGGGGACGGCGGTTTTTAGCATAGTAAACGGACGGTCCGCACAAGGATCTGACCGTCCGAATCCAGGGGGCCGCCTGCAAAATTTTTTTTTCTTTTTTTTTGATTTTTTTTCTCAACTAGCAACACGAGAATAGCAAAATCTCGTGAAGGTGCAGCTTAAACCGATGTAAGATGTGGCCTGTAGAAAATTACGAGTGTGCTTTAAAAACCGTGCTGAAATTTCGGACCTCAAAAAACTCCAATCTTCCCGGCCGAATTTCGTAAATTTTTTTTGGACAAACCCGACAAAGTCGGGGGGAAGCGGATGTAAAATTTTCTGTAGATGTCCGTAGAGTACTTATTTGCCCGATTCCGAGACCGTATGCGAAAGTTATGACTCTTTTAAGGTAGTTAGCGCGCGTTACAACAATTTGCCGTCGATTCGGACCGTCCGATCGCTATGCGGACGGTCCTATGCATTCGCCGCCCTGGGGGACGGCGGCGAATCCACGTGGCGTCTCCGGGGCTAACGGCGGCCGGCGCCGTTAGCCCCGGGTGACGGGGATGCCATTCGCCGCCCTGGGCCACGGCGGTTTTTAAATCCCGCCGTGGCCCAGGGCGGCAAGAAACTAGTTCTGTAAATGATCCAAATCGAAAATTAGTTTTGTAAATTAAAAAAAAATTAAATTAGTAATAGTAAAAATTCGATCTAGCATTCCTGAAGCCCAAGAACGGGATTGGGACTTTCGTGCGTAGGGATTTAGCTTACGCGCGGCCCATTATTATGGGCCGAAACCTGATTGTGACCATCGATATAGTTGGGTCGTAACAAGATTTCGATTTCCTGAAGCCCAAGAATGGGATTGGGACTAACGTGCGCATGGGTTTGGGCTTACGTTAGGCCCATTTTTATTGTGCCCGCTGCTGATTCCCGTTCCGGGCAGCCCACATATAAAGGAGGCCATCCGATTCCATGGCCCAATAGGGGGATTTCCTATGGCCCACGCAGGGTGAGGGATTGCCCAACACGCCGGCCTGCTGCTCTGTGTGCGTGCATCGACGGTCAGGATGGGAGCCGAGGCTGCGGGGGAGAGATCTGGGCCGTAGGTTGCTCTCAGGGCACGGGCGGTGCAAACGAAGCGTCTCGTGATCTCGTCTTCTTGGCCGCCGGCGGCCGCGGCGCGTGAGTTCCCAAATCGCGATTTCCCCCACCAAACTAATAAATTTCTCCGAGCGATTTCGAGATCGGAGGGTCGGATCGAGGTAAATTTCCACTTCTGCGTTGTATTTTTCTCCCTGATATATTTAGTTGGTTCATCTCCCTGCAAACATGCTTCATAGAAACTGCAGATTTGCGCGACGAGTTTAATCATCTTTTTTGTCGGTCTTGAACGATGTGTAGTAGATTGCGAGTTTTTTGGGTCAATTTTTCGGGTATTTTCATGCGCGTTGCGGCGACTCCCAGGGCTGGCTTGGATTTGACTTCGAATTAGGGCGACTTCGGTACGCTAGTAGATTCCACGCTCGTTTAGTCTCGTGGGCTTTGAAGAGCTAGATCTCGTTCCCTACGTTTTGGATTTAGTCGCAGGTTGCTAAGATTTCCTGGTTCCCTACGTTTTGGATTTAGTCGCAGGTTGCTCAGATTTCCTGGTTCCCTACGTTTGTAGGTTGAATTTTTGTCTTGTGTATGATCAGGCAATGTCAGATTTGGTGATTTGATTATTGTACGGTGCGAAGCTTCTAGGTTGACGTATTGTGGAGGTCGCCTTAATCTTATTGGAGCCATCCGTAGCCTATTCGGCGTGTTTTGATCCGAAGTTACTATTAATTTTAATGTGAAATTAGAGTTTAATGCCTCTTCCATTTGCATCGATTTTTTCATCTCTTTGAAAAAAAGTCTGGGACTGAATTTAGAATCACTTGTTCGTTATTACAAATCGTCCTCTTTTTTCTGATTGGCAAGTTTGCTGCTGATTTATATGACCATGTTAGTAACAAGTACCAATCCACCTCTTCGTTTGAGTTGGCTGCCAGATTCTAGATGGAGCAAATAGCTAGGGCATGGCCCATTAGATTTGTGATTGGGAATTAGTCTTCTGATCCTTGTGCCAATTGTTTGTTCTGATTATGTTCAACATAAAAGTTTGGGCTTCTTCAATTTCAGCTGAAGATTTTGATTTCTTTTTTTAGGTATATTCTCGCTCTGATTTGCTTGGATTGAGGGAGCTACTGGCGGGGGATCCATCTGTAGGTAGGATTTCATAGTTTTATGGACTTTGATTGCAGCAAGGCAAGAGGAGACTCTTCATCTGTGAATCGTTCCTGCATTGCCACTGAAGGCATTCTCGTCCAGGCAAAGTCCTTTACGCACTGCAGGAAAGCTAAACAACAGAATAGTGTCAGTACATTGAATAACCAGAAGTGCAGTTATGAATCACTTTCTGATCCAAAGAAAAATGTTGGGACTAATGATAATGGTGCTGCCTCAGTGTGTGATTCAAGGTGCTTCACTGATTTACCGGCCGCATTGGTCTGTGAAGTGCTTGAACGCCTTGATCCAAAGGAGCTTGGCATTGTATCTTGTGTCTCCACCCTACTGCATACCCTAGCCACAGATCATCAGGGGTGGAAGAAGTTCTACTGTGAAAGGTGGGGGCTTCCTAGTCCTCCAGTCACCCTCAACGGGCCCTTGGTTCCAGGTGGAACTCCAGATTGGAAGTCTTGGAAAACATTGTTTGTGGAGCGGGAGTTTCGTAGTAAATCATTCCTGGGAAGATTCAGTGTGGATGTTCTTCGTGGCCACAGTGAGGATGTGCGCACCGTGTTCCTCCTAGCATCAGCAAATCTGATATTTACTGGTGGTAATGACTCTGTGATCCGAATGTGGGATATGGAGGAAGGGCTCTTGATTGATAAGTCATGCCCGCTTTGTTGCACCATCCGGGCCATTGCAGCTGACACTAGGCTTTTAGTCACTGCGGGAACCAATGCCTTCATTCAATGTTGGAGGGCTGTTGAAGGTAATTCTTACCCTTTCCACATCTCCGGAAATGGTAGCAGCCAGAATTCTGAGTTTCGCCTTTGGGGGCATGAAGGACCTGTGACTTGTCTTGCCTTGGATTCATTGAGGATTTTCAGTGGTAGCTGGGATATGACTGTTCGTGTTTGGGACAGATCCGAAATGAAGTGTGTTCAGAAGTTCATGCATGCAGACTGGGTATGGAGTGTGGCACCTCATGGAAACACTGTTGCCAGTACAGCTGGTAGTGATGCCTATGTATGGGATATCAGGAGTGTTGAGTTGAAAAGTGTAATTTCCAATGCCCATGTTGGTAATGCATATTCTTTAGCTCGAACACACCTAGCTGATACACTGTTTACCGGAGGAGAGGATGGGGCAATTTGCCTATTCAATGTTTCTGAGGTCTCTGATGATGAAGATATTAAACCAGCTGCTACTTGGGTGCCACATACCGGTCCTGTTCATTCCCTCGCTTTTGAGTATCCATGGCTTGTCTCAGCCTCTAGTGATGGCAGGGTTGCACTGATTGATTTGAGGAAGCTTCTGTCCCCAAAAAACTCATCAAAACACCCATTCAGGGTTAAGAACTTTCCAAGTTCCATTGAGCCTCCACAGAGAATGCTTCATGGCTTTGGGTGTGATCTTTTCTCTGTCGCCATTGGTGCAGATAGGATTGTTTGTGGAGGTGAGGATGGCGCTGTCAAAGTCTGGAACTTCTCAGAAGCACTGGAGATTGAGAAGAGGGCACAAGCTCTAAGAAGTATGAGGCAGGAGAACCGCATGAGGCGAAAGAAAGCACAAGTAGAGATGAATGCAAATGGTAGAAGGTCTGACCAATGCTCAATAGCCATGAAAAGAAACCAACTGAAGGGTGATAAGAGTGTCACTTGGCACAGCAAGCGTGCCGTTAACGACAAGGTCAAGTCTTAGATTAGGACTTGTTCCCTTCACAACATTACACTCTACAGTAGCCATGCTTTGATAGTTCTTTTCTTGGAAGTTACTTTGCTGATTCCAATTAGGCTTGCTGTGTAGGTTAACATTGGCATTTTCGTTATTCAACTTTATAAGGTTACTCAATGCAGTGTAGCCATGTACCACATCTGCATATGCAATTCTTATCCGATCTGGCGTATATTGATTTAACCGAAGAAAAGCTCCCCTTGTCTTACTGTTTTGGGGTCTAATTGCATTTGGATTTGTTTGTTTTTGTTTGCAGCTGTTATGAACGTGAATCTACATCGCACTATTCCAGGAATAATCAGCTTCTGTATTTATGTCACTGCTGAAGAACATCTTAAAACATTTTTTTGTCCTAGACTCCAATTGGATTTCTTTTGCTGTTATGTGGTCTGCGATAAGGAAATATTGCGTTGTGCCTCGTATTTTGAAGGATGGATTTTCCCCCGTGCATTGTTATACTTGTTATGAAGTCAGATTGCATTACCTTGTCAAGCTGAATTTTCTGATAATATTGAACTTTACACATCTGTTTTCTGATTTATTAGAAATGCTAGCATATGATTTCAAAACTAGACACTACTACTTTTCAGATGTTTCTGAATAATCATAATTGTCATGCATACAATCACTTGCAAAATGGTTTGCTAGGAATCTGCTAAATTTGAGCATTTGTGATTTCCTTATTACTCCAAGAATTTGTTTTCTTAGATGAGGGATTTTTCACACCATGCATGTTAAGGTTTTCACAGTTATGTCAAAGAGACATTTTTGTTCACATTGTTTTGTCTCAATTGCTGCTTTTACTGATATAAGTGTTTGTGGTTGCCTTAATATTTTTCATTCATTGCCAGTGACCACTGAGCCCCTTCAGGGATTCAGGGTATCATCAGATGTTTCAAACACATCATCAGCATGCCTACTTTTATATTCCTGTCAACTTATGCTGTGTTTGAATGATTACTAGTATTTTAGCAGGAACATACACAAAAAATATTCTGCATCTGTATCTATATTTCTTTGTGTTAGTTAAACAATCGATACATCTGACTAGCAATGGAGAGGCCACATGCAGAGGGCTTATCAGGAATGAGAGAGTTCAGTGTAAGGTTTGTTGTTGTTGCCCCAGGAAGCTTCCTCCCTGCTTCCTTGCCTTCCTGCACAGATCGCTCTCAGTATTTTTCATTTCTTCTCTCTGCTTTGCACTGATCATTTGATCCGCTCCAGAATCTGTTGCTTGGATGTGATGTGATTTCTGGGCTTGTTTATTTATTTCATTATTTGCCTGTGATGTGGGTCAAACTGCGTTTTGGTTGGACTTTACAGGTGCAAGTCTTTATCTTTGCTTTATGATCCTTAAAAAATATGCATAGTAATAATTGATGGGAGAGGTTGGCAAATCTTGTTCTTGGCATCTCTACTATGCGTCGGCGTCATTTTTTTCCCTCTCTGAAATCCATCTGTCGGCAGCAATTTGGCCTCTACTTATCACTCTCTCCTTGTGATATTTACTTGTGTCGATGAGCAACTGACGCTTTACGCCTTTACCATGAAATGAAATTCATTGACAACATTTCAACACCTTCACTACTTGATGTTCAGATAACAGAACAGCTGTCGCTTTCCTTTGTTACATTTGTATGATCAAAGATACTAAAGGATAAACCTCAACACTGAAAGCCATCTTCTTGAACCAGCAATCTCTTTCTCAAACCTAACGCATTTGGCACAAAAGAAAAGTGAGGTGCAGGAAATCAAGGCATCACCTAATGCCGAATTGCCGATGGTGAAACACTATTCTGTGGCGACTGAAGAGTGATATGAACATGATGAACATGACAAGGGCATTCAGATTCAGCACAAAATGGGAAGGAAGGAACAGGGCCATGTGTTGCTTCACCCTCCAGTCTTCCATCCATGTGACCCACCACCACCTCACAGTCACACCCAAGGGAATGTGATTGGATTCTCACTCTCTCTCCTTTCTCTCTCTCTAAAAAAGAGAATAGAACACCACTCTCTCCAGTCCCCACTTCTTAGGAAGGAAAGCAACAACTTCTGTGCTAGGAGGGCCCACAGAGAGGAAGAGGAGAGGAGAACTGTTTGACTTCTAAAACCTTGCTAGGGTGTTCATTTTGTGCCTTTTCATTCGGCTTATAAGCCGTACACAAAACGAGAAACATCATTAATATATAATTAATAAAATATTAATTACTAAAAACTTGAAAAATGGATTTATTTGATTTTTTAAAATATTTTCCTATAGAAAATTTTTAAAAAAACACATCGTTTCGTATTTTGGAAACGTGCTAACAAAAAACGAAAGAACAAGCATAGGCCCACAAGCACATTCAAACACCACCCCGTTCGAATGAGCTGTTAGCTTACAGCTTCTCTTTCGGTTTTCGTTAGCACATTTTCTAAAACATAAAACGGTATGTTTTTTGCAAAAAAATTCTATATGAAAGTATCTCAAAAAATCAAATATATCTATTTTTAAGTTTGTAATAGTTAATACTTAATTAATCAAACGCTAATGATATTTCTCGTTTTACATACGGCTTATAAGCCACACATTCAAACACCAGCCTACTTGGAAATCCTTAGTTTCACATGGAAATGGATTGATTTTTTTTTTTTGGAAAATGTAAAAAAAATCCAATGGTTAACTCTTGTTAGCGAAGCTATCTTACAGAGCAAACCTCCTTTCAATGACTATCCATGAATAATTTCCTCCACCATCATATGCCTTTATACTGTTTTTACACATATGAAACACTGCATTGGCTAATGAAGTTGCCTCTCGCCCTCATTACAACGAAAGTTCATCTTGTCGTTACCATAATAATATTGCTAACTCGTCACACATCAAATATCCTGCATAAAGTGGTGTCAAGAAAACCAAAATCCACGTTAATAATACTATTGGAAACGGCTCCACCCATCTAAGGCATCCACGCATCTTGAATGCAAGCTCACTGTCATCGAGCCTCGTACACCGGTGCTTGGTTGGTATCTTTGTTTGCTGGAGGAAGAATTCGGGGTTGTTTTGCCTAAGATTGTCAAACCTAATGTTATGCAAGTCTGACCAAGTTAGCCCCTTGTATGATTAATAGTCACAATTGTGACAAGATTCCCTCTTAATTCTCATGGTCCCACATATCATCAAATCAAAAAAGTGTAGCATAATTGTTTTTCCTAGCTAAAGCGTGGCTCACTTTTTGTTAGCCACAACTTAGGCAAGTGTGATATAAAGGTATGGTAAATGGTGACAATCTTGGGTGGTGTTCGATGGCACTCCTAGCGGTGGTTTATTTTCTCGTTTTCCGTGAATATGTTTTCTGAACTATTAAACGGTGTGTTTTTTGAAAAAAAATTTCTATATAAAAGTATCTCTAAAAAATCAAATAGATCCATTTTTCAAGTTTATAATAGTTAATACTTAATTAATCACACGCTAATAATGTTCTTCGTTCTACGTACGGCTTATAATCCAGAACAATAAGCCAATTTAAACATCATCTTAGTATATCATCTAAACATCTCCTTAAGGAGATGAAATCATATGCCAATGTTAAACAACAAGTTAGCCATATTATATTTAGGGCCTGTATTTTTCGGCTTCTGCTAATGGCTTATAAGTCACACGCAAAACGAGAAATATTTATTAATGTATGATTAATTAAGTATTAACTATTAAAAACTTGAAAAACAGATCTGTTTGATTTTTTAGAGATGCTTTCATATAAAAAGATTTTACAAAAAACGTACTGTTTTATTTTTGGGAAGTGTGTTAACGGAAACCGAGGAAGAGCTAGAAGAAGCAGGAGCGAACATGTTACTCTATTTCGCCAACTAAGTTTGAAAGAATAATAAACATATACAAAACTGAATAAAAAATACAAAATAAAATAGACATAGTACCCTATAAAAATGGCGCGTCCCTTAGTGCCCACAAATAACACTATCAAGTAAAGAACTAAAATTATAAATTTCTCAGTGATACAATTCTAATTTGTGAATACTCGTAGACACTAGAATCAAAACAGACATATCCACCGAATTGGCTCTATCTATTGTCTACTTAACTCTATAATTACTCCATCCGTTTTTGCATAATTGTTAGTGTTGATTATCACTTTAATCACTAATGATTAGACGACGATGAACGAGAGTTTCAAAATGCCGCTATACATTTTGGTAAATATGATATCTTTACTTAGTACTTGCATATTTTTTAAAAGAACACAAACGGTTAAAATTTAAAAATAAACAGTATCCAGTACTCTCTTCGTTTCAAAATATAAGGATCTATGTCTGAATTTGATATAATCTAGTGCTACGATATCAAATTCAGTTCTAGATTGTTATATTTAAAAATAAAGAGAGTATATTTTTGTTTGAGATGATCCATATAATTCTATACAATCATATATGTAGAATCCATATAATTCTATACAACCATATATGTCTACATGGACACATACGCTCCACTGATCTAACCATTTGGACTGACCAAAACAAGAGCTCACGACCGCAGATCCACATCCACACTGTTGCCTCGTCTTGCTGCACACTGCAACTCTCTCTCTCTCTCTCTCTCCCCTCAGCCGGCACCCCGCCCGCCATACTGACAACGCAGCCGACGCCGACACGCCTCACCGCCGTCACCGAGCCGTCGCGCGCCGGCCGGTCGCTGCCTCGGCGGCCACTCCGTACCGCTCTCGCCACTGCCTGCTGCCGCCGCCTCCCCGAGCCGCCGGTGGTCTCGCGTGCTCCCCGATCTGCTGCTTCTGACCGCAGCCCAGCGGCTGCTCCTCCGCTCCATTTGGCCGGCGCGTCCACTGTCCTGTCCTGCCCGCGTCTGCTCTCTCCCGCGACATGTGACGGTAGCGGGAGCGGCACTGATCTCGGCAATGGTGACGCGGTCTTCTTCGTCGGCGTCCGCTGGTAATGCGAATCTCCCTCTCGTCGGTTGCGCGAGATGCCCGGTTACTGTTTGGAATGGTTCGTGGTTGTGCTATGTGGTCCAGGCGTAAACTGAATTGCTGAATAGAAACAATTCATTCTGTTTATTTGATTCGGTGTTTATATGCATGGATCTAGCCATAAAAGATCTTAGTTAGTAGCACTACCGCTTGAATCCTGATTTCTGTTTGTTTTTCAGGGCCCAGATGCTTGCTGTAGTCTAAATGAGACCTGCAAGAGCTAAAATTTGGCAGTCGAGTGGTGCTACAGATGAGGCTACTTCTGCTGGCAGTTGCAAGCATTGTGCTTGCTAACTTGCAGTTCTTGAGAGTTCATGGAAGGGAATTGCTTCTGAGCTGTGGTTCAAACGCGACTGTCGATGCTGATGGCCGCAGATGGATCGGCGACACGGCCCCTGGGCAGAATTTTACCTTAAGCAGCCCTGGAATATCTGCATCGCTGGCCAGGAACAGCAATGGCAATGAAATCTTCGGTCCGGTGTACCATTCCGCGCGTTTCTTTAGCACGGCATCTTGGTATAACTTTAGCGTGCTGCCGGGGAACTACTGCCTCAGGTTGCATTTCTGCCCTTCCACATTCGGGAATTTCAGTGGGAACGATTCATTGTTTGATGTCACTGCAAATAATTTCAAGCTGGTCTCGAAGTTCAATGTGTCAGAGGAGATTGTTTGGAGGAGCACTGTGAGCAATTCAGCCATCAGTGCAGTTGTCAAGGAATATTTTCTTGTAGTTGATGCTCATGGCCTGCAGCTTGAGTTTGATCCAAGCCCTGGGTCGTTTGCCTTTGTGAATGCGATTGAGGTGATGCTCACTCCGGATAACCTGTTCAACGACACAGTGAACAAAGTTGGCGCTGGAGATGGGCAGCTTCCTCTTGGCTTAAGCAACAGAGGCCTAGAGACAATGTACCGGTTGAATGTTGGAGGGCCTGCACTTAAATCTTCCAGCGACCAGTATCTACACAGACCATGGTACACTGATGAAGCATTCATGTTTTCTGCGAATGCTGCTCTGATTGTGTCCAACACTTCAAGCATAAGTTATCTCTCAAGCAATGACTTCTCGATTTCTCCCATTGATGTATACGAGACTGCAAGAATCATGAGCAACAACATGGTTGTGGACAAGCGGTTCAATGTGTCATGGCGATTCTATGTCCACCCCAACTTTGATTACTTGGTCCGCCTTCATTTCTGTGAGCTTGTCTATGACAAGCCCAGCCAGAGGGTCTTCAAGATCTACATCAACAACAAGACAGCTGCTGAGGACTATGATGTGTATGTCAGGGCAGGGGGCATTAACAAGGCATATCATGAAGACTATTTTGATAACTTGCCGCAGCAGGTAGACTCACTTTGGCTTCAGCTAGGCCCTGACTCCATGACCAGTGCTTCAGGCACCGATGCACTTCTGAATGGTTTGGAGATATTCAAGCTCAGCAGGAATGGCAACCTCGCTTATGTTCTTGGCCATATTGACATGGGTAACCAAAGGGGTATTTCCAAGGATAGAAACAGGAAAATTTTATGGGAAGAAGTTGGTATTGGTTCAGCTTCTTTTGTGACACTGACGAGTGTTGTTCTATTTGTATGGTGCTATGTAAGAAGGAAACGAAAAGCTAATGAGAAGGAGGCCCCTCCCGGTTGGCACCCACTGGTCCTCCATGAGGCTATGAAAAGCACCACAGATGCCCGTGCAGCCGGTAAATCACCCCCGACACGCAATTCATCTTCAATTGGCCATAGAATGGGCAGAAGATTCAGCATTGCAGAGATTAGGGCGGCCACAAAGAACTTTGATGAGGCTTTGCTTATTGGTACTGGTGGTTTTGGCAAGGTTTACAAGGGTGAGGTTGATGAGGGTACTACAGTGGCAATCAAGCGTGCAAATCCATTATGTGGCCAGGGCCTGAAAGAATTTGAAACAGAAATTGAGATGCTCTCCAAGCTTAGGCACCGGCACCTTGTTGCGATGATTGGCTATTGTGAAGAGCAGAAGGAGATGATTCTAGTCTACGAATACATGGCCAAGGGGACATTGCGAAGCCATCTTTATGAAAGTGGCCTCCCACCACTGACATGGAAGCAACGTGTTGAGGCCTGCATTGGTGCAGCTCGTGGGCTTCACTACCTCCACACTGGAGCAGACCGAGGTATAATCCATAGGGATGTGAAGACTACAAACATCTTGTTGGATGAGAATTTTGTTGCAAAGATAGCAGATTTTGGGCTATCTAAAACTGGGCCAACCCTGGACCAGACCCATGTTAGTACAGCAGTCAAGGGAAGTTTTGGGTACCTTGATCCTGAGTACTTCCGGAGGCAGCAACTCACACAAAAATCCGATGTCTATTCTTTTGGAGTGGTGCTCTTTGAAGTTGCTTGTGGCAGACCAGTTATAGACCCCACACTGCCAAAGGATCAAATCAACTTGGCAGAGTGGGCGATGAGATGGCAGCGCCAGCGTTCGCTGGAAGCAATAGTGGATCCACGGCTGGATGGTGACTTTTCATCAGAATCCTTGAAGAAGTTTGGTGAAATTGCGGAGAAATGCCTTGCTGATGATGGGAGAAGCAGGCCATCGATGGGTGAGGTCTTGTGGCATCTGGAATATGTGCTGCAGCTCCATGAAGCTTACAAACGCAATGTGGACTGTGAATCATTTGGAAGCAGTGAACTGGGATTTGCTGATATGTCCTTTAGCCTGCCTCACATCAGAGAGGGAGAAGAGGAACATCACTCAAAGCCATCTAGTATAAGAGAAGATCCAGACACTTGAGGGTTTCTGACATCTGGTAACCCACTGAAATATCTTGATTGAATTGTAGCCGATGATCTTGTTGTAAAATTGTGTGAGATTGTTCATGTAGGTTTTTAGCTGTGCCGGTTTCTTCTGAGTTTTTTGTGTCCTCCTGTTCAACAAGTGTAGAATAATAGGATTTTTGTAGATTGCCAAACAAAAAAAACATGGAAGCGTCAAGTTTTTCCTTGACATCCTGCTGTACCATGCTATTTGTTTAACAACTGGGTTTGGGTCGACCTGTGTGACCCATGTAAATCGTACTGATAATATAATTCTCTCTTTCAACTTATAGTATTATATGGGATTCGGTTTCTATATGTCGAATGCTACATGAGGCGTTTCTTTATATCAAGATGTTGAGGCTTTTGTATCGTATTTGTATCTCATGTAAAACTACCCCATTAATAATTTTTGGATATTAGAAATATTGTCACATGCCTCTACCTTCTAGTAGAGATCTTTCACATTATTTCGGCTTCGTTTATTTGGGTACACGAATATCTTGAAATAACATTTGGGTACAAGAATTTACTTCCTCAATTATGCCCTGCAAAGTTGCAAGATCCCATGTTGTATTCCGATGTACCACCAATGGATTCAGAGGTTCGCACACAGAATCGTTCCAGATCAATGCTCGTGTAAATGGCAAAAGTAAGAGCTTGGACACATCACAGATTGATCCATCATTGCACTCACTGCACCGTACTATCTATGTGTTCTCGCGTTAGTGGTTTGTCGCGACGACGGCGACCACAAATTCAGAGCCTAGCCAAGCGCTGACATGTGATGATGATGCTCCTGTCCAGCTTACATAGATCCAGGTTGCAAGCTTGTCAGGGGAATTTGCGAGTACGCTGGCTGAACTCAACTGGGACCATTGGGGACGCCAGGGTTGCTGGTCTCTTCTGCAATCGCTCGTGCATCAGCATCACATGCGTCTTCAATGCAGATTATTCCGAACTGATCTGCAAACCATCCAAACCATGGGAGTTGCTGATGAAACTGGCTGAAATTTGAAACCAACATTCGGTAGAGCTAGAGGAGCTATGAAATTGACACATTGCTGAATTCGGCTTATACACGAGGACCCTCGGATGATAGTCAAGATTGTCAGGTTCAGAAGCTATGCAATTTCAGAACACTCTCAGGTAAGGATGCAAACTGTGTAGTATTGCTAGCTGGCCTGGATCACCCCATGTGACTTACAGTGAACCAGTAATCACTGATTGCTACAACAATATACATCAACTAACAGGTTTACAGGCATAATACAGTGTATCAATCAGTGCTCACTGACTGCCACTGGTAAATCAATGCGACACCGTTTAACTCAGCTTATGGCTTAAGTTTATTCTCTCTTTTATGTTAGCGATGTATAAATACTTTATATATAAAGTTTTTTAAAAAAATCAGATAAATCTATTTTTCAAATTTGTAAAAGTTAATACTCAATTAATCATATACTAATGATTCATCTTGTTTTATGTGTCACTCATAAACTAAAGCCATAAGCTAATTCAAACGGTGGTTTGCATACATTTCTTATTGCACAGAAATACAAAATCAAACAGGAGTGGAAAAACAGTCAGAATTTTGAAAGCCACCGGGAAAAGAGATACGAGTTCGTCCATAGGAGTGTAAGAGTAATTTATGCAGTGAATTATAGTAACAAATTATAGCTCGGTGGAATTAGTAGTGGTAAAACAGCCTCAACTGGAAACAAGATAATGAGAGATACTTCAGTTTTACAAGCAAAACTGTTTGGGAAGTAAATTCCCAGGTAAAACTTTGGTACACTCAACCATCATTACCTATCGTTGACTGATGAGAAAATGGGTACACAGCAGCAACGGTAAACAAGTCATCTATTGTGTTTAGAGACAATTATCACGGGAAAACATACCATATTAGACCAAGATTGTTAAATTTCCTGTTCTTTTAGATAACTAAGCAGGAATCACTGAGTTGTAGTGCTCGCCAAGACCATAGGCATGTCTGTGATAAGACAGCCTGATGCTAGGGCCATCTGTACCACTCAATTCCGATTTGTATTCTTTGCCCATTTCAACATCTGGAAATGAGCCTGAGTACACGACAATGTGCTTCTTTAGGCAGTGGGTTAGAGCACCAAGCTCAAGTTGCCCACCCCAAGCAGCGGTTGATTCAACCTCCTCACAGTACCTCTTGAAGCTCTCTAAGGGATCTGGTCCAGACTCGACCTTGCCCTCTGATAGGAAAAATGGGAGAAAGTCTGCAGCATGCTCTTTCATATAATTGGCAGTCATTTGCCGTAGATCCTGGTAATTGTATTGTGTAGTGCCTCTGGAATAAAGTGATAGCTGGTTCTCAACAGCACGGTACAGGCAGTGCCCATCTGGCTTTATCTCCTGAATGGTCAGTCCCAAGGGCTCCAGCTTCTTCTCAAGTTTCTCATTCTCTATCATGCGGTCACTAACAAGGTTATTTTGTTCTTCTTGAATTCGCTGCTCTCTAGCAGCCTCTTCCTTTGCCTTCTTCTCTCGACGCCGTGCACCCTTGCTAGGCTTTGCAGAATCCGCATTACTGGTCACAGAAACACCAGCTATAGCCTTTACTAAGGTGTCAATGTTCCCCTTTTCCGAGCCGCCTGAGGATTTGTACCCAAAAATAGCAAGCTCGGCAGCATGTTTCGCCTCTAACTCAGCTGAGAGGCATGATATCTCCTCCTCTACCTGCTTTTTCTTGGCCTTCTGCTCAGCTTTGCTGCCTTTAGCGGCTGCTTTCTTGAGGCTGGTTTCCTTATCCTGGAGTTTGGATTTCTCTTTCCTGTTTAATACGAGCACCTCATCTTTTTAGAAACCATGTCATATAACTAAAAAGGATCCAGCCCATTTGTGAGGACATCAAGTCAACAGGAAAAGAAAATTAATGGATGCATGTACTTTTCATTGGTTGAACTGAACAAAGCAAGTAATGATTCACATTGTTTTTTTTTAAGAAAAAGGGTACGTTCTTGAGGAGCATTATTTGTCCTTTAAATAAATATCTGTAAGTTGTAAGCAACTATTGCAAATACCTATAAACTGGTTGTAGCTCAAAAGTACAATGTGCATGGAACTTACAAATTAACTAATGTATTCCAATATACAAAAGGTTATGCTATCCATGAATTGTGTATTGTAGAGATAACTCAACCAAGCAGAAAGAACTTGCACCTAGAGATGGGAAATTCCCCTAATATATTAAAACCCTCACCGTATGAAAAAGTGATAATTGCTATGGACATGTCATCAAACATCAGCATTGAAAACACATCTAGTAGTATATAATTTTCAGAGAAACTGCTGTGTAGAGCAACCCTGGCACTGCAGTGTGTGTGATAAAACGAGCATACTATCACAAATAATGAAAAGACTAGTCTTTGTTGTTCCTCTTCTTTGGTACCGCATATCCACCGTCACAGAGTTGCGTAATTTTACTCATGGTCCTCGAATTACTATTCAGCAGTCTGGTAGTAATTCAATTTCAACCCATCTAATTAGCTTCCCCGAATATAGCCGCTTTACTTGAGAATGCAATATGGCACTAATTGGATAATAGGAGGGGGGAAAATGCGGAAGGCAGAAACACTAACTTGCTTACTGCCAAAATCCATATTTCTTACTATTAAGATTCCAAGCACAAGCTATTAAGACAAATCTAAGATGCCGACCGAAATCATGAACAAAAACCCGTCGAACAGTCAAAGCAATAGCTTTATGTAAGAGTGGAAGCTCCAAAAGGTGAAAAATTCAATCTTTTTACAGCCCCTCATAACACAATCCTAAAAAGATAAAAACTTTATCCCCTAATTCTCAATTGGAACCAATAACGCAAAACTTATAATCAACGACAAGAGTAACACAGATCTCACCCCAATCCACAGCAGCGCACACAGCAGCAGAAGCTATCGGGTACAGGGGCAAAAGGGATAACTAACCTATGCCTCGAGAGCACCTCCTCGAGCGTCTCTTGCTGCGTTTCCTGCGCCAACTCCGCCGCGCCTGTCTCGCCGGCCCCGGCGGCGGCGGCGGCGGCGGATTCGGCGGCTAGGGTTCCGTCCATCGGCGAAGGATACACAAACTCGGTTCAGGGAAAGAGAGAACCAACCAGGCTTTGCGGGCTACTCGTGCTTATAGATGTCCAAATGGGCCGTGCCCTGTCGGGCCGGCCCGGGCACGGCACGGCACGGCCCGCCCGGAGGGCGGCGGCGGAGGCCGCGCCGCCGCGAGGCCACGGGGAGGCGGGCAGGCGGAGGGTGGCGCCGGGGAGGCGGCGGAGAGGAGGCCGGGGAGGCGCGCGGGAGGAGGGCGGCGGCGGAGTCGAGGCCGGGGAGGCGCGCAGGAGGCCGGCGGAGGCCGAGGCCGGCGGGAGGCGCGCAGGAGGAGAGGGCGGCGGCGCCGAGGCGAGGCCGGGGAGGCGTCGGGAGGAGTCGGCGGGAGCGTCGGGAGGAGGCCGAGGCGGGAGGAGGCGGCGCTGCCGGGAGGAGGGAGGAGGCGGCCGGAGGAGCCGGCCGAGGCGGAGGAGCCGAGGAGTTGGCGGGCGCGACTGTTGCACTGACATCTGCCCGTTGCGACACTGTATATGCATTGACCGTTTGCTACAGTAATCGACATCGTTGGCCCATTGAAAAATTGACACGTGTCCCAACGGTCCGAAATAACAGCTAGATTTTGAATCTAGCCGTTGCAGGAAAAAAAATCCAAAAAAATATCAAAAAAATCTGAAAAATTGTGAAATTTTTTCCTATAAATAGGGGAACCCCTAGCCACATTTTTGCTCATCCAAACCTCCTAATCTCTCCTCTTGTACTCTATTCTCCTCTCTTTTGCTCTTTTTCTCAAAATTTTTGATTTAGACAAAATTTTGTCTAAAATTTAAAAATTTCCTACATTCTCATAGCTAATAGCTGCAGCCTCTAGTGCTCCTGCAAGGTAAAAAAAATCCTAAATTTTCTTCTTTGTTCATACTATTTTTTTAATACTAATTTTCTTTACTTATATTGCAAAATGGATTCGAACTACCCGACGTTCCAATTGAGCGACTTCGACCCGAGCTATCTCTCGATGTCGCAAGGAGACGACTCCGGGTCGGCTCCTACACCGCAAGAACATCCGGAGGAAATACATGCGGCTTCAGAAGGATTCGGAACAGCGAGCGGGAGCCTATCAACGGCAACCGGCTCAAAGAGATCAAGAACTTCCTCCGCCTGGCAATATTTTGATGAGGTCAAGGAGACCGCCGCGGATGGAAGGGAGGTAACTTACACGAAATGTAAAATTTGTAAGAGTAAACTCTTTAGAAAATCTTCTAGTGGAACAAGGCATTTGAGGCGGCATGCTGAGGCGTGTGCGAAGAAGCAAGGTTACCAGCTAAGACAGCAGCAACTGGTACTCAATCCGGACGGTACGGTACGTTCATGGGAGTATAATGCTCAAGTAGCACGAGATTCCCTTACCCGTTTAATTGCTAGACAGGATCTACCTCTAAACTTTGGTGAGTCTCTTGCATTTGAGACTTATATTAAAACTGCTCATAATCCTAGGTTTCAAATTGTTAGTAGACAAACTACAACCCGGGACTTGGTGAATGTTTACAACTAAGGCCAGGATAGTATTAAACAATTATTTACTACTTGCACATTTTCTATTAGTATCACATCTGATATTTGGAGTGGTAGGGCTAAGGAAGACTATATTAGTGTAGTTGCTTGTCGGCGAAATGGGACAGGGGGTCCCACATGCCCTGGGGACGCGTGGGTCTTCGGCCACGGCAGATCCCCGGGGGGGCCATCTTTCCACCGGCCCCGGGCTTGTCCCCGGGGCGGCATCTCTCCATCGGCCCCGGGGCGTTATCACCATCAGCCCCGGGCTCGTCCCCGGGGCGTCGTCTATATCGGCTCGGCCCCGGGGCCTCATTGGCCTCGGGCCCGTGCCTTGCCTCCGGGCGCCATCGACTCACTCCCTGCCCGGGGCCCACATGTCGGTCCCCGGCAGGCTCTGAACCAGCTCCCCAAATATTCGCATTAACGCTGAGGTGACAGGGCGCCTCCCGCCTATCTCCCGACAACATCTCCATGATCTGATCGCCCGACAAGAAGCCGACCAGACAGCCGCCTGCAGCAGCCAGGCGGCGAGATGACCAGACGTGCTCTGCACAGCCGCCCGCAGCAGCAGAGCCAGGCGGCGACTGGACGTCCCTCCGGCGCGGCGCGGCAGGCGGCGGCGTGCGTACGAGCGAATGGTAGCTAGCTCTCTCATCGATCTCGGCACTGTGGACTCCCCTAAATCTATAAAGGAGGATCCAAGCTACCGGTGAAAAGACAGACTGAAGGGGAGACTGGACTGAGCACCTCTAACTCCCAGCTCTCAACACCCGAGCTCATTCTCACACGACTGTTTTTCTTCCTCAGCTCCGGCTGAGCTCACCCTGTAACCTCAATTCCACATTCATCCACCACAGAAAGCAAATCACACACAGGAGTAGGGTATTACGCTTCGGCGGCCCGAACCTGTCTAAACGCCTCCTGTCTCTCTTTCTCTCGCGGTTGCCTCGGTTCGGACAGTCCGGTCCCGAATCGGACGGTCCGAACCCTGTAGCCTTCCAGCTCGGGCTCCCTCTGTTCCGTCCCGAGCACAGATCCGTCTGACGCCACGTACGCCTGAGAACAACTCCCCTGGCCGAATCTCAAAAGGGGGGTCTCCTGACTTCCCACCGTCGAGGTTTCATCCTCCGACATTGCTCATTATGTTGATGATGACTGGGATTTACAAAAAAGAGTAATAGCTTTAAAATTAATTGATGTTTCACATAATGCAGAAAATATTGCTGAACGAATTTCTAGAGTTTGTGAGGATTTTGGCATCACAAATAAAATATTTGCAGTAACTCTAGATAATGCAGCTGCAAATTCCAGAGCAATGGAAATTTTGCAGCATTTATTCAATGTTTATGCTGAATCATTTCTTTTACATCAACGTGGTGCTTGCCATGTTATTAATCTTGTAGTTAAATCCAGTTTTAAGAGGGTAAATGTATATCTCGATTTCATCCGTGAAGCCATAACATGGCTCAATGGTTCTAATCCTCAACTTGCGACCTTCAAGCGATTTTACATCGCTTCGGACAAGCATCTACGCAAGTTCCAAACGGATACGGACCATCGGTGCAACTCGACTTATTTGATGTTAAGACACGTCTTGCCTTACAAAGATATACTAACAGTTTTTTTGCAGTCCAAGAATATTGTTACCAGTGACGGGCAACCGCTACTGACAGAACAGTCTTGGCATGTTGTAGAAAGGTTTTATTATTTTCTTGAAACATTTTATGATGTAACTATTACTTTGTCTGGTGTTTACTATCTAACTGATAATTTAATTTTGTATAAAATTTTTGAGATTGCCACTTTATTAAAAGAATATGAAGATGACCAACTACTAGGAGTTGCAGTATTTCACATAAAACAAAAATATCTTAAATACTGGAGGGACATTCCATACTTGTATGCTTTTGCATTTATTCTTGATCCTAGGGATAAAATACGGGGG
The DNA here is from genome assembly GCA_003991445.1 of Oryza meyeriana var. granulata. Lineage (NCBI taxonomy): Eukaryota > Viridiplantae > Streptophyta > Magnoliopsida > Poales > Poaceae > Oryza > Oryza meyeriana. The sequence continues at coordinate 320,966 of RYFJ01000202.1, read as the reverse complement.
TTTCTAAATATTTTGAATCTTATTGGGGATGCAATGAATATTGATTATACTAACTACTATTCTGATTCTAAGAGAAAATTGTATGAAGTATTTGGAAAGTATAAAACTAAGTTTTAGGGAGTTCGCGTGCAAAGAGCCCCACCCGTCCCTGTCGCAGGTAAGAAGAAATTGCAGTGGGGCCGAATTTAGAGTGGTTCCTTTTCTTCTTCGAGCACTGGTGGTGGAAGTTCAGCCGTAGCAAGTCCTGCACACGCTTCGCTTGAAGCTCTTGAGCTGTCCACCTACTTGGACACCGACTCGATCAACCAGGAAGATCTTAACGTTCTTCAATGGTGGAATGATCACAAGTCCCAATATCCCGTGCTCTCAAAGCTAGCACGGGATGTGCTCACGGTGCCTGTGTCTACGGTATCATCCGAATCGGCCTTCAGTCTTTACGGAAGAATTATTGAGGAGAGAAGAAGAAATCTCCGCAGTGAGGTGGTAGAAATGCTACTTGCGGTTAAAGACTGGGAGCTAGCTAAAGAACGTGCCCAACACACCACGGAGAATTAAGATTTGGCTAAGCAGTTCGAAAATCTATACCAACAAAATGACGAACTAGAGTAATCTTTTTTATTTTTCAGTATTGACCTTTAGCTGCACTCCTTTTTTTTGTCATGGTTTTCTCAAAATTGAGTCTTTACATGACAGAGTTTTTAATGAGGCAGCTGTGTAATATCAAAATCAATAAAGGTCATTGTGCAATTTTTCCCTATATCTATGTAGAAATTAAATTACATAACTATATATGTTCTTCTATTTTGCTTGTTTAAAAAATATAAAAATTTCCTTCTCTAATATCATCAAGTGAGAGTGACTGCAAGAAGAGTACAAAAGGAAAAAAAAGACTTAAATTTTTTAAAAAAATTAGAGGAGTTGTAAAAAATTATGAAAAAAATATAAAAATATTATCTGGGATGAGTAAAAAAAATACTTGTAAAAAATTATAAAAAAAATGTAAAAACATTATCTGAGATGAGTAAAAAAAATACTCATATTTTTTTTACTCATCTCAGATAATGTTTTTACATTTTTTTCATAATTTTTTACAACTCCTCTAATTTCTTTTAAATTTTTTAAGTCTTTTTTTTCTTTTTTACTCATCTCTCAGTCACTTTTCTCACTGACTCAGTCGGGAGTCGGCGGGGGCACGAGGAGGCCGGCGGGAGGCCGAGGCGGCGGGGACGGCGGGGGCCCGAGGAGGCCGAGGCGGCGGGGGCCCGAGGAGGCCGGCGAGAAGGCGGGAGGAGGCCGAGGCGGCAGCAGGCGACGGAGGGGGCGGCGGCGGAAGCCAGGGAGGCGCGCGTGGGAGGCGGCGGCGGAGGGGGCGGCGCGCAGGCGGGGAGGCGGCGGCAGGCGCCGGAGGCCGGGGACGCCGTGCCGGCACGACCCACAACCTCGACGTGCCGTGCCTGGGCCGAGGGGAGGCACGCGGGCCAGCACGGCACGGCCCGCTACAGGAACCATGCCTACATGGGCCGTGCCGGCCTGGTCCGCCCGTTTGGCCACCTATACTCATGCTCTTGACTCTCCTTATCGGATGCGGATCCGACCTACTAACGGGTCGTGGATTGTCACGATGCTTCGCCTCTAGGGATGGAAGCGAGCCGAGCCAGGCCTGCGTGTAAACTCGACAGTTGCAAGACTCAGCTCGACTAGGTAATAATCGAGCTAAAATGTCAGCTCGCGAACTCGTCATCTTCCCCCGACGGCGGCAGCTGCAACCAGGGCTGTTCCTGGTATTTGGAGGACCCAGGACGAGGCAAAATTTTGAGTCCCTCGCTTAGAAACATCTATTTTAACGTCATATAATTATAAATATAATGATAAAGTAATGATAAAGTCGCAAACAAATTTTCACTTGAACCTACCAAAATTGCAAAACACTATCTTGTTCTCTTAGCCTCATTTGAAATGATAAGAACTAATTTAAAACACAAAGGCAAACTAATAGCAAGTTAAAAGAATGATCTCACTCTTGTTTTCAATTGTATGACTGTTGTGTGGGATATATTCATGAACCAGTCAAGCAAGACAAAAATATTTCTTGAAAACAACGTGTTCATACAAATAGATTTTGAATATTCCTATTATAAATCAATTACATGTAAAGTTACGCGGAATTGAATAAATTAAATTGAGCCCTTCATTATTAGAGAGTGAACGATCTAAACACTATATGGATGAGATGATAAAATACTTGTAACTTTTTTAGAAAGATGTATGAAGGAATTATTGAATTAGGCAAAATAATATATGCTTGGGAGTTAAAATATTCATATAAATATTTTCTATCATAATTACTTATTTCTTGGCTGGCCTAAGCTAAGTTATACATGCAGCGGCGAATATATACTGTGCTTCCCTGGTGCCTAGGACACCCGGTAAAATCAATAAATTTAGTACTAATCCATGATAATTAGAGTATTAATATATGATATATGTGTTATTAGGTATATATAGAACACCAAATAATTTTTGTTTTAGATTTGCCATTGTATACATGGTATATATATAAGTTAGGGCCCTAAACTGTTGTAGACCCTAGATGGCTGCCCCTCTCGCCCATGTCCAGGAACGGCCCTGGCTGTAGCCCTGCAGGCCTGCGCTGCAGTGAGTCGGTGATTCAAGCTGGAGAGGTGATCAGCTGGTCAAAGGAGAAGTTCGCGGCGGCGAGAGAGAGGGAGCTGCCGATCGACGGCGAAGGGCAACGGCGTCGCTGCTGTGTTCCATCGAGCAACAATCGAGACAAAACACTAGTTGATGTGGTGCGGCCGGCAGCTGTGTGTGGTGGTGCGATGTGGGGTGAATGGGTGGAGACGTGAAAAGAGGCTAGAAAGTTTCTTCTGTTCATCGATCACCACCAACACCAAACAGGCTAATGGGCCTGCACAACCGACAGTTTAGCCAGTTTCACTGAGCCAGCTTAGGCTCGGCTCGTTTTGTATCATGAATTTTTTTATTTTTATATTTTTAATAAAATATTTATAAAACTATATTTTCATTTTAAAAAATTATAAAAATATACTCCTGACGTCCTCTGGTAGGACGATTTTTAAAAATCGCCCTCCCAGAGGGCGATTTGATGACGAGCCAACGGCCATCAGCACTTTTGTAGGTGGCCCCTAGGTGTCCAAAAACCACTATTTAGGAGTGCGGCAAGGGAGCCACCTGCAAAAACCCGGCCACAGGACCGGCCATTTTACAGGCAGCCCCCAAGTCATTTTCGGTCCTACCGCAGGAAAAGGACCGGTCCGATCGGCACCCTATCTTATTTGCACTGTTGGTACTGGACGCGGCCGATCCAACAAGGTGGAGGGAGACGGTCCGACCAGCACCCCCACTAGAACTGCTGGGCGTCTGCAAAATGGCCACTTCTTTTATTCTTTTTTGTTTTTTTTTTTGCTTTTTTTGCAACTAGAAACTCAAGAATAGCAAAACCTTAGGAAGGTGTAGCTCAAACCGATGTAAGATGTGGTCTGTAGAAAATTGTGAGCGTGCTTTAAAAACCATGCTGAAACTTCAGACCTCGAAAACTCAATCTTCCCGGCCAAATTTCGTAAAAATTTTTCAGACAAACCCGACGAAGTGGGAGAGAAGCAGCTGTAAAATTTTCTGTAGATGTGTGCAGAGTACTTATTTGCCCGATTCCGAGACCGTATGCGAAAGTTATGCCTGTTTTAAGGTAGGTAGCATGCGTTAGGGTTTTGCTTGGTTTTGTCCGAAAATTTTTTGCGAAATTCGACCGGGAAGATTGAGTTTTCGAGGTCCGAAGTTTTAGCACGGGTTTTAAAGCATGCTCATAATTTTTTACAGGCCACATTTTACATCGGTTTAAACTGCGCCTTCCTAAGATTTTACTATTCTTGAGTTCCTAATTGCAAAAAAAGCAAAAAAACAAAAAAGAGTGAAAAAAGAAGTGGTTATTTTACAGGCGGCCCCCTAGCCACCCAAAAACCGCTTGCAAAGGGCGGCCAGGGGGCCGCCTGCAAAAGTGCTGACAGCCGTCGGTCGCCTGGCTTACAGCCGTCAGCCACATCATCGAATCGCTCTCTGAGAGGGCGATTTCATAAAAAAACGCCCTCCCGGAGGGCGTTAGGAGTATATTTTTGTAAATTTTTGAAACGAAAATATACTTTTATAAATATTTTATTAAAAAAATATATAAATAAAAAAATTCTTCGTATCATCGCATGTTTCCTTATTGACTGAGACAGTTGATCAGTAATCTGTTCTTCAGATACTCCATCTATTTTAATTTACTCTTTCCGTCTCAAAATAATAAAACTTAGTACTAAATATGATATTTGACACCCACGCACAAATACTAAGGCAAGAAATTGTAGTGTTGTTTAGAGGCAAACATAGAAACAAGTACCTTAAAAAAGGGATATGCTGTTAAGTACTATCTCCGTTCTAAAATATAGTAACCTAGAACTGAATTTGATATAACCAAGGGGGCTGTCCAGATTTGTCATACTAGATTGTATCAAATACAGTCTTAGGTTATTATGTTTTAGAACGGAGAAAATATTTAAAAACTAGAAAAGTGACCTTGGATGCCAGATAAATAAGAACGGAGAAAGTATTTTTTTTAGACGCTTATATATACGTACATACATATAATAATATCTTCAAGAATCTAGATTAATATATATTGAGATTGATGAAGCCACCGTAAACATCTCGTTGTTAAGAGGTATATCACCTACCATAAAAAAATAATAAAGAGATTTCATGACCGCTATTTAGATCGCTTTCGTGTTGATGTGGATTGAACTCTACCTTATATGATATGCTTAGCTAGATTTCAACTCCTAAACCACCTACTCTAACATCTTGATTTCACGCGTCCTACACGAAGACTCCGCGGTTTCAAAATCTGTTAATTACTACGACGACAAATGGTCTTTTGTGTCGAATTGTCTATATAGATAGAATAATCGAAGTTAGTTTAATGCTGCCCGGTGCTGATTTGATTTGATCACCACGTTGAAAACATGCACGAGTATTTTGAAAAACAGAGAATTGACACTATTTTAAACATGTAGTACTAAAAGAGTGTGAGCATACATTATTTAAATAAACAGAACAATATATAATCCGCAAAACGTGTACCTTGACCAGAGTTCCAGGAAGTCATATCTCGAAAATTATCCAATGGGTTCTCCGTGCGCGCTCAATACTAGCTATTTTAGAGCATATAGAGTTTTTGTCTGTATGTCATGAGTTTCGTGAAGACAAAACTAGAAAAGAACTATCTCATTTAATTCTCAGTGACGCACGGTCTGTTTGGTTTGATACCAAATTTGTTTTACCAAATCTTTGATAAGTTACTAGATATTTAAGTTGTTATACCAAGCTCTACCAAATTAATAAAGTTGATACTACTCTATCTTATTAAAATATTAATAGTGTTAAAACTTATCGAATTGGTACATTAGAGAACCACAGAAATACAAGGTCACCAAACTCGCTGCCACGTGCCAGCGGCCGCGGTTGCTTTTACCGCGCCGTACGTACGTACGACCTGCGATCCACGCACGTATCTTGGAAAACAATTTAATTAAATCGAGTGCCTTGACCAAAGTTCTGGAAAGTCATATGTTAAAGAAAGTCCAATGTGTACGTGCAAATTAAGCTAGTAATTACTTTGGTGTTTCCTTCCTGATATAGAATGGACGGTGTTCAATAATATGCGTTGGTCCGTGAGTAACTGTCATGGGGGTTTCCTCATGAGGTTCGTAAAGATATAGAATTTTGTCACACTTGAAAAACAAAAAGGTTAAACACTATTAAGATAAAACCATAGCACTCCTAAAATCTGGTGTGGCAACGTTTGTTTGTCTTTATACAAGAAACCATCGACTGTTCACATCAGATGAGAGTTGGCACTATCATTCATCAACTTATTAGGAGAGCTTCCATCTTGTTTTCCTACTACCGTACACACGCCCGTCTGATAACCATATTCAGTATTTCAACGGATTTGCTAAATGACGTTCGACAAAAAATTAGGGCTAACATCTTATAAATTCCTGACCTTAGGATCTGCTTCACGGTTCGTGTCAGGCTTTCTTCTTCTTTAGCTCTAATGATCCTGACAAACTCTGACGACTGATAGAAGACCTACCAATTAGAGTTTAGGATTAGGACTAGGGTAGGAGGAGGGTTAGGGGGGGGGGAGTGGGGAGAGACGATTTAGAGGGATGGGTATGGGAGACGGTGGCTTTGGTGGCGCCACAGCTGAAGTCTTAAAGGTCAGCATCTGGCGGTGGGCCGGTGTTGTGGAGAGGAGGGACAAAATAGAATGAGTGCTTAGGAGACAGTGGCGTCTTTTGCGGCGACAAAAATACGGGGAATTAGAAAATGATGATGATTGCAGGAGTAAGGAGGAAGGGAGAAAAAGAAGTGTCAGGTTAATGTTAAAGTGATTCAACGATCTAGAATTCATAAAATTTTTAGGGGTGTTCTTTTTTATAAAATATCAAATAGACGATCTCAACGTGGCCAACGTCCCAGAAGATGTAGGAACGCACATGGCTGTTGACACCCACAGAGCGGCGGAGACACGCAACGTTACGCACGTACGGCGGCCGGGTCGATCGATCGGCACGTACGGCGTTCCTCTACTCAGCACGTGCATGTACCCGTACCTAAGACTAGTCGAACTGATCGGCAAAAGACGACGTAAGGCGCCGTACGCACACGCGATTCGGAGACTCCGATCCCTTTGACGATCGAGCGGGACACCACGCAAACCCGTATACGTACCAAACCCAGCCAACACGTACGCAGGCGGGGGGAAGACGACGACGACACGTATAAAGTCCACGGCCCACGGGCATCGCACGCATGCATGTACTCCTTCCGTCCCAAATATATTTAGGCTCCATTCGTAGCTGATGGTTGCGGGAGGGTAAAAACTCTCTCTTTTTTTTTCTCTTGTGAGCACATTTTTCAAGCTACGTTTTTTTACAAATTTTAATCTAAAAGTTGTTTTAAAAAAAATCATATTAATTATTTTTTAAATTTACAATAACTAATATTTAATTAATCATGCGCTAATGGTTTAACTCATTTTACGTAATCTTCTTATTCCTCCTCACTCTAACTTCAAACTATACTTAGGCTTATTTAGGATGTGAAACGTCATTAGCACATAATTAATTAAGTATTAACTATTCAAAACTTGAAAAACAGATCTATTTAATTTTTTAAGATATTTTTATATAGATTTTTTCAAAAACGTATAGTTTAGCAGTTCGGAAAGCGCGCTTACCGAAAATAAGAAAATAAGCCCAACTAACCGAACAAGGCCTTAGTTACTTTTAACATTTAAAATTTATTCCAACATACTTCTTTGTCTCATAATACTACTACCTTTCATATTTGAATTTGTCTCAAAATACTACTACTTCTTCACCTATCAACCAATCATAACCATCACTCTATTAATTTTTTTCACATACCACATCATCTCAACCAATCACAACCACTCCTCACTCCAATCTTAATTTTCACAAAAAAAAAATAAAACAGTCATACTATTATAGAACGGGAGTAGCTATTTATAGTACTATAATTTTATCCTAAAAAATATAAAATATAGCTAAATCTATTTTTTTTATGTTATTGTGTCTATTATATCCCTACCAACCATCACACATCCACCAACCGTCTTACCCCATAAGTCTTTCCTACATTAATTAAACACAATATGGTCTTTTTATTTTTATTCTCAATCAATCATAATCATTTTTAGTTTAATTTCTCCACATGTTTTTTTTATCTTAACCGATCATAATATTTTTTTATTTAATTTTATTTCTCTCTGTGGAGTAATTCCTCTAAAAATATCAAATACGTAGCCTTGTATTTTAAAACGGAGTAACGTACGCTCGCTGCAGTGACTAGTGGGAACGCGCGATCCACCTAGATGTGTAGTATCAGCGACCGCGGAAAGAATTTTCCTTCTCGTGATTCCCAAGTGGGTTCTTCCGGACGGGCGGGCGACGCGACGCACACCATCAGCGCTCGTCATCAACTTTGTTTATTCCTCTCTTCTCTCCTGTAAACGACAGCCAGTCCGGTATTGAACAAGCTGGCATTTTTGAACGAACAGATACATAAATAAGCGCATGCACGTGCTTGTTTAGTTATTCCGTTGGTCCCAAAATATAATAAATTTTAGTCATTAACACGACTCTTAAAAAAAGGAATAATAAAACTTACTTATCTTCTCGAAATAAGTGGGATATGAATCTAGACTGGTTAGATAATAATAAAGATAAGGGGTAGTTTATTAGTAAATATCGGAACAGCCTATTGATCAAATGTTTGGAAAAAATAATCTATCAATCGATTTTTTTTTATCTAAAGGCCAAAATATAAATCGTTAGATATAGTTACGCATATTTATGGCCGAGTTACATAAATTTATAACTAAAATTACACGTGATCGATAATGATAATTACAACAAGATGAAAGTACAACTTAGAACTCGTTTTTTCCATCCCGAATCTTAAAATTCTATCCAACGGCCAGCGTTGTTATTGATAGAATTAAAAAAATCAAATATTTGATTAATAACAAATCTGGTAAATGTTATACTTTATAGTACTAAATTATTATATTTAAAATAAATTTAAACTTTAAAGTTATTATATTTTATAATGGTGGGAGTACTTTTGTTTGGCATGGATAATGGATCGATCCAGCACGCGCACATGAACGGTGCGGTTCACCTGGCACGGTTGCCGGCTGCCTGCTTTCGACCATACACTGACAACAATACGTCGACTGCGACGGGGCACTAATGAACACGGCTTATACACGGTTTAGTTGCTCATTCTCTCGTGCCTGTATCCAACTATCCAAATTTACACCCCGTTTCTAAGTATATTTATCAAACTACTAAACGATATATTTTTTTATAAAAATTTTCTATATAAAATACCTTTAAAAAAATTAAATAGATCTATTTTTAAGTTTTTAATAGTTAATACTTAATTAATTATTTACTAATAATATTTCTCGTTTTAACGCGACTTGTAACCACACAGAACAGCCAAAAGGAACACCTCCTTAGACAATTGTCGAGCACTTTATGTATTCAGAGTAAGGCACCACTCCACCGTATATAACCACGCGAGTAGAGTAGAATAATAAACTGATGACTAGGTACTCAGCGGACTCCACTAATCACGTGGCCGTTGTTGTGCCTTTAACCGCTTTGCACAGCAAAATCACATGACCGACCCATCACTGAACAGCTAGCCGACGCAACTAAATTATTAGCTCCATTCGGTTTAGCTTCTAGCCGATGCTTATCAGCGGCACACGGAACCATACAGATTATTAGTATATTATTAATTAAGTAGTAACTATTATAACCTTAGAAAATAAATTTATTTAATTTTTAAAAGAAACATAAATTAAAAAAATATTTTTTAAAAATATATTGTTTAGCAATGTGAAAAGCATGCAAATAAAATACGAGAAAGTAGCTAAGGCTGCGTTCAAAGCTACACGTTGTTGAACTATTTCTTCAGCTTCCGTTAGCACGTTTTTTATATTGCTAAACAGTATGTTTTATGTGAAAACTTTGTATATAGAAGTTGCTTTAAAAATCAAATAAATTTATTTTTCAAGTTTATAATAATTAAAAGTTAATTAATCATACTGTCGGCGAAACGGGATAGGGGGTCCCACATACCCTAGGGACGCGTGGGTCATCGGCCACGTCAACTCCCCCGGGGCCACATTCTGCAACGACGACAACCGGCTCCCCTGCTGAGTGCCCGAGTGTGGCCGGCTCTCCTGCTAAGTGCCCGGGCCCGGGTGCGCCACCCCGCGCCCGGGTACGTCTTCCCCGAGCCCGGGTACGCCTCGCTCGGGTGCGTCTTCCTCAGGCCCCGGGTTCCGGGGATACTCCCTGGTCCCGAAACCGACACGCACAGTTCTGAGACACGTTCTCCAGAAGCGGACCATCTTTCCAACCACCCGCATTAATGACAAGGCGACGGGGCGTGACGCGCCTGTCGCCCGCTCCCTGTGCAGTCAGAGGCTTTTGACTTCGGCGACAAGGACATGCGCCGTCATATCTCGACGACTTAGCCACCCAGCGGCATGACGACCAGACGACCAGACGATCTGACGGCCAAACCTACCCCGGCATGGCGAGAGCAGGCGGATGTACACGACAAGACATAGCATAGCTAGCTTTCTCTCTCTCTTCACGTATGCCAGGCACTGTGGACTCCCCTTAATAAAAGGAGGATCCATGCCTCAAGCTTAGAGGGGGTAGCTTCTGAGAAGCAACTAGACTCAGCTGGCTCTTTTCCTGGCCTCTGACTCCCAGGCTCGGGCCCTCGAGCTCACTCTCTCGCTGTTGTTCATCTTCTCCAGCTTGCGCTAGCTCCTGCGTTCCTAGTTCATCTTGTAACATCCAAAACCATATGCATCTCCACATAACATACACACAGGAGTAGGGTTTTACGCCTCCGCGCGGCCCGAAACTGTCTACCTCCTCCTGTCTCCTTGTGTGTCATTCTTCCAACCTTCCAACGATCATTGACCCACCGGACGCCGCATTCGTCTGAGAACTACTTCCCTAGCCGAATCTCAAAGGGGGGTCTCTGGACTTCCCGTCGTCGAGGTTTCATCCTCTGACACATACATTGATGGTTTATCTCGTTTTATATACGTTGAAAATTTCAGTCTAACCTGTACCTTTAAATGCACCACTTCAACCTGCTCATTTTATTCTACGGAATATAATACGGTAAAATTTTTCTTATGAAATGTACCGTTTAATAGTTTAAAAAACATGCTAATAAAAATAAAAAGAGTAGCTAAGCTAACTGATAGGAACAAAAGTTGTCCCATGAGCTGTTCAAACAGTGCTTAAACTGCGCTCAACGACCGCATCCCACTCTCTCGCCCTACGGCGCCGGCAAGCCAAACCAAAGCGCCACGCTATCGATCAGTAGCAATTAGTACGTCCTAATTACCCGTGAAACGTATCATGTTCCCATCAGACGTGCCAGGTGGGGACCACGTGGAAGCGGACGTGGACACGGGAGCGAGTTGCGGGTTGCGACCGGTCGGACCCGGTCGCGGCTGCTTCCGCGTTGCTGCGGCCGCTTACGTCTGCGTACACGCGGGAAAAAAAACGTCGCCACCCTCCAAATCCCAACCATTTTAACCGACTTCTCCTTCCACGTTGCTACCTCCCTTTTATAATATTATTATCTTTATTATTTAAATTTATTTTAAAATACTACTACTTCTCTATTTATCAACCAATTACAATTATTTTTTATTAATTTTTTTAATCTCAATTAATCACTCTAACTTTAATTTTTTAAAAAAAAATATACTGTTATGGGACGGAGGTGGTAGCTCAAACCACCAGACGAGAGGAGGAGAGAAAAAAAGATATCGTCGTCGGAGAAGTCAAAGACCCGTAATACTCCGGAGCTCTCCTTCTCGCCACCTTCTTCTTCCTCCCCACGCCGCGCTCGCACAGCCTACTCCTCCTCTCTACTTCCCCTCTTAAACCGCGCCCTCCCCACCACCGCCGCCTCCTCGTGCTCTCCTACCTCCTCTCCCGGGCTCCTCGCTCGCTCGCTCGCTCCACTGGTACCTAGCTAGCTGGCTGCTTGCTCACTGCCGGTCTCGACCTGCAGCTGCAGGTGATTCTTGCGCTCTTGCTGTCTGTCTCTGTGTGCAGTTTTTTTTCCTTTCTTTTTTGGGTTTGGATCGGTTGGTGTTTGGTTTGGTTTCTTGGGGGCGCTTGATTGATTGAGGATGACCAACAACTCGTTAGGATTTTACATTTGGAGTTTGTTCTGGATTTTACTTTCAAGCTTAGGATTGGGGATTGATTGCACCTTTTGGAGAGTGATCTCCCCCCGTTCTATGAAATTGAGTTGCATGGATGTGATGCTTGTTCAGATCAAGGGGATGTGTTCGTGATGCATCATCTCGTTTTTTTAAGCTCTGCCTGTCATGCAAGATTGGTTTCTGCAACTTCAAATCCGATTTGGTTAGTAAAGCTACAAGGAATAGACTAGAATGTGTGCCTGCCTGGAACGAAATGCTAGTTAGTCATCGGCGTGTGAAGGGATGCAGCTTGTTGCTTTCTTGTACTATAAAAGTATAAATCCATCATGAACTGGTGTGCAATTTAGCTCGTGGGTCTGCCTATTACATAGAACACGGAACTAATTTTAGATAGTTATTACTAGAAATTAACAAGCCTCTGCTCTATGTACAAATCGAAATTTAATACGAGCAGGTTTGGCTGTTGCAAAATTTCAACCTTTCAACAGGGATAGTTGGTTCATTGGTTGTGTTAGGCGCTATTCCTTTCAGAAAGATAGGATTACGGTTGCTTGTGACAACCGATGTTTCATTTCTTTAATTTGATGAGCAAATGGGATGGATGACTTCTGCCTTGACTTTGTTTAACTCTCCTTGTATCTTCTTTCCTTGGTGGTTTCACATTATTATATATTCCTATCGTACTAAATGTAGACTTTTTTATAGTAACTTGAGCCATTAGTTAAAGATATGGTTGGGGTAACAAAACAAACGGCTCAGTTTTTCCTGAAAGAGGGGCTCCAATAATCAAACAAGCAAAGATGTGGTTTCATTGCAGTTGGTGGTTATCGATTTGCAAGTTGTTGTTTATACAATAATTGTCATGTGGGGTCATTAACTTGCTCGAGTACTTGTACGCCACATTTTGCGTTTGTTTATTGTTGCAATATGAATTTATGGTTGTTCTGATGGCTATTTACCTTCGTTATGCAGAAATTCTTTCCAAATTGTTGCTTCTTTGTGGCCTCTACAATTCGATTTCAGATGGATTGTTGCTTTATGTTCAGAAAGACTCGAGCTGTTGAAGGTGATGACGGTGAGCAGCATTCGCTTATATTAACACGCTGCGTACCTGTATTGTGCAAACACTTCATCGCTCTTACACACTTGATTTTCTTGTTCTGTTGTTCCAGGTGAACATAGAGTGAAGATCTTTTCTTACAGTGAGTTGAGAAAGGCTACTCATGATTTTAGTGTAGCAAATAAGATTGGAGAGGGTGGTTTCGGTTCTGTGTTCAGGGTAAATATGCATGACTTTTTTGGTCACCTCATCAGTGTCTAATGCCCATAGGGTCAGAAAAAATCATCTTGCATTTCATTTTGTTTGATCAGGGAGTGCTTAGAGATGGGACAACAGTTGCTGTGAAGGTGCTGTCTGCTACTTCAAGGCAAGGCGTCCGAGAGTTCCTGACTGAACTTACAGCAATTTCTGACATCAAGCATGAAAACCTCGTCACGCTTATTGGTTGCTGTGCTGAAGGGTCTCATAGGATCCTTGTTTACAATTATCTCGAGAACAACAGTCTTGCACAGACATTGCTAGGTAACACATTACTGTTTTTAACCAAGTAACGCATTATTTTGCCGAACATGTCTTTCCTTCATCAACTCCTTCCTTGGGTATCATACTTACAAATATTGTGGCTGTGATATTGCAGGATCTAGGGGTAGCAACATCCGATTCGATTGGAGGACCCGTGTCAAAATTGCTGTGGGTGTTGCCCGCGGAATTGCATTTCTTCATGAGGAAATTCGCCCTCCCATTATCCACCGAGACATAAAGGCAAGCAACATTCTTCTCGACAAGAACCTGACCCCGAAAATCTCTGATTTTGGATTGGCAAGGCTCCTTCCACCCAATGCAACTCATGTGAGCACCCGAGTTGCAGGCACATTGTAAGCACAACCAAATCCCAACTTATTCTACTTGTTTCACAGAAGAGAGTTCCTTTTGTTCTGACTTGAAATTCACTTATGTTCAGAGGATACCTAGCACCTGAATATGCTATCCGAGGACAAGTGACAAAGAAATCCGATATCTATAGCTTTGGTGTTCTTCTCCTAGAAATTGTTAGTGGCAGATGCAACACCAACACAAGACTGCCCTATGAAGATCAATTTCTCCTCGAACGGGTAAGCTCCCATCATCAAACTGTAAACTACAAAATGAGCCATTTTTTTCATAGAATGAACTGATTCAGAAATCCACCATACATGGAACATTACTGAATGTGACAAAAACCTGCAGACATGGGTACGCTACGAGCAAGAACGCCTGGATGAGATCATCGATGCCGATCTGGGAGATGACCTGAACGTCGACGAGGCATGCCGGTTCCTCAAGATTGGCCTTCTATGCACACAGGACGCAATGGCGCGCCGCCCCAACATGAGCACCGTCGTCAGAATGCTCACCGGGGAGAAAAACTTCTCGGTGCACAAGATCACCAGGCCGGCCATGATCACCGACTTCGCCGACCTCAAGGTCAGCAGCGGCCAGCAGAAGGAGCACGAGACGCGGTCCTCCAACATGAGATCGTTCAGCACGACGGAGGAGACGGAGCCGTTCTCGTCGTCGGAGACGCCGACGCAGACATCTATCTGAAAAAAAAGGGAAATGTGGACAGGCTTAGTGTTTTTTTCGATTTGTATATTGCTGCGAAAGGATAGGGGTTACGTGCAATTCTTTTTCCTTTTTGGAAAGAGTTTCTTGTTTGTTTATTTTTGTGAGGAGCAGATGTTTGAATAGGCAGCGTGTTTCTTCTCGATATGGTGTAAATATCTCGAAATGATGATGATCAAAGATAAGCTCTGCACGATCACACCTCTGAATTCCCATCAGTCTATCACCCTGCAATACTAACACATGCAATGATGCAAATATTTTCTAAAACGAACGAATATACCACTTGAATACCTTTTTTTTTTGCGAAACAAGGTAGATTGTATTAATAATACTTACTCCGTTCACAAATATAAGCACTTTACGATATCGATTCGATCTCTAATATACTACTCTAACCAATAGTATCTATAAAGATAAATTATTTTAAATAGAAAGAGTTACATACTATGATAGTTTATTTCAAACATTATTTTTATATCATTAATATTTATGATTTTTTATTAACATTCAAAGTTAAAAAATATTTAGCTTAGTACTGTTTCAAAAGTACTTATATTCGTGAACAAAGAAAGCAGAGGACTATAACCGTCGGTTGCTACAACGAATACAAACGAAAGATACATTGAAACAACAATGTCATAAGAGATACCAGCAGATAAGCGCAACCACGATGCTGACCAACTTTGGCACACACAAATCATACGCAAAAATTGCCGGAACTTAAATGTAGTTCAGAAATGAGTTCCAGCTCGAAGCTGTATGTATGCCTGGCGTCTGCGGTTCATCATACCGATGTCAGCACGAAGAAAATGTCCAAAGGGCGGCAACATCGCGCACCATTGCACATTACAGTGAAGGTCAAGTGGCTCCAAGTCTCTACAGACAGTGACTGACGTTGAGGACAAGTGAGGAACGGATCAAAAAGCTCTGAAATCCTGGAAAAGATTTCTGAAGCCTGAAGCGTGGCACTCTGTCACCGGTCAGGCCATGTGGCCATCATCCATCTCTTGTGCATATGACGTATTCAGAAAAACTGCCCGGCCTGAATATGTCAAATATGCTTTCTGTATAGTACTCTACTACCGTTGCTTCGTCAACTCTTTTAAGTGAGATTTCAACAAAGCAGAAGTCCCATTATCTAAAAAAAATGTTTTTAGCAGTTCAATGTCTGTTGCTGGCAGGTGGGCCCTAGTAGAATGATAAAGCAGGTGAGATTGAGACTGTTCGACAGTGAGTGTAAAACCATCCTTGAAGTAAACGAAGTAGACAAACTGGAACTGAAGAATCACGAAAAAAAAAGGATAGCAAAGGTCCCGGGTCAAACTGTTCCACTGATAAACTTGGTCATGCTACTGAATTTTTGCAAGTACACACAACCTGAAAATTGTACAAATCGCCAGATATCACTTTCAGACAGTGTACTAGTAAGATAGCAAAAGCAGCTTTTTACCGCAAGTGTACCACTCTGAAATTTCTTATAACAAGGACAGCTGAGCATTGGAAACACCTGACAATCAACATTATAAGGTGGATTCATCATGCCACCGACATATTGCACAGTGCAGACATAAATCAGGATTCAGGAAAGAGAGAAATGTGATTGAACTCAGAACAATAGATATTGCACGGTGCAGACATGAATCAGGAAAGAGAAATGTGATTGAGCTCAGAACAATAAATAGGCAGCACACTTTCCAGCAAGGATGATGAATAAAGAATAATGCATAAATTTCATACTGGACAAGAACAACAAATTTTGAACGAGTTAAAAGAAGTTCCAGGTAAACTGAACTGAATGCTCTATGCTCTCCCAAACATTTCTTCGAGAGCTCCACGAAAAGGGGGCATCATTTTCTGAATTACCGGTCATTATAAGGGTAGCTAAACAGCAGCAAGAAATGGGTGGCTTGCTAAACAAGAGGCATATATGGATATACCAAAAGAAATGTAATTCAGCACCCCATTATTGCGCAGTTATAAACGAATACACCAGCACGCTCCTTCACCGAGAGCACCTCCCAGTCAGCACCACCGTTCCCATCTTCAGGACACCAAGAATGCAGCAATATTACTTCACCACGGGGTACTCTATGGCCACCAATAACAAGCAATCTATCACCACATGCCTTGAAAGCTAGGCCCCAACCATTGGAAGAGTCAGCTCTGACTGGCAATGGCTTCACTATGTTCCAGGTGTTATTTCCTTTGTCGTACTTCTTTACCACATTTGTCGACTGATCAGCTGCATAAAGCTGATTATTCACAACAGCAACTAGGGGAGGAGATTGAGAGGCACTAGTCCCTCCAGGGTACATATCATGTATTCTTCTCCATGTCCTTGTTTCAAGACTATATTCCTCCCCACAAGTCAATGAATCCCTCTGACTGGATACACCCCCGATAACATAGAACTTTCCATCCATGAAGAAGCCTGATGAGAGCCTCCTCGGCAAGTTCATGTCTGGTAAAGTCTCCCAATGACCAGTCTCCGAATTGTACAGCTCGGCAGATTTCAGCACCTGTCCATTCTTATCACACCCACCAGCAACAATAGCAATCTCACCAAAGCTTCCTGAGGCAAAGAGGCAGCGAGGCAGATTCATTGGAGTACATTGGGACCAACCACGGGCCAGTAAATTGTACATCCAAATAGCAAGACCTGTATATTCTCGGCCAAAGACAAGCAGTTGTGTCCCAACGGCAAGCGATTCCTTGTCTGCACAAGAGAAGCACTCGTCACATGGCATTCTTGGGAGCCTCATCCATCGCTTGCGTGAAGGATCAAATGCTTCCCAGGGCATCAAGCTACACGCTAGATACACCCAGTGCTCAACAATGCCATATTTTCTTCTCAGTCTGTACAGATACCCACTGTTGATTAACAAATTGAACTTTTTGTTCAAACAAGAAAGAGATGGGTAGTCTGATCTGCTCGCCCAAGCAAGGCAGTCCTGAGCCAGGTCGTCATGAAGGCCTGGAAAGAAGCAATCATTTGATCCATTGGCACTTGAGTCACCTGATTGGGTCTTGACAACAGGCTTCTGCAACTTAAGCTCCAGTTCTTTACTATCCAAATCAGCACACAACACATCCAAATCTAATTCTGAATTATCACAGCAGTCAACAAGTTGGTCATTCACATCTGAGTGCTTCCTCGAATCCCTCGAGAAGTACTCATTCCTGACCAAAAGAATGTAGGCTAATGTGTACTTCTGCCAGGAATTATCCTGCTGATTAAACAGCCTAAAGAGGTGCAGAACCACAGAACCAGGAACAGCAACAAGGCTTTTGCAGTCACAATCTTGTAAATCTTCCATCTTTTTTTGTTAACTGTGGAATGAGCCCGAGGACACAAAGGTTGGACAGATCACAGATCACCTCTGGAAAATAATTTGAGATGAATAGCAAAATGATCACAACGCATTTGAAGTGCACTAAAATTCTGGATCAAGAACAGAGTAAACAATAAATAATTTTACCATATAGACCAGTCAGAGTTAAACAATGGACTCATTTAGGCATGTTCGTCTTAATAGGTTCGTTTATTTCACTAAAAATATCTTCAGATTTGATTTGATGGAAAAATATGTACTTTATCCAACTTTGGCGTGTTCAGAATCAAGTAAACAACTAAACTTTAGTACCACTAACACTAAGAGCAACGGTTCCAAATCTTCCGTCAGTGTCATTTTTTATTGCTGATACCAACAAGAAAACACCTAGACGGCTCATTCTGCTTGCCTGGGCACCCAAACGGTAAAAAAACCAAATCAGCCTCCACAATAGAAAGTTCACGATGAGTTGATGACTGGTTTCTGCTTCTTAGCTAACTTGATCAAAAAGCATTTGCCTCAAGAAACAAATTATATCCAAAACATTGCTATCATCCCGTTTCATCTAAACAGAGGACTCCAAGAATTAAACTCTGTACCAAAGCATCGGCTAGTACATTGCTATCATCTGCCAGTTCTAGATTCGGATTCAACACAAGAAAAATAACCTCAAAGGTGGCTATCTGATCTGTAACCAATTCACACGGAAGACAAAAACTAGTTACCTATTCTAACTAAGAGAAAAATCCAGCAAAACAGAAACTAACCCAAGATTTGCAGAATGCAGACAAAATACCTCTCCATTCTCACCACCAAAAAAAGTTATCACGCACAAGCAAAAACTGACACATCTGGTTGCTGCTATCCATGACACGAAGTTCCCTAAAACTCGAGCATTTTTCTCGCTCTGAACCACCACCTCACATCCCAAACAGAAAAAGAAGATGCAGACGTTTCCCCAACTAATTCACCAATCACTACCTCACAAAAAACAGAATTAACTTTTTCTCTAAATCTATGAGCCACCACTTCAGTTCAAGCACTCGCGAAAAAAAACAGAGAAAAAGAAAAACCTTTGCAACGAAAACGCTGGGTACAATACAAACACGAGAGAATTGAGCCAGCCAGCTCCTCACCTCACCGAGACGCGCCGCCGGCGAGATCCCGGCCACCGCCGCGCGAGCGCCGGCCGCCTCCATCCCCGGCGCCACCAGCCACGAGCGGCTCCAAGAAACCTGCGGGGGCACGGGCCACAAGGAGAGAGGGTAAGACCGTGAAAGCGGTTACGCGGGTTTCTCGTGGGACGTCGCGCCGCGCGCAGCAGTGTAGGGGAGGGAGGGAGGGAGGGAGGCGAGCTCACCGGAGACGGCCGGATCTCGTCGCGCCTCGCCGGAGCTTGGGGTCGGCGGTCGCCGACGAGCGGGGCCCGGGGGAGCGTGAGGCGGTGGGGACCACCGTCAGTGAGACGGGGAGGGCATGGGGAGCGAGTTTTGGAGGGGCTAGGGGAAAGCCGTTTATATATCTGCCCCATGTGCTTAAGCCCAGGGTTCCAAGTGCCAAATGGATTAATTGCAAGCTTTGCTTTCTTTTCTTTTCTTTATTATTTTCCTTTCTTTTTTGCCTTCTCTCTCACACACACCATTTTTTTTAACTTTTACCGCCTCGGTAAACATGCCTTGGTCCTACTGTTATCTTGAAAATAGCCCCCAATTATAAAATTCTCCTCTTCCTATTGGCAGGCTGCTCATTGGTGTGACTTTCACCCCTTTCTTTCAGCAAATGATCCGAATTAAAGTACAAATGTTTCCTTTTTTTGAAAATTGCAAGACAAAATGAAAATTCTTTGAGTGAATGCAGGATGAGGACACACGACCATGCATGCGCACAAGCACAGCTGAACATGTTGCAGGAGGCTGGCTGTACTTTGCTCTTCTTTTCCTGCCTGACTTTTTTTTTCTTCTTGTTATAATGGAATGGTTTTTTTTTTCACAGTGTACTTTCCTTTCTTCAGAGTGAGTGAGAGAGAGCGTGGGTGGTGACCGAAAGCCACCACTTCGTGTAGGCCATGCACGACCAATTAATTTACGCACGTTGGAACGGCAGGCAGATGAAAAGGACACCGCATTATCCTTTGATTATTTATTCATGGTTTTCATCTTAGCGTTGAGAGGAAAATGGGATCAATTATACTCTACTTATGGGAGTAGCTCGTTTGGCATCAGCTTATTTTTCTCGTATACCACGCGCACGTTTCTCAAAACGATTAATGGTATATTTTTTTAAAAAAATTTTCTATATGAAAGTAGCTTAAAAAAGCAAATAGATCTATTTTTCAACTTTTTAATAGTAAATACTTAATTAATCACGTGCTAATGATATTTCTCGTTTTACGTGTAGCTTAAATAAGCTGGTAAACCAGCGCTGCCGAACACCCAGTAGCGTAGTAGCAGAAGTGTGTGATTTTAACTTCGAGATCTTGTATTTAATTCTTGACACATTTATATTTTTTTTTACTCGCTCTGTCTCAAAATACTTTAATTTATGTCATTTTTTGAAAAAAATAAAATTATAGTTGAGAAATGGTTCTGATTGTTTGAGATAAGAAAGTAAATGAAGAAATTAAACAGAAAAAGGTTAAGATAGGAGCTAGGTGGAGAAATAGTAGTATTATGATATAAATTTAAATCCTAAAATTAGTAGTATTTTGAGACAAAGAGAGTACTATTTAACACCAAGTTTTATAGAAACAAGAGATGGAATGCATTATGCTCAATTTATTTATGTCTAGAGTTTGATACGAGAGAAAAGTCGAGTTGATCCAGACAATGGCATTAAAATAGTAAATAATTTACACTAAATTAAGAGGACGGTGCACGATTAAAGATAGATTGGAACTGCACGGGGATACAGTGCCTGGAGTTTATGCCAAAAAAAAATACAAGGAATATTTTATTACTCCTATTACTACTATTGAGGGAAGCAGCAATACTCCAGCCATTTGTTTAATCGGTTGCCAGGCTGTCCGGTGTGGATAAGGACGGCTGTCTTCTCAAGCGGGTAAAGTAACCGCCCCGGTAAACGTGAAAGTTACGCACTAATCGCGTTCGCTAATGGCTGGTCAAGCAGCCATCGATTTTGCCAACTGCTTGTCTGATTTTTTTTTACTGAACAGTCGCACACGTTCGAGTGTTTGACCACCCTGCGGGAAAAGTTACCGCTGCAGCGTTTGACCCTCCAGCTTTTCTGAGCCTTTTTTTGGGTGATGTCAGCGATGAGCTGATGAGATAAAAAGGAGAAGAGAAAAAAAAAACTTCGTGCCAACGTACACAAAAAAGTCAAGAGTACGTACTTGAGGTAACGGACAAAACTCCTGGGACACAATCTGTACGTTGCGAATGAACGTGAGTTGCTACCGGTGTAGCATTATGAACCTTGACATGAATGTTTACAAAGTTTTCTCGTGAGATTCTTCCAAAATGCGTTCAGCAACCAGCGCATCATAATAACAACATACTCCCTCCATCCACTTTTAATCATCGCCTAAGGCTATTCTCAGTGGTGTGTTTCACTTCACTATTTCCAATATCACCACATATGATGAAACTATGAATGAAACAATCTCTCTCAATAGAGAGTTTCATTTCACCGTTTCCAAAGATACCCATAGCGTTTAATTACTGCATGAAACTCTCATGAAACATCCATTGAGAATACTCCTTGAGTTTCATCCCAACGATGATGAAATAAAAGTTGCCTCAGTGGAAGTTTCACACAGTTTCCAAGATCTTAGAAATGGGTTGGACTAGTTTCATCCCCATGAAACTTTGTTAATCTCTTTCATCATAAATACCCTGCCATGTCACTAGAATTGATGATGTGGCATGTTATTTATTGCCATAAAACTACTCATGAAATCTTCACTGAGAATAGGCTAAGAGAAACTTAAACTTTCAGATTTGATCATCCTCTAAGCTTGCATGCAGACTTAAATTGCTTTTGCATGTTGGCTCTTCACATGCTGGCCGTTAAGTTCCCATGCACGGCTGCACTTTTATCTTCTCGATTCGCATGTAAGCCATGCACCAAGCAATAAGCGATGGCATGTGCGGGACACGAAATGCCGCTGCGTATTGATCGGCATCGCTGCACTAACTAAATACGACGATCAATCCTGGATGGAGGGATTACGTGCATATTGTTTGGTTAAGAGAACGGGACACGGCAACGCGAATGGATCGGAGAAGCCTCATGGATGGAATGGTTGTAAGCGAGAAGCCAGCAAGCACGACGAGGTGGCGCAACTGCTTGTCTAGATTTATTATCAGAAAATGATTTTTTTTTATAGAGTGAGTAGGCCCGCTAGATGTTGCATAGAAATGTGCAGATCTAGTTGCCACATCCAGGGAAGCCGCTAGCTTAGGGCTTCTTTGAATTGGCTGTCACGACTGCCTTATAAATCACACGTATAACGAAAAATATAATTGATATATAACTAATTAGGTATTGGTTATTAAAAATTTAAAAAATATATCTATTTAATTTTTAAGATATTTTTATATAGATATTTTTTATAAAAAATATACTATTTAATAGTTTAAGAAACGTTTCTATAAAAATCGATAAGCACCTTAGGTTAGCCCGGCCGGGGAGGCCCCACCCGAACAAACAGCGCGGCACATTGCCCCCCTGCAACAAACACATCAACACCCCAACACACACACACTCTTTCCTGCAACAAAGAAGAAAAGAAAAGCTTTCTGTTTCTGTTCCATAGATGCACATAGTAGTAGTACTACACGTATATATATGGAGTACATGTATAATTGTGTACGTTTGGCAATGCCAGATGGTAGCTTTACAATGCGGTTGAGCCTCACTGCCGCTGCTATTGCTACTGCTGCTGCTGGCAGAGACTTGATTGCGTGCTGCCGTATTACTCCATCCGTACTAAGATATAAAAAATTTTAAAGATGCACATAGATATTAAGAAAGCTGATAAAATTAAAAAAAAAGATTGTAATTGATTGAGAAGTGAAAGTACGTGAAAAACTTTAGTAATGGAAACTTGTGCTTGGTTGAAAAGAAAATATAGATATATAAGTTATTATATTTTAAAATAATTGTTTTAAATATTAGAAGTTATTATATTTTGACGAATGAGGTACGTAGGGGTATATGCGTGTAGTGTAGGGGTAGATAGCCTCATACTAGAAAAGGAGAATCATCTGCTGCTACAAGATTGGATGCACGAATACACTGCTGCTAGCTAGTGCTACTATAAGGGTACGTACTAGCTAGCACCATGTGATGTGTCATTATGAAGATTCAAGGCCCCTGACATATATACTAGTGCTCTAATAAGTATGGGATTGGAACAAAACCCTGTACATTACTGCCCCCCAAGCTAGAGAATTAGTGGACTACTACTAGCATATTTCTGGAATCAATATACTATATTAGTAACATGTGTTGAATATCATGTAGGAGTATGATGCAGATACAGTAGTATACTGCTAGTCGTCACAGTGTTTGTTGGTGTTGATCTATAGTAGCTTTGGTTAATCAGAAAGCAGAATGTCGCTACAGATGCAGCATTGGAGCAATCAGAGGAGTTTAATTGATCGATCGCATTGATCAGTGGGTCCAGCCGGCAGGCAGGGCACCAGTAGATCTATAGCTGTGAGAACACGCAGCGGTATTTATTAGTGCCCAAAATTAGGTGCCTAATTAATCCCTTTTTACTAACATAAGCACGGCCTTAGGCTTTGATTAAACCCTTTTCATCTCTCCCTCTCACCCCCCTACTCCGTACAGGCTTGTTGATGGGTGCTAGTAATAGCCTGCTAGGCAAAGGCAAAGAGAGCAGTGGCAGCTTAGCTAGCTGCACGTTATTTAATCTGTTCTAAAATATAGTTATTTTAAAGTTTTTTTAAAAAATAAATATTATAATATAAGATAAAAATATTCTCATCATGGTAGATTGGATACGAGACTTACTCTGGTTAGGGTTGCTGTGTACCAAAATTTATCTTTTACATGTCTTAATTACCTATATTTAGAATAAAATTAAACTCTAAATATAACTATATATTTTATTTTAAGATGAAGAAGGTTAGAAACAGTACTAGTACTGTACTAGGGGAAATGGAGGTGTGCATGCATGTTGCCATAGCGCACCCTCCCTACTAACCACAAGTGGAAAAAAAAGGAGGGGCGCGTCGAATCGGGAGGAGGGGAATTGTTCCATCACATGATGCTCACATGTAGCATGGCGCTAACCAAACTAACCCGCGGTCCTTCTCACCTCGCGCGCCCGCCTTGATGGGTGGAGGTGGTGATGGCGGTGACAGCGGTGCGGGTGGTGGGGCCCACGCCTCCCTCCTACTGTTCCTGATAGATCCACCAACCGAGATGTGCCTCCTTTTCTTCCGTTGGGGGGTGGCCCCCGCCGCCATGTTTTGGACGCTTCCTCCTCCCTTCCTTGTACTCAGCATCCCTCTCTCTCTCTCTCTTTTTTATCTTTTATACTTTCTCTCATCTCAAAATAATAAAAAAATAATATAAAAAACTAGTATTAGATGTGGTGTAATATAACATATATTAGTACTATAAATTTACTATTATATTTTAGAACGGAGAAAGAAGATAGCTCTCGGTTTAGATTCGTAGTTTTAAAATATATTATATTTAATATTAGTTTTTTTTTATTTTGAGATAGAGAGAGTATTTGCTAGGGCAAAATAAAAGAGAAAATGTGTATTGATTTACACAAAAATTTGATAACCAACCAGCCTTGCATTAGAGATTTTTCATTTGGTCCAAACGGCATGATAGGTTTAACAAGGGAGTCATGTTAGTGTTTATACGCTTTGTGGGTGCATCCGTGCATACCAAATAGACTAATAGCACCGTCCAACAATAAGATAACTGAGGAATGGCTGGGTGAAACACCCAACAGTGCAAGACAAACGAGTAGGGGATCAATAAGAAATGTTTGACTAACAGCTCGGGTAAAACAGTGTTTGTTTGAGTGTGTGCCTGTGCATGTGTCATGTGAGCTCTGTAGGGGAAGACAAGCGAAGTGGAGACTTAGAGAGGAGCGATCTAAACGCTTAGATCACGGCGAAGAGGCAAGAAAACCGGTGGAATCCACGGTGGCCTTTAACTCGTCGTTGTAGGTGCGCGCGCCGGTGGCGGTGGCGACGGTGGTTCCACGTTAATCCACCCATCTATCCATCCATCCATCATTCATCATCATCCTCCTTCCCCATGTGACTCTTGCCAGTGGCAGGTCGCGCTTAATTATTCGCGGCCCCATCACCGAGCTCCAGGGTCCCCCTTTGTTTTCCTCTTCTTTTAAATCTCTTTGTCATACGATATGGATCCCAGCTGCGATTTTCGCAGCACGAACCCCAGGCGCAACGCAAAGTGTAGACCTCTTCGCAAATCAATGGCCGGCTTGGGATGTTGTGTTAGTTAATCTAGGTTGATGCGTTGCCAACAACTGAAACCGTTAAGAAAGCATGTCTTTTTTTCGCCTTTGGTGGAGGATGGGTAGGAAGGGTAGCTTTTGCGCTGGCCGCTATCGACCTGAGGGAACTTTATGAATTGAGGAGGTCTCTTAAGAAAGCTTTTTAGGCTCGTCCGTAGATACGCCTTAGATATCCAAAGATCACAGAGAAGTATTATAATGCATGAACTGTAGAGAATGATAGTAGATAGGTAGCCCCCTGATCTAGAGGCAAGATTCCATGTTTGGTCAGTACCATTAAGCAAGCCAACCAAACCCATCACTATTACACGTTTTTTTACCGTTTGTTCGTTTCTGTACGATATCCAATAACCGCACATGAAAGTACAGGATAGAGAGAACATGGTGGCACAATTTATGGTAAAATACCAAGATACCCTGAAAACATTTGCCCATACCTTGGTATCTTCCTGGAGAGTGGAGACCAGGGTGCAATTGGAACTTAGGAGAGACACTTGGGCTTAACAGTGCCCCGTCTCTCCAACCCCACAGATCTACCAGACTACCAACATCATGCTACTAGCTGCTACATGCTTCTACTTTAAGTTGTCTTTAGGTAGTTACTTATAGTGCCACCTAAGTTTGTCAACCTAAGTGCAGACACTTTTAAAGTTTGACAGTTATCATAACTTCAGTTTAAACACAAAGCAATGTGACAGAAAGAGCCATTGGTTCAGGCTCTGCATTTCGTAGAGCATGCATGGGCAAGTACCGCTGGTCACAGAAGTTTTCACCACCTGTGTCAGTTGATCAGCTTGGAGTGAAAAATTTACAGGTTTTTCACATGTCATGTGCCGTTGGTACCTGGCTCTGTGGTTGCTGTCGGTGATTCGAAATCTGCTCCAAACCTGCAGCAGCAGATGCGTTAGAAAGCTACCACTGAATTCTACTCACAGGTAAGTCCACTGCAGGTTCAGTTCTTCGGTCCCTTTGAAGGTGGCGGAGGCATTGCTCCCAGCATGGGCTCTTCGTTTGATGTCCGGAAAGTGCTCGACCTGGCAAAGAAACACTCACTAACAGGTTTCTGAATATGGCAAGTTGGAGTATATCTGTACGAGGCACACATTACCAAATGTAAAGTAATTGCGTAATGGAACAGGGAATATATCATAGCCACCTTTTTGGCCCATAGCATGGGCGTCAGACTCCTAGGATGCTCTTTCTCCACCACAGAGAAGCCACTGGCGTTGGCGTCACTTAAACAAAATCATATTGAACTCAGATAATATGTAAATCTAAATTACTGAAACACCACCCACTCACACACATTGTTGTGTGCTTGTGTTAGCAATCCAGAAAATGGTTTTGCACTTAATGCCAGCATAAATAATGAACAAACATACATGATACAGCTGTGCTAAATATTTAACCAAAGAAAAGGAAAATTTGGTGAAGAAAACTACCATGGATCATAAGCCCATAGACTTATGAATTCCCATGAAGGCCTTAGAAGATGTCATAATAATTAAGAAACCTCATAGCGGCATACTAATATCAATAATAAATCAAAACACATGAACTGGATGTTAGAAGTATGTTCTGAACATACCTTCAGTTTGCATTGCCACTTAACAAGGTAGGGTGTTTTGCTGAGAGCCTGAGCTCTCGTCTTCTCCGCGAAACTAAATGCAGGTGAGAACATATCATTTCCTTGGTTTACATTCAGGCATCTTGCATGCTTCATCTTGCTTG
Source organism: Oryza meyeriana var. granulata (assembly GCA_003991445.1). Classification (NCBI taxonomy): domain Eukaryota; kingdom Viridiplantae; phylum Streptophyta; class Magnoliopsida; order Poales; family Poaceae; genus Oryza; species Oryza meyeriana. The sequence continues at coordinate 293,853 of RYFJ01000202.1, read as the reverse complement.
GCGACAAATGCCTCCATCTGTACCATATAAGAAAAAAAGGCATGGAGGCCAGGATAAGCAGCATTTGTGGCATCTGTTGCCCCAGAGGTCAAATAAAAGCATCAGACAAACCGAACAAGCAGGAATTATCATGGAATAAGAAAAACTCTACACACTAGAGGTATGAAAATAATGAAACAACAGTGCCTAAATCATAAGTGGCTCAAAGATGCAGTTCAGTACATTAGACTTGTTCATTATTTGCATGGGAGACCGAGGAGTGAGGATGGGTAAGACAAGGTGCTAGTGAGAACTCACCAGTCACCACTTGATCAAATTCATCAGTTCTTTCTATGCAAATATCTTTTGGCCCATTATTGGTAATCTAGCTTATATTCTTGTTTTTGGTTGTGCCCCCCAATCTGTGCCCTCATTGAGCACTCCATACAAAACTGCAAAGCACCAGACAAACCCTTGCCAACTAGTACAACTTCATTTACAATCTTATCTGGTTTGAGTGTTTGACATCTTCTCCGTTTTCATCTTTTACCAGGTCTTCAATGTTAGTTTCCTCTTTGATCACTGCTAGCCCATCCGTGTACTCTTTTGCTAGATCACATGAAGGGATTGCGCTACTGCTTTCATCCATAAACACATCTCTTGCTTCTCACTCGCATGTCTCTGAGACAAGATAACAACAACAGTCAGTATCAAATATCAATACAACTGATATATTAGTTAACTCCAGTAAGCTTATTCCAAATTCATTACATAATACTTCAGGCAGGTTACCTTAATTCATTTGTAGGCCCCACAAAAACTCTTCCATCTCTGCAATAACAACCTTATTCAGTTATTCCGTGTGTGCTCTTGGCCTTCCCTAGCCATAGCTAGTATTGCTACAGCAAGAGGACAAGAATCTGCAGTGTCTTCCTGCTTCCTTAGAGCTAACTACCTTTCTTGCTGCAGTAATTTCTGCAGATCTTTGTAATCCTCACTCAGAACTAGTTTTCTTCAACTTCAGTTGTTCTAGGCTTCTAGCAGACATACTTTTCAATGCTCTGGGTGCCCCTTCTGCCTTCTGCAAGGATTGCCTCATGGTTGATACTCTTTTCAGCATCAGTTTTTTGCTCTCCTCCCTAGCAGATTGTCACTTTGCATCCTGGACCTGAGATCACCTGCTCCCAGTCCAGCAGCAGTAGGTTCTGATTCAAACGCATCTGGATCAAGCTATTCCTTCTTCCGAAGGGATTTCTCTTTCCCTGGTTTATCAATTGAAGCATTTCATCAGGAGTATATGAGTCTGATGTTAAGTTTATTGCATAAGTAAAGGTTTCTTGCTCTTTTTCTGGAGATAACGGCCTTCATATCTTTTGCAGAGCTGGCAACATGAAAAATATCAAGTTACCAATCCAGGTAAAGCAACAACTGCAGAGTTTTCAGGTTGTCCTAAAATACCCATGTTTACATGTCATGGTTTCTAGCGACAAAGCTCAATTACCTCTCCCAGCTTCTTTTCTGTGTCAACATTGAAGTTACCAGCTTCATCAAGCGCCAATCCCTGATAAGTGAAGCAAGCGGTTAAAATAAATATGAACAGGGGACAAAGCAAATGAAGCAGAAACTGAGAAAAGCATGTTCAGTTTAGCTCATCTTTCACTAGATCATCATAAACATGATGAAAGTATAGGTTTCCTAGACAATGGATCATCACTGAACCTACAATCAGCCAGTAAAATGAATACTAAGAGACACACAATCTAAGAAACATAGCAGCAACCCAGCTGAGTACGGTTCACATCATACCATTGACATCATGCATTCCTTCCTTCTTCGTCGACTTGTAAGGTTCACATCTTTGGTTCTGCTCACTGATCTCGATGTTCTCAAGCATACCAGTTTGACAGACTACAAAATTATTTTTGCTTAGCTTACAAAATGGTCAGGTAGGGAACAGATACATATACACATATAAAAATTATTACCCTCAGGTGCCCCATTGGTCATAATGCCATGATCTTTTGTCATAACAACTTTATCAAGTCCATGAAGAACCTTCCACTCCAGTTAATTAGAATGCAGGTATCACAATATCATATCCAAATCTGTAAACAGATACCAAGCAAAGCATTTTCACTAACTACACTGAATAATTAGTTGATCTAATACCATGCAGACCACATCTGAATCAGATAGGTGCATATCGAGGATGCCAATAAAATTGGACCGATGAGTCCTTTGCGCAAAGATTACCCAGTTGGTAGCATCTCGTTAGGGTCCCGATCGAGGAGATTCAACACTAAATTAGTCATGCACATCACCAAACATAAACGATCGGAACTTGACTAAGCCCTAATCCTCGAAGAACTCTCGAGCAGCGATGGGATTCCTAGCGTCGATTTGATGCGGAATGGGTAGAGGGAACAGGACATCGCGTTACCTAGGGGAGGGAAGAGTCAATGCGCCGCCGAATGCCGACGAGGAGGACGCACGATCCCCCAGAAGGAGAGAGCGTCAGCGCCGCCTGCCGCCGGCTGCCGTTGCCGCCCGCCGGCCCGAACGAGTGAGGAAGTGAGGCGGAGAGGACGAATCGCGGATGTAGCTCGACGGCGAGGGCTTTTTTGTAAGAGCGAACAAATCAGAGCATTTTGGGCTCACCAGGTTAGAATTTCGTGATGGGCCTTAAGCGAGGAGAATTATGGCCCAATATGCGCACGTGGGCACGTGGCTCCCGTGTTCAACGGTGGCTTTGGGCTACGTAGGCCAATGTGTTTGCCCAGCACAATTGCCTGATAAGGAATTTTTACTGTTACTAATTTAATTTTTTTTAATTTATAAAACTAATTTTCGATTTGATCATTTGCAAAACTACCCTCTTGCCGCCCTGGGCCACAGCGGGATTTAAAAACCACCGTGGCCCAGGGCTGCGAATGGCATCCCCGTCACCCGGGGCTAACAGCGCCGGCCGCCGTTAGCCCCGGGGAGGCCACGTGGATTCGCCGCCCTGGGGGACGGCGGCGAATGCCAAATTGCATTCGCCGCCGTTCCCCAGGGCGGGTTATAGCCATTCGCCGCCCTGGGGGAGGGCGGTTTTTTGCCCTCCCCTATAAAATCCCTTCCTGCAGTCGCCGCGCGTCATTTCTCCCTTCCGCCTCCAGCATTCGTCCAATAAAGCTGAGGGAAAGGAGGAGAAGTATAGCGGCGAAGCCCTCACAGATTTTTTAACCGAATCCAGGTATTTTTTTGATCTTCCTTTGTTATGTAGTCAATTTTTTAGACAAATGTTAATTAGTAGTAGACTTGTAGTGTAATATCCGATATAGTATGAAAATATTAGCGGTTTGGCATAACCATCGTTAGTGTTAAATTTATTTGGCCGTACTAGAAGAACATAGCGGAGAAGTAGTAAATTGTAGATATTTTAAAAATAAATATGCTCCGCCATAGCCATCGTTGGTATACGTCATTTTGACACGTTAGATAAACCTAGCGTATAACTTTATTAGCGCCGCTGGGTCAGTTTGTAAAATATAGAAATGGTAATGGTTTGACTCATACGTATAGCCTTTTTATGGAACGAATATTGATTAGTACAGATTAATAAAATCTTTTTTGTGAACAGAAATGGCAAATAGAGTTGTATTCGCGATATATCACGGTGAAGGAAATGTCAGACAAGGACAATATGGGGTAGATTTATCGGAGTTCAACGTAGCACAAAAGGGAATTATAGCTCCAGCTGAGAGAAGTTTTCCTGGAGTTTACAATTGGTTAATGAGGGGATTCGGAGTAGATCCTCAAGTAAATGCAATTACGGTGTACGCACTGGTTAGCTGGGCTGTGGAAGGTTTTTGGTGGGAATTGATGCCAATAGATTCAACGGCTAGTTGGGTATTTTTTGTGGAGAGTGCACTGCAGCGAGGATGGGCACCGAGCATCCTAGTGGTAGTGCATGACGTGGTCAGCATTGATCAGGCTGGTCCGAGTACAGCGGAAGGGCCCGATGAAACAGGGGAGCAAAATGAGGCAGAAGACGAGGGTGCCGGAGAGGAAGGAGGCCAAGAAGACATGGGACCGGGGGGGTTTGCAGATGAAGGGGAGAGACACCCAGGTCTAGTACAGAAGATGGAAATTGAAGACTCAGAACCTGAGCATATGGAGGATGATGATTCTTCGGAGGACGATGTACACCCGGCAGAATGGGACAACGAGGACTTCTCCGGACTCGTTGTCTCATAGGGGCACACTGTGGCATGGGAGTATCGGCAGAATGAAGTGGTGCAAGGTGCTAGATACGCCGAAAAAGCACAGTTGACAGAGGCTGTGAAGATGTGAGCCATGTCACTTGAGAGGGAGTTCTGGGTATCAAAGTCCACAAGATCGGTGTACGAAGTGAAATGTGCAAGTTCAAGTGATGGATGTCCATGGAGGATGTACGCATCCAGGAAGAAATATGACGACTGTTGGTCCGTGTCAATCGTGACGGAGCACAACTGCCATCTTCCGGGTGTTCAGAAGTACCACAAAAACATATCATCTGCATTCATCGCTTCAGAGCTGTATTATGCTGTTGTGGAGAACCTCCGGTTCGAGCCCAAGTCAATTATCAGGCGCATCGAGGAAAAGTACAAGTACACCATTACATATGCCAAGGCATGGAGGGCCAAACAGAAGATAATTGAAATGAGATTCGGTAGTTTTGAAGCTTCGTACAATAATTTGCCTCGTCTACTCCAAATCATCTGTGCGAGGAATCCTGGCAGCTACTCCGAAATCAAAAGTTTCCCATCGTTAGCAAGTCCTGGGCAGAGCGTCCTTCAGCGGGCCTTCCTCTCTCTGCAGGCGTGCATGTTTGCATTTCTTCATTGCAGGCCCATTCTCTGCATCGACGGCACGTTCCTAACTGGAAAATACAGAGGACAAATGTTGACGGCAATCGGAGTAGACGGGAACAACCAAGTGTTGCCAGTGGCCTTTGCCTTCGCCGAGGGCGAGAACACAGAGAGTTGGTACTGGTTTCTGAAGCTGGTTAAGGAAAAGGTGGTGGGGATGAGGCCAGATGTATGTCTCATACATGACCGTCATTCAGGGATGCTGCGTGCAATTCAGGAGCTGCGAAACGGCTGCGCAGACAAGGGATACCCTCCGGTGTGGGAAGATGTGAAGAGCAGATGGTGCATGCGTCACATGGGCGCAAACTTTTATAAGCAGTTCAGAAACAAGGAGTTGATGGCCATGTTCAAACGTTTGTGCGCCCAGAATCAACAGAAAAAGTTCAATGAGCTGTGGAGGAGACTTGATGAGCTGACAGCCAAATATAGACGCGAGAGTTCTGCAAGACCCCCAGCTAGAGGTGTTGACGGCCCTGAAGCTCTAGATGCACTTCCCACCGATGACGGTACACTCAGAAGGAGGCCCGGTTTCTCGGTTAGCAGATTTTCGCAGTGGATCGAGCACGAGCCGAAGGAGAAATGGGCATTGCTGTACGATGAAGGTGGAGCAAGGTACGGCATAATGACCACGAACCTTGCAGAGGTGTACAACTGGGTCATGCGTGGTGTTCGGCAACTCTCCCTTGTTGCCATCGTGGAGTTCATCCTACATAAAACACAGACGTACTTCCACGACAGGTGCAGACAGAATGGCCCATTTATGGCCGATGGAAACCTTTGGTTCGGCACCAAAATGACAGAGTACCTTGAGGAGAAATGTAAGAAGGCAAGAGAGCACCGAGTCCGAGTGCAGGGCACACGAGAGCATAGATTTGAGATATTGTGTGCCGACAGGTCCAGGCGTGGCATATTCGCAAGAAAGCCTATACAAGAGTGTGTCCTAAAGGAAGATGGGACATGCACGTGCTCCTGCCGGAAACCAAGCTTGTACCACAAGCCCTGTTCTCATGTCATTGCCGCTTGCGGGGAGTGCGGCATTGATGAACGCCAATATGTGTCTCCGTACTTCAAAAAGGAAGCAATCATGCATACATGGAGTACCGAGTTCTTTGGTTTCGGCATCGTCGGCACTTTCACTGAAGACACAAGTCCAGTTTATTACATCCCTGACCCGACGAAGGCAAGAAACAAGGCAGGCCGACGTCGGACACGGAGGATACGCAATGATATGGACGAATCCGAGGCCGGCGTTAGCGCTCAACGTTGCAGTAGGTGTGGAGAGGAGGGACATACCTACAAGAAGTGCACGAAAGACACCGAGGCCCCAAGTGCAGCGGAAGTTCCTATGGAAGGATCAGGCGCCGACGGAAGGCGGCCAACTGGGGAAGGCACCACTGATAGGCAGCGTCGTCGCAGGCGTCCTCGTGCACCTTCGGGTTATGTTGTCTAGTATAGCCACTGGTTGATGATGTAATCTCCCTGTAATGTGTTAATTTTCTGTTAATTTTCTGACTGTAATGCACTATGTTTAATTGAGCTAATCCGTTCCGCTTCTTTTTCCTTGCAGGTATGGACTACCAGACGCCTGAGCTGCTAGATCACGCCACCGATCAGTCCCATCGGTCGTTTCTCTCGGCGGTGCAGAACCTCGAGCTCGGTACCTTACGTCCTCGACCTTCCAGGCGACTACTTCCCGTGGACGACAGGTTCACGACTAGGTACGTACGAACGTTGTACTGTGAATCTGTATATGTCAACTTACTAACTTGCTTTGTTTTGATTGTCAGGTTGCGGGAGGCAGGCCTTCTGCCGCTGTGTAGGCTGGTTGCAGCCGCGGTGGAGCCGAATGACCCGACGAAGAAGTGGGGTATCGACCGGTCGCTGCTCACAGCTCTTGTGGACCGGTGGAGACCGGAGACTCACACCTTCCACCTCCCATGCGGTGAGATGGCCCCCACGCTGCAGGACGTCAGCTTCCTCCTTGGGCTGCCTCTAGCAGGCGATGCGGTGGGGCCAGTTGACGGGCTCCAGGCGTGGCGAGAGGAGATCCTACAGCGGTTCGCCCCGGTTCACCGTGCTCCGGGGCTTCCCCTCGTCGGCGACATCTCCCCGTACACGCATGCGGGCCCCCCTCAGGCTTGGGTATTGAGCTACACGGTAAGAATGCTTTCTTGTTGTTTTATGTTCGTCCTTCAGTCCGTACTAGAATTACAGTGTCAACTTCGTTATATGTTAACGCAGTCTGATCAGCTAGCACCGGAGGCCGACGCGTACTCACTGCAGAGGAGCCTGGAGGCGTACCTGTTGTGGGTGTTCGGGTGGGTGATGTTCACCAACTCGCACGGCCACGCAGTCGACAAGGGCTTGATCCCTTACGCGAGGGAGATAGCCGACGCCGAGGACGGTGCTGTTCCCCAATACAGTTGGGGATCGGCAGTCCTTGCCGCCACTTACAGGGGTCTGTGCGACGGCTGCAGGAAGACCGAGCCAGAAGCGGTCTTCACGGGTTGTCCACTCCTCCTACAGCTCTGGGCGGCAGAGCGGTTCGCGATCGGCCGTCCCGTTGTGGACCACAGTCCGTACGAGGCGAGCCTGTATGTGGGTGTCCCATCGGAGGACTATCCGACGATGGGGACGGTGTGGTGTCGTCGTGAGGTATGTTCGGTGTTAGAACCGTCTCGGTTTTTTATGTTACTTGGACTAACGAGAACTCTTTTCCTGTTTGTAGCGTCGGTACGCTCACGTGCAGGTGCAGAAGTCGTACCCAGACTTCGTCATGGAGTTCGACAGGATCACGGACGACGACGTTGTCTGGGAGCCGTACAGCGCCGAGGCGAGGCACGCGCGTGCGCCGCACGGGCTGTCGTCCCTCTGCACCAGGGACCAGGCGTACTGGCTGACGATGACGCTGATGCTGTTCGACATTTCTGTCGAGCCGCACTGCCCGCAGAGAGTGATGCGGCAGTTCGGTATGCGACAGACATTCGGCCATCAACAACGCAGGGGCGTACCGCAACACGTTCATAGGTATATATGGAAATGAATATTCCGTATTGTTATGCATTGTGTCACCGGTTGTGCTCTGCAGGTTAAATCGGCGCGGCCAGGCCGCCGGTAGGCTGTGGAGACCCACCGTCGTCGACTACATCAACGACTGGCTCATAGCCACGGAGGACGTCATCACGGAGCTGCACCCCTACACAGCCGCCAGGTACGAGCAGTACCTTTCCTGGTACCAGGCCCGTACCAGACTACGGGTGACGTACACTCCCGAGGCTCCACAGGCGCACGTCGAGGGGGTGCGAGACGCATACCCGACGCACCGCGACCAGGACTACTTCCGCGCGGTGAGTCAATGGTTTTCATACTATTTTCAATGGTAGGTGCCACGCGCAACTAACCACGCATGTCCTGCTGAACAGGCGGACGATGCTAGGCAGGTCCACACGGAGCTGGACCTACTGCGGCAGCGCCTACAGGCTGGCATCCCTCTCACGCAGCAGGAGCAGACGATCACGTTCGACCGGATGTGCAACACGATGCGCTCGGTCGTCCGTGCTTTGAGTTGTCGCCGTTCCGATGCAGTCCCACCGATGCAGATACATATGCGAGGTCCCCATGGTGAAGGGACATCGGCAGGAGCGGTGGGTTCTGCAGGGGCCAGTACGTCGTGGGGAGCAGGTCCTTCTGGTACCGCCGGAGGATCGAGGTCGGCAGCCTCCACGATCGGGCGAGGATTGTCAGGTACGTCAGGATTGAACCTATTCTACATAACTAACTGCACTTTTTATGCGGCTAACGCGAGATTTTCTTTACCAGACCCACGCAGCGGATCTCACCTCCACCTGGGGGACACTGGGCGGGGATCTGCCCCGAGCACCTCTGCTTGGATCTCTACCGAGGACGACCTCCTTCCGGAGCAGGACGTGATCGGGTCGTCACAGCTCGGAGGTGCACCGCACACATAGCCGCACGACGCCGGTGCTTCCCCTGCTGCTCAGGCGGTCCGAGCCACCCGTGGGGTACCGGCGGACCGCCTGACGTACTCGCGCGGGCACATGCGAGCGCAGCCTAGGAGGACGAGGAGGCGTATGACCTAGGGGCTATTGTTGTATTTATTTATTTATAGGTCTCGCATTACTTGTTTAAATTTGTCATGTCCATATTCACCTCCTGTAGACTCGTTCCCATCCTTTAGATACATTGTACTGCTAACAATGTAGTCTCGCTTGTTGTATTTTGTACTATGGGTGTCGCATTCATCATGCTGCAATGCGAATGGCTCGCATCTAACTATTATCATGTTATTAAAACGGACCGGCCTATTACCATGTCATTAATTAAGTTTTACCAAAAATAAACTTGAAAAAATGATCAGCACGATTTTACAAACCAACGCCCACCATCGTCGGATTATAAAAAAACTTTCAAAAACATACCCTAAACCACGATTAAAACTAAATTTTGTTAAGTGTGTAGGCGAAAGACGGGGAGGAGTGGATTGCGAGTGCCAATCCAGACATACGAGGAGTGGAATGCGAGTGGCGATCCGGGAATACCCTCAGTTTGACAAGTTCTTTTCACGACGTGAACAATATATGATATTTGGTTTTTTTTAAACATCGACTCAATAAATGCAATGGCATAATAAATAGAATTTAAGAATTTAATTTTGACAAATAAATTTTCAAAAATTTTGGGGTTAAAAATTAGCAACAAAATTTTCAAATTTGGTAATTTGCAAATGGCTCCAGGGGGCCGAGGCCTGGGCTGGGCAATGGTCCGATCGGACGGTCCGATCCCTGTACGGACGGTCCAATCCGAGAATTCGGACCGTCCGATTGCTGGGCGGACGGTCCAGTGGATTCTTGCATTCGCCGCCGTCCCCCAGGGCGGTGAATGTAATTTTGCATTCGGCCCCCTGGGGGCATTCGCCGCCGTCCCCCAGGGCGGCGAATCCACGTGGCCTCCCCAGGGCTAACGGCGGCCGGCGCCGTTAGCCCCGGGTGACGGGGATGCCATTCGCCGCCCTGGTCCACGGTGGTTTTTAAATCCCGCCGTGGCCCAGAGCGGCAAGAGGGTAGTTTTGCAAATGATCCAAATCGAAAATTAGTTTTGTAAATTAAAAAAAATTAAATTAGTAACAGTAAAAATTCCCTGATATGCCCTGGTCCTTGGGCCTTAGGCCCAATCTCCGAATACTTGTTTTCTTTTCTTCTTAGAAAACGTCTATATTTGTCTAAAAAAAAGAAAGCGTCTATATATTCCGTCCTTTATAGTATTTTACTTATTTTGATTTGTACCTCTAGACTCCAAAACAGGGAAGTAATATGCAGTCTTCCTCCACCAGCTTCTTTTTATCATTCAAATAATAAATGTTACGTTTGTATTTTTTTTAATAATGGAAATGGCTTATATCCGGCTCTGCCATAATGTACACAATAAACAAGTATCACGCTTGCATAGAGGAGCAGAAAAAGAAAAGGAGTGAACGATTATTTTTTTCTTCTTTGGTAATAAATGAAGCAATCCTTTGTACACCACAAAAGTTACCTTCTACACCAAGCCATTCCAACATCTACAGTGTGCGTCACTACGCTGTCATACAAATCACGATGATTAACCAAACAAAATTACTAAAGCATCACGCTACACTAAATACACGACAACGATCACCATCAAATGGTCTAAACCACACCTGCAAGTTAATTCGCCTTTGTATCATCACCATTTGCTGAAAGATCCAACTTGCATTTATATCATCACCGTTTCTGAAAAAAGTTCAGAACTGGATCAGCTATAGCTAAGCAATTAGCCTATAGCTAGAACGGGTTCCACGCCTGCGACGCCATGGCGCTCTGCTGCGCGTAGCCTTCCTCCTCGCTCCAGCCCAGATGGAACCCCTCCGCCTTCGCGCCGCCGCCGCCGCCACCACCATGTACCATGTTGCTCAGCAGGTGCCTGAAGTCCGTCAGGTCCTTGAACGGCAATGCTGACGACGGCGGCCGGTGGTGGTACCCAGAGCTGTCTTGCTCGTAGTAGCCGCCGCTGGTGTCGGCCGCCGGCGAGTGATCTAAGGCGAGGAAGGCGTCGGTGACGGCAGGGGCAACGGGCAGCGCCTGCGGCGGCATGCTGAGCTCACTGGACAGTGACACACCAGCCTCGCCGGAGACTGGCCTTGGGGTGGCTGTTCTGCTCTTGTAGAACACCCTGCACAGCACCCAGTCCTCCTGCATTTTTGTCAACAACCCAACTGTCAAAAATCTTCAGAGAAATTCAGGATAGATTAGTCTGTACTTAATTCTCGTGTTTAAAATAAAGATTAGTGACCTCACGTGGGAATGAAGTTTATGTTATCTTGGTAAAGATATGTACTACTAGTTCGTTGCTTAATATTGTGGAAGCCTCAATAATCTGAATGCTTAAATCATTAACGGCACAACTTGAATTAAAGATTTGTGGTATAAAAGCAGTCAAATCCTTTTCAAATTGTTCCCGACATAATGCACAGTGATGGAGCCAATCGAACAACCTTTGGGTGGCATGCATTGGTGATACGTACAAGGTTTGGAAATGATTGGATAAGACTAGGTCAAGTAGGAACAATCATTGGCAAGTTGAATAACTAGTTTATCACATCAGAATGTTCAGAAAACAGCATCCAGCTAAAGTCTGAAGAAGCCAAACAAAACAAAACTGTGGAAGAAACAGCATCCAGCTACTACTACTAATTCTGGCCGTCAATTACCAAGAGACGTGCAATCATGGGCATTAAAAGAGTAGAACACTTCTAACTGACGAACCTTCCTAGTATTGCCTAGTCCATCCGTCCAATAATATAAACGTTTTTAGATTTTGATACGGTTTAATATACTACCTGACCAATAATATCTATAAAAATAAATTATTTCAAATAATAAGAATTACATATTATGATAATTTGTTTAACGATAAATCTAGTAATATGGTTCTTACATCATCGATCTTTATGATTTTTTTCTATTGACAGTCAAAGTTAAAAATATTTGGCTTGGCACTATTTTAAAAGTGCTTATATTTATGGATAGAAAGATATATATAATATTATCTCGAGAGTGCCTGAATTTCAACTGACTTATATTTAAGATAAATATGAAATAAACCTGCCATTCATAAAAAATTACATGTAAAAATATTTAAACATAAAAAATAAAGTAAAATCATATATAACAACAAATTTGTAGTTAAAATAAACTAAAATTGCGCATTGCATGACACTGTAATTTAGGCTTAGAAATGTCCAATTTCAAGTGACCGAAAAGTTACAAATTTCCTGGTGTTTGAAGTCTTATCTTAGCAAGTAATGAACATGGTCATTACTTATTATTTACTTCTCATTTCATATATTTCTCTTTATTTTTTGAGTAAATTTTACAAAACTTCATGTATTACAGTTCAAGTTATATAAGATCACAGGGGTTTTAGCATATTGCACAGAAACCTAGGTATTATATGGCCCTATAGTCTCTCAAAACCACACCGGGAATCAAGTTCATTTTTTTCTTTGATCTACCATGCATATGAATTATAAACTTAGTATGAAATTTACGAGTTCTTTAATCCATCGTAAAACAAGTTGTAATCATCTAAGTTTATTATTTTTTATTTTTTTACAACGTTAAGTTAGATTGACTAACGGTGTGGTTTTGTAAAAACTTAGGGCCATAATACCTAGATTCGTGTGGTTTTGTGTAATTTAAACCATAATGACCGGGACATTGTGGAATTTGCTCAACTTTTTTTTACTCTTTTTCATGCGTGATTAATACCCGATAATTAATGATGAGATCACGCAAAACAAATGCTTGGCATGTTTCTTCAAAAAAAAAAAAAAGCTTGGCATGTAGCACTAGACGAAGGTAGAGTATACCTTGAGGAGAGAGGCGGACGAGGAGGGGTGGTCGGCAACGGCTTGTCCGTCCACGCGGAACTCGTGCATGACCCACTCGGTCTTGGTGCCCCGGGGGGCTCTCCCTTGGTAGAAGACGAGCGTCTTGCGCATCCCGACCACCACGGCGCCGGCGACGGCGACGGCGACGCCGCGGCGGGGGCTGACGATGGCGCGGTCCTTGCCCGTGGCCTTCCAGTAGCCGGAGCGGGTGGCGCGGTTGGTGCGCTGCCCCGTGGCGTACTTGCGGTCGTGCAGGCTGAAGAAGTACCACTCCGTGGCCCCCACGCGCGCGGCGTCTGCTCGTCGTCGATCAGCCGGCGGCGAGTGCATGCAGTGCAGGGCGAGAGGGAAGATGATCAGATCGTGCAAAAGCTGAATATATGCAACCGGTGACGTGAAGAATTTGCGAATGGAACACCTCTTCGTGGTGCTGATGATTCATGACAAGTAAATCTTGATATTAGATCGTGTACATGCACGCAACCAGTGATGTGAAGAATTTGCAAATGGAACTTTTTGGGAGGAAAATGCAAATGAGATCTGCAGCGAGTGCACTAGGAATTCATGCAAGATGAATTTATGAGGAACAAAAAAAAATATTTCAGCAAAATCTCATCACAACGAGACGTGTCGTGGTGTAGTTGGTTATCACGTCAGTCTAACGCACTGAAGTTTTCCGCTTCGAGTCCGGGCGACGCCATTTTCTAAAATTTTTTTCTCTCCTGATCAACAATTTTTTTCATTCTTTTTTCTCTTCTGAGCAACAAACTTTTTTTCATTCTCTTTTTCCCTCTTCTGTGCAACAAACTCTTTTTTTTCTCCCCTGAACGACAAACTTTTTTTCAATTATTTTTTTTCTCTTCTGAAAAACAAACTGAAGGCTTCAGTTCTAGTATTCTCTGTTCTTTTTTTCTCTTCTGAGCAACAAACTTTTTTTCATTCTTTTTTTTCTCTACTGAGCAACAAACTGAAGGCTGCAATTCTGTTCTCTTCTGAACAACAAACTAAAGGTTTCAATTCTACTGGTTTTGCTGCATGAAGTCCATTCTTTTGTTTGCTGTTCAGATTATGCGACTGTGTCCAACTGCTATGCATGGATCGTTAGATCTGTTCAGGGTGCAAGCTACAGATGTTAATTACACAGTTCTTGCTGCTAGGAGCTATGCACATACGCATCCATAACGACCTTTCCGAAAGAAATCAAGCTGAAGTTTTGCGTGCATCAAAACCATACCTGGAAGCTCCCAAGGCTCGCACTTGTTGAGGTCCACGTCCACCATGGCCACGCCGCCGCCGCCGCCGCCGCGGTCGCCACCGCCGGCGAGCTTGTGGTAGAGGTAGTCCATGACGAGCTCCTCGTCCCTCGGGTGGAACCGGAACCCCGGCGGCAGGTTCGCCTCCATCATGCTGATCAAGCTCATTATGCTTTGTATATTGATTGATTTACCCTTGAGAAAGACAGATAATAAGACGACGACGACGAGAGAGAGAGAGAGAGGGAGAGAGATGGAGATCTAGAGAGAGAAGGGCGTCTGCTGCGTGTGCAGAAGTTTTCTAGGACACGGACACGATGGAGTATTAATAGGCAATTAGGGAGATCTCTAGCTAGGCAAATTAAAGACCATGTTTTCTTTATCGTGCCATGAAAAGAACTGACGCAACGATGGATACAGTTGATGACGCACGTCACGCAATAGAAATTGCTGTACTCGGTGTTAGCGACTGAGTCTCTGCATGCTGCCTTGTAACGGCCAGTACTTATCTCGCATGCCATGCCACAGCGCTCGCCACGCCCCGCACGCCCACGCGCTGCGCTCGCTCGCTATGCCGAGATTGTAGGATAGCCAATCGAGCCAACGGCTCTCTTGTACGTGTATAAATTCATACACCTGAGATCAATACAAGTGTGGTTGATCGCTCTCCCTCTTTCATGGTATCAGTTACCGGCGAAACTTTCCTGCCTCCTTTCGCCACAGCTTCCGCAGCCGCCGCATCCATGGCGCCCTCCTCAAACCACTCCGACTCCTCTCTCGATTTCGACCTCAATGCTCCTGCGCCCGCCGCCGCCGCTGTTCTCCAGACAGTCAACATCCGCTCCCACGTTCCTATGACGCTCGATCTCGACGACGGCAACTATTCCCAGTGGCGGTGCTTCTTCGACTCCGTCCTCGGCAAGTTCGGTCTCATGGCGCATGTCCGTTCGCCCACCCCGGCGGCCGAGCGCGACGGCGAGTAGCAGCTGACCGATCCCTGCATCGTCAACTGGATCCTCACCACCGTCTCCAAGTCCGTCTTCGACATCGTCCACAAGCCACACCTCACCGCCTTCTCCCTGTGGTCTGCCATCGAGGGGCTCTTCTTCGACAACGAACTTCAGCGTGCCGTCTACCTTGAGGCTGAGCTTCGCAGCACCTGTCAAGGTGATTTGTCCGTCCACGACTACTGCACCAAGCTGAAACGCCTCGCCGATCAACTCCGTGACATCGGCCACCCCATCTCCGAGCCGAGTCAGGTTCTTAATCTGCTCCGTGGCCTTAGCCCCCGCTTTCGCCATCTTAAGCCCGTGATCACTGCCAAATTCCCACCCCATACCTTCATGAGCGCCCGCTCGTTCCTCATCCTGGAAGAACTCAGCGAGCAGCACGACGCCAAGGCCGATGCCAATCACGCCCTCGCCGCCGGGCATGGTTCCGGCAACAGCGGCTCCACCGACCAGTCCCGCGCCGCCTCCTCCAACGACAACACCTCCGGGGCAGGAGGATCTCGCAACCGCCCCCAGAAATCCAACAAAGGGTGCGGGCGCGGGCAGCGCTCCGGCAACACCGGTGGCGGCGGCACCCGACCTCAGTCTCCAGCGGGGCAATGGACCGCCGGCTACAACCCGTGGACGGGCTATGTGCAGGCCTGGCCCGCACCCTTCCGTGTACCCGGCGCCGACGTTCTGGGCCCTCGCCCACAGTTCCAGCCGCAACAGGCCATGACGGCCTCCCAGGTTCCTCCTCCGACTGGCGGCTCTGCCGGGCCGTGGGATACATCCCCTCTCTACCAGGCGCTGTCTACCGCCGGCGTGCCCACACAGCCTCCAAGCGCCGCCGACTGGTACTTCGACACAGGCGCGACTACTCACATGGCCTCGTCGCCTGGTAACTTTCCTCCCACCCATCTAAAACCCTCCTCTTCTATCATCACGGTTGGCAATGGTGCCCATTTACCTGTTACTCATCAGACTTTCAGTTCTATCCCCACTGCTTCTTCTCCACTGCATTTACACAATATTCTTGTCTCTCCATCTTTGATTAAAAACTTGATTTCTGTCCGGCGTCTTACTCGTGATAACAATGTTTCAATCGAATTTGACCCATCTGGTTTCTCCATCAAGGCTCTTCCAACGCAGGTGGAGATACTCCGATGTGATAGCCGTGGGGATCTTTATCCACTTCGGTTACCGCCTCACCAAGCCCTCGCCGCTTCGTCATCCTCAGAGGTCTCCTTGTGGCACCAGCGTCTTGGCCATCCAGGACATCATGTTCTTTCACAAATTCTAGATAGCTTTGCTTTCCGTTGTAATAAATCAGTGGCACATTCCTGTTCTTCTTGTCGATTAGGCAAACATGTTCGTCTTCCTTTCCGTCATTCTACAACACAGACATATTTTCCCTTTCAGTTAATACATTCGGATGTTTGGACCTCTCCTATCTTAAGTCATTCAGGTTACAAGTATTATGTTGCCATACTCGATGACTACATGCATCACCTCTGGACCTTCCCTCTACGGCAAAAGTCTGAGGTCTTACCCACTATACGTGCCTTCCTCGCCTATGTCCAAACTCAATTCCGCCTCCCCGTTCTGGCTCTGCAAACAGATAACGGCAAGGAGTTTGATTCCACTGCTCTTCGGCTTCTTCTCGCTGAACATGGGATCCAATTCCGCCTCTCCTGTCCCTATACCTCGCAACAAAATGGGAAGGCTGAGTGCGTGCTTCGTACGCTTAATGATTGTGTTCGCACAATGCTTCTTCATAGTGCAGCACCGCCGACATTCTGGGCTGAGGCATTGTCCACGGCGACATACCTCATCAACCGGCACCCCTGTCGCGCCACCGGCACCACCACGCCGTTCGCCCTCCTCTTCGGTGTCAATCCTACCTACGACGAGCTTCGTGTCTTCGGGTGTCGCTGCTTCCCCAACCTCACAGCTACCACGCCGCACAAGCTCGCCGCCCGTTCAACGCTCTGCGTCTTCATCGGCTATCCCACGGATCACCGTGGCTATCGTTGCTACGATGTGGCAACGCGCCGGGTCATTACATCGCGCCATGTCGTCTTTGATGAGCAGGTTTTCCCGTTCTGAACGGTCCAGGATACCCCGGCTACAACCAGACATGAACCGGTATGCGACGATCCTCTACCTCGACACCCGCGGCGGACTCGGCCGGCGCGCTCGGCACCTGTTCCACCGGTGCCCACAAATCCGCCCGTCGCCTTGCCATCGGATTCGCCGCGCGCCACGCCGCCCGATGCTGTAGCCGCAGCAACACAACCCTCCTCGCCGGACATCGCTGCACCACCAACGCTCCTGCCTGCGGCCACGCCAAGCCCTTCCCCAAGCCCGGCTCCTCCGGTGCCCGCCCACCGCATGATGACCCGTGCGCAGGCTGGCATCTTCAAGCCCAACCCACGGTACGCTCTACAGGCGGAGTCCACCTCGCCGTCGCCCATCCCCTCGTCGGTTCGAGCCGCGCTGCGCGACCCGAACTGGCGAGCCGCAATGCAGCTCGAGTTCGATGCGCTGATCGCCAACAACACCTGGACTCTCCACGATCGACCGCGCGACGCTCGGATCATCACCGGCAAATGGGTCTTCAAACACAAGTTGAAACCTGACGGCTCCCTTGACAGATACAAGGCCAGGTGGGTCGTCCGCGGTTTCAACCAACGCCCCGGGATCGACTTCGGCGAAACTTTCTCGCCGGTCGTCAAGTCGGCAACAATTCGGACGGTTCTCACCCTGGTGGCATCCAAACGGTGGCTGGCCCATCAGCTGGATGTCTCCAACGCTTTCTTGCACGGTAATCTGCAGGAAACGGTGTACTGCAGCCAGCCCACTGGCTTCGAGGATCCCAATCGGCCTGACGCCGTGTGTCGTCTCTCCCGATCCCTCTACGGCCTCCGCCAAGCCCCGCGCCAGTGGTTCCTCCGCTTCGTCGCCTACGTCACCAGTCTCGGCTTCGTTCAATCGCGTGCCGACACCAGCCTGTTTGTGCTCCGCCACGGCAACGAGACCGCCTATCTCCTCCTCTACGTTGACGACATGATCCTGTCCGCCTCGTCCTCAAGGCTTCTTCAACAAATCGTCAACAAGCTGCGGTTCGAGTTCGCCATCAAGGACATGGGGCCTCTGCGGTTCTTCCTCGGCATCGACGTTCGACGTGACGATGACGGCTTCTTCCTTTCACAAGAGAAGTATGCCAAGGAGGTTCTGGAACAGGCTGGCATGGGCAACTGCAAGCCGGCTGGGATACCGGCGGACGTTCGCCCGAAGACATCGGCAACCGAGGGCGCACTCATCAGCGACGCGCCCTGGTACAGAAGTATGGCCGGGGCACTCCAGTACCTGACGCTCACCCGACCGGACATAGCATACGCAGTGCAGCAGGTGTGCTTGCATATGCACGCGCCACGGGACGCTCATCTGGCGCTGCTCAAGCGGATACTACGCTACGTCAAGGGTACGACAGCTCTCGGCCTTCGTCTGCACCACGCCACGGCGCTCCAGCTCACGGCGTACACCGACGCGGACTGGGCCGGCTGCCCGGACACGCGGCGGTCGACGTCTGGGTTCGCGGTCTTCCTCGGCGAGTCGCTGGTGTCGTGGAGCTCCAAATGGCAGACGACGGTCTCTCGCTCCAGTGCGGAGGCCGAGTACCGTGGTGTCGCGAACGCCGTCGCCAAATGCTCCTGGCTCAGGCAACTCCTCGGCGAGCTACACTGCAACGTGACCAGCGCCACAATCGCGTACTGCGACAATGTCTCCTCGGTCTATATGGCGCGCAATCCAGTGCATCATCGGCGGACAAAACACATCGAACTCGACGTCCACTTCGTTCGCGAGAAGGTGGCCCTCGGCGAGCTCTGTGTTCTGCAGATTCCCAGCGCCCGCCAGTTCGCCGACATATTCACCAAGGCGTTGCCGTCAGCGCTGTTCAACGACTTCCAAGACAGTCTCTGCGTCGGCACACCTACGGCAGCGACTGAGGGGGGGTGTTAGCGACTGAGTCTCTGCATGCTACCTTGTAACGGCCAGCACTTATCTCGCATGCCATGCCGCAGCGCTCGCCACGCCCCGCACGCCCACGCGCTGCGCTCGCTCGCTATGCCGAGATTGTAGGATAGCCAATCGAGCCAACGGCTCTCTTGTACGTGTATAAATTCATACACCTGAGATCAATACAAGTGTGGTTGATCGCTCTCCCTCTTTCACTCGGCACTGTACAGAGTTGGAATTTTAGGACTCACAGGAGCGGGTTTTGCTAGCGAGCGCGCGCCGGCTGCACCCAATTAAACCCTAATCACCATAATTAAACACTAATCACTATTATTAGTGCATAAGAATTTTTAATTATAAATAATACATAAATAAGCAGAGTTAAAAGTTTTACATTTCAGTTAAAAAGTTTCGAAAATCTAATTACAAGATTCAAATTTTGGGTTGAAAATTTTAAAATTTGAGTAGATTTTTTAATTATTAGTTGATAGTTTTTAAATTTGAGTTGAAAGTTTTGAAAATTGAATTGAAAGTTTCAAAATTAAAGACAAAAGTTTTAAATTATTAGTATTAAGTTTACTTGATTTATTTAATATTTTATTTTTTTAATAATATTTTTTTAAAATTATTTTTTGTGTGTATGCACAGTAGAGCGCTGCTAAGCGCACGCGCGTACAGGCGCGTAGCAGCTTTTCCGCACAGAAGCATATGCATTTGCCCCGGTTTGTTTGTTTCTCACTTCTCAAGTAAAGTAGCAATCAAATAGTGTTATAAAAGATTTAAAAAGCATTTGACAACTTTGATGTGATAAAAATCTACCAGATCACAAATATTCAAATCCGAAATACCGGCCGGCACTAGTTATACCCAACTTTAAGTTATCTGATTTCGAGTGTAAGATGGAATTTAGCCTTACACATTTATCTATAAAGTGATATTTGACATTACAATCTATATTGTCATTTTTTTGAAAAAATGTTTATAAGGGCATGTGCACTTAGGGCTTATTTGGTTTATAGCCTTAAAAAACCATATAAGAAAAACAGGCAATAACAACATAATGATGATGCATTTGGTTCGTTGCTAAAAATATTGGTGTTGCCAATAGTCGGCAAGGACAAACGATACATTACATCACAAGTAACATTACCAAAATTTTGGTCACAAACCAAATACCCATACTTTGCATGTTATTTATATGTTCTTTTTTTTCAAAAACTTTCTTGATTGGCATTTATTTTAAAAAAAATTTAATTCTAATATTTAATTCATTTTTTGTGCACTCTGGATAATGGTCATGAACTCAATTTCACCCATCATCCGTAATCTATTAAGAACAAAGTGTAAAGTTTTCTTTTCTCTGCTGAATTCATTTTCTTAGGGTTTCTTCACATTTTTTAGCAAGGAAATATCAATTCTCAATCAGAAGATGCTTAATTCCGTTCTGTTGTATGTATCCTGGTGTACCTCCAAATCTATCAATCAAACAGTAACCTAGATATAATAACACAATAGTCAATCATATCAGAAAAGAATTTCATATTTACTATTGATCAAACGTTTAATTTTTTGTATTTTGTCAAACAAAAAAATTGACCGTTAGATGTAACTTTGAGATTTATGATAGAGAAAGTGAGTTTTAAATTACACTTTCAACTTGTTATAGTTGTCATTATCATCCATCGCGTCGATCACGCGTAATTTTAGTTATAAATTTATGCAACTGAGTTATAAATACGTATAACTACATCTAATTTATTGATCATGCGTAACTTTAGTTATAAATTTATGCAATTACAATCAATTAATAGATTTTTTTTTAACGTTTGACTAATAGACGGTCCAAAAAAATTCATATCTCACATCACATCCATCTGCCTCCCATCAGATACCCCTTCTCCTATATATCATCCATCGCGTCGATCCATCAGCTACTGACGACGACCGCCGCCGGCGCGTCGCCAACCTCGCCGTACGTCCCATCCAGAGCTAGTCCACGTATGCCGTATCCCGGATCGCCGGCAGCTAGCGTGTGTGGCTGCCTAGCTCTAGCTTGCCGGCGATGGCGATGGCGATGCCGGCTGTTGTCGAGCGTCATGGCGGCGGTGTCACTGCGGGTGCAACACCACCTTACCACAGTGAATCTGCTGTTGAAGCCGACGAAATTAGGCCGCGACGCACGGAGAGATCATCTGCTCATCGCGTGGTTGGTTTGGCCTCTCGATCCGTGGGAAATCCATGGGCCAAAACCTCCAGAGAATCGATGCAGAACTAGCAAGTGAAACATCAAATCAGTGACGTGTGTCCAAAACTAGAAACCTGATTCCCTGATCTAATCCGGGCCATTAGTCCAAATCTGCCGAACAAACACTGTCTCGTGGCAGCACCGATCATGGCAACTGGTGGCGCCTGTTGAGCAGCAGGACGATGTTCTTGGCCGTCGAATGGTATCACGGTCACGGTTCGGTTCATGGTGCCATGTTAGCAGCCTATCTGAAGAAAACTTTTTGCTTGATCGACCTGCGACTTGCGAGACCGTGTCACAAGCTGCTAGTTACGTCAGGAACAGATTACAGATGACTGCTTCTGCTTGAGGCGATGAGGTATGTATGCGATGCGCTGATGCCGTTGTTGAAAGAATTCTGCTTGAATTTATGCTTTGCATGCTTGATTTGGCTAGCTTTCACTCTAGTTTTTCTCTGAAGATTTGTGACAAAGCTTCCTGGCTGCATGCCTGCATTGACCGCTATCTGTTTTCAGCAAAAGAAAGAGGTTAGCAGTGATAAGTGAGTGATTTATTCTGGTCCAGGTGCTTTGTTGTAGGAGTACGTCTCTTACTAAACCATGCCTGCCTTGAAGGTACCTGCACAGTGTCACTGAATTGATCAAGCAACATATCTCGCTGGTCTGAACACAAAATTCTGAAACATAGACTTTCAGAAAGTCTACTCTGCGAAATGATCCAGGTGCGGCTTTCGCCATCGGATCCGGTAACAAGCACACGGATGGAACGGACTTTTCTTGTGACAAATCAAAATAAGAACATTAACACAACACATCCACACCGTACTTAGTCTTGCGATGACTTTGAGAACTTCTGAATTCTGAACACCTGATAAGCAGTTCAGTTCAGTTCGTCCAGTCTCTCATGAGAATATGATATAGCCATGCCGGTCTTTTTCAGGGAAGGAGATCATCAATTAAATCACCAGTGAGGCAGAATGAGCCACGGAGATCCAAGTGAGCAACATGCTGCCTTAAGTCAAAATTCAGAAATGCATAAGTACATGGGAGTTGGTCTGAGTAACATAGTGTGATAGATACACCTGAACAAACTAATGTCATCTTTGGCAGTATCAGATTAATTAAGGCTATCAAACACGTAAGCCAGAGCTGTCTGCAGGTTGCACTCTGGTCACCTCCTTTGCAATATTAATCTGGTCAAACAAATTTACCAAGGAAGATCATAGCCGTCTTGCAGTAGGTATCTACTATCTCTAGCTAATCAGTGTCTAAGCTTTGACGAAAGCAGTGAGCTCTGCAGAGCAGTCAGCTACGTGCAGCATGATATGTAGTTAGTTTTGGCAAGAACAGATGAACCCTGAAGTCTGAAGATATTCTGATTGGAATTTTCCAATATGCTAAGTTCACGTTCATCCTAAGAACGTTTCCTACCTTGGCTACTCATCTGAACATCATCCTGTTACTGCCCCCTACTCCAAGGTTGCATATGTTTGACAGTTTGAGTATGATAATTAAAAAAAGAAACCTGTATTCTACTCCTTTCATGACATTTCAGATAAGATTATGCATGTAGATTAATCATTTAAGCACATGCTGAAACCATGTGAGCTGGAATACTCTGAATCTGACCCGAATCCTCAAATTGGCGTCATCCATAATTTTGTCAAACTTTCCCTGCAGACAACGTCACACGTGCGCATTCCGACGAACTGTTTATCAGTTGATCGGTGAACCAAATTGCCAGCCAACTCAGCAAAATCGTGTCAAGAAAATCACCGCGCTGACCATTCTGCTTGCCTTCGAATAAAATTATTTCATGGACGAGATGCCTTCATGCACGTATGAGAAAACTATTCAAATCTAATCATCTACTATAAACTACATGCATGCTCGAGTACCGATACTTAATTCGATTGCTTGCCTTGCATGGATTTGCCATGTACGTGCTGATTGAAGAATATAATTACGCTGATGAGTGCGTGCAACCTTGTACTTTCAGTTAAGATAACCCGCATATTCAGAGATCGATGAAGCTGTCCTTCATCATGATTGTTCGGCATGGGTACTTGTCATCACAATAAATTCAGTTTTCAACAGCACCTGTAATTGGTGAGATTTTTATATGAACAAAAATCCAAATCACAATTGGGAATTTGGATTATGTAGCCTGAAATGTAGCGGCAATTGAAAAGTATGCAAAGAGATCAACCAACATAACCGAAACATTATGGGCTGCAAGTTTTCTGGAATGCGTTGTGATGGTTCAGTGAGGCCTAATCTTGGCCCATAATTAAGGTAGGCACATCACAGCCAGCTTAGATGGATGTCTGAATACAAGATCCTCCTGTGGTTTTATCTGAAGCTGATGTACTGCACTTGTTGGATTCCTTCCCATCACGGCATCACGGATATCTGCAGTTGATGATTTGATGGTAGGGCAGTTGTACCAAGAGTGACCAGACAGATATATGTCAAGAGCAGAGACATAATGTCTCTGTGCCTCACTAAGAAGTACTTAACTTTTGTCAACTATGCCATATACCTGCACCAAAAATAATTAAGCTCATGCATGCTTCTCAAAGGAAAAGGGAAGAACAGAAGGGATGATTCACTACATACCTGATAGTTGTTAATAGATTACAGTTCACTACTTTTCAGAGACAAAAATGCTCTAGTTGAAATGATTGCCTCGGGGGGGGGGGGGGGGGGGGGGGGGGGGGGGGGGGGGGGGGGGGGTTGGTGTCGGTTTTGCTTTAGTAAAGTGATTAGCACCAAGCTAGGCCATGTTCCAAAATCCAAAAGGCCTCAAAATAAAGCAATGGTTTGCTTCCTCCGGGCGGCCAGATAGAGAGGGATCCAATTAGTGTTAGGGCATCTTTGCTCATAACCCTCACATGCATTGCCCCCCTGCCTGAGATTAGTGAGGATTAAAGCAAGGATTTGTGACTGTTTAATATAATAATGATTTTAAGCACGGGTGTCCCAATTAATACCGACGATGTTAACATATTTGCAGATCTGTCCCGGTTAATCCAGCATCTTGTGTTAAGTCACTACACTTCTTTTCAGAGACTGATTGATCCAACAGCTTGTGCTATGTAACTCTTGGGATGCTAAACCAAAATAACCATATGATAGAAGAGATGATTAAAGAAGGGGTAGGAGGGCATCGGAGTTATCTATTGCTACTTTGCTAGTTCTTCATGCATGACAGGTTTCAGTAGGTTTGGTAGTTTGATTGATGAGCAGGTAATAAAGACATGCATGTCCTGCAGAGCTAGATTCTTTTTCCCCTTTGTCTTTGGCAAGGGTAGTTGCAACAAGCTAAGCCAAACTGCCAAGACAGAGACTAATTGATCTCTAGCAGCTATATTAATATATTACTACCGCATGTCGAGTAACTAACCAACTTGTGAGCAACTTCTTGATTGATTTTGATTTTGGACCTTCTCTTGGTCTGGTCTGAACTTAAGTCATATTTACTTGTTTATGTTTTCTCTGTTGTAAGATAGAATAAAAGAATTAGTGCACAATTCGGATTAGTTGAACTAAATAACTACATCATCTGCATTATCTACATATTTATTGCCTGTCTCCTGCATCACGGTTTTTTGGTAAATGTATCAATCAAGTTTCAATGAAATAATTCGGCTGACATTACATGAGCTCATTTAAGAACCAGTTTACTGGACCGAAGGAAATTCAGAAAAAGAAGTTCAAAATGGAACCTAAATCTTCTTCGGTGATCCCATTAAAAAAAAGGGAGCAAAGCCTCTGTGTGGTTGTTAGTAGTGAACGTGTTGTTCATCTTATCTACCAAGCTTCATGTGCGATTCTCATGTAGTCAGACGAGAGATATCATGGTCTCTTCACGAAGATCCCAACTAATTAGAATGTTTGTCCTCTGCATGCTATGCAGCTCACATGCTAAATTGACATGGTACGAGCTGTTTGTCATATCTCGCAATCATTCGCCCAATAACCAGGCGCACAACATGAGAACTTTTGGAAAAGGAAATCAGTCAAATATGGGGATATAAAAATGTGAAGAAAATGGGTATTTACATCCAACGGCGGATCTACCGCCCGGCTATATATCCCGGGGCGGCCGTTTGGACACGTTAGCGATTACTCCACTACAGATGTTATTGGAAGGATTGAAGATGCAAATTTTGGTGGGTCTGTTCGATACTGAGGTTAAGCTGAGATTTTCGGCGGCACACAACAGAAAGCAAGTCATTAGTGCATGATTAATTAAATATTAATTATTTTAAATTTGAAAAATATATTAATATGTTTTTTTAGAAACTTTTATATAGAAAATTTTTTAAAAAAACCGTATCATTTAGCAGCTCGGAAAGTACGTTCACGGAGGACGAGAAAGTAGCCTAGGCGAACCTCTGTTCCGAACACAGACTATACAATTTTTCTGTCCCTTGCATCATTTATATCAAACTCAACCAACTTCTGTCTAAACATTTTCAAAATTTGAGTTTTTTTAATCTAAATCTAGTTGTTCATCGTTAATCTAGCACAATTCAACTTTAGGGCATCTTCAGCTGGCTAATAATTTGATATAACTAGTAATGAATATTGAAAAATAACAACACCGCTAATCCTTATAAGATATGCGCTGACCACGAAAACGATTTGGCACCGCCAGTGACGACGGCTGTGGTATCGACGACACAGGCTAGACCTAGACATGGAGTACTATATCTCATTACATCATTCGTCTAAACTGCTTCATTTTATAGCTGTCTACTTCGAATAGTTTTGCCTAAGTTTTCCATGGGAAATCAGATTGGTCTAGCAGCTGAACTTTGCTTTCACCGGAAGAATTAGATATTAAACAGTGTCTTAATGATAGACTTGCTCATTTATTAAGGGAGGATGAGATTAAATGGTACCAACGAGCTAAGATTAAGAAATTGTGGGAAGGGGATTCTAATACAAAGTATTTTCAGCTGGTTGTAATGGTAAGCATCGGAAAACCAGAATTTTTTAGCTACAAAATGAGGATCAAGTAATAAGTGGTGATAATAACCTTAAATTTTATATTACAACTTACTACCTCTGTTCTAAAATATAAGGACTTCTGGCTACGAATCTGGATACGTGACTGAGCTGAAAAATGAGTTATTAACAGAAGAATTTATTGAAAAAGAGGTAAAAGCGGCAATTTTTCAAATTGAACATAATAAAGCCTTAGGTACTGATGGTTTCCCAGCTGAGTTTTATTAAGCTTTATGGGAAGTAATTAAAGTGGATCTAATGGCCTTATTCAAAGAATTTCATGCTGTAAGGTTACCTCTTTATTCTCTCAATTTTGGTACTATTATCCTATTACCCAAATGTAGAGAGGCTATTAAGATTCAACAACATTGGCCAATATGTTTATTAAATGTCAGTTTTAAGATTTTTACAAAGATTGCTATCAATAGAATATCTAGAGTAGCGCAAAAGGTCGTTAGTTCTAATCAAACAACATTCTTGCCGGGTAGGAATATAATGGAGGGTGTTGTTATTTTATATGAAACAATTCATAAGCTACATAGAAAGAAAAAGAACGGAGTCATTATTAAAATTGATTTTGAAAAAACATATGACAAGGTCAAGTGGTCTTTTGTACAACAAACTATGAGGATGAAAGGCTTCTCAAGTAAATGGTGTGAGTGGATAGCTTCTTTTATCCAAAATGCCGGTATCAAAATTAATGACCATATTGGGCCTAATTTTCAAACGGAGAAGGGTAGGAGGCAGGGTGACCCTCTTTCTCTAATTTTACTTAATATTATAGTTGATATGTTAGCAATTTTAATTAAACATGCTAAGGAAGATGGTTAGATTACAGAAGTAATACCTCATTTAATAGATGATGGTTTGTCTATCTTGCAATATGCAGATGACACTCTAATCTTTATGGATCATAATTTGGAGCAAGGTAAGAATCTAAAGCTTTTGCTATGTGCTTTTGAGCAACTTTCTGGTCTTAAGATTAATTTTCATAAGAGTGAACTTTTCTGTTTTGGTCAAGCCAAGGAATGTGAAGAACAATATTCACAGCTATTTGAATGTCAATTAGGAACTTTTCTTTTTAGTATCTTGGCATGCCTAAGCATTTAGAAAGTTATGTAACAATGATCGGAAGTTAATCGAGAAACAAATTGAGAAGAAGTTAAGTAGTTGGAAAGAGAAACACATGTCAGTTAGAGGTAGATTGGTTTTGATCAATTTGGTGTTGACAAGCTTAGCAATGTTTATCCAGAAAGAGGTTCCTAAAGGAAACGTTGAACAAATCGATTACTATAGATCAATATTTTTTTGGCAAAGTGATAACCATTTGAAGAAATATAGACTAACTAGGTGGAATATTATTTTCCAACCAAAGGATCAAGGAGGCTTGGGGATACATAACATCGATGATCAGAATCAATGTTTACTAAGTAAGTGGCTTTTTAAATTGATTAATAAAGATGGCATCTGGCAGTACCTTCTTAAGAAAAAATATCTCAAGAATAAAACAATTGCTCAGGTTGAGAAGAAGCCAAGTGACTCTCAGTTTTGGTCTGGCCTTATGAAAGTTAAAAGATCGCTTTATGCAAATAGGGACTTTTATTTTTAACAATGGGAATCGAATTCGGTTTTAGGAAGATAAGTGGCTTGGTAACTTTACCTTTACGGAGCAATATCCATCTCTATTTAACATTATCATGAAAAATGCTACAGTTACAACTGTTTTAGTACTATTCCACTAAATGTCTCTTTTTGTACAGTTTTGGGTGGTCAAAATTTACATTTATGGTATAAACTGGTTGCTAGGATTGTGCATATTGAGCTAAATGATGATAAAGATTTGTTTAGATGGAATTTACATCAGAATGGACAATTTTCGGTTCAAACTATGTATAGAGCTGTGATTAATAATAGATATATAGAGAGGAATAAGGTTACGTGGAAATTGAAAATGCCTCTAAAAATCAAAATTTTCATGTGGTATTTATCTAAAGGTGTTGTTTCAACTAAAGATAATTTAGCTAGACGGAATTGGAATGGGAGCAAACGATGTTGTTTTGTATGCATAATGAATCTATTCATATTTGTTTTCTGATTGTCATTATGCTAAATTTCTATGGATGGCGGTCCATATTGTCTTTGGGTTAAATCCGCCAGATAGTGTTTCTCATGTATTTGGAAATTGGTTGGTTGGTGTGAATCCTAGACTCAAAAGCTTTTGTTAGTAGGAGCATCTGTATTATGCTGGGCTTTTTAGAACAGTAGGAACGGTTTGGTGTTTGATAATTCTCCAATTAAATCTTACATATAGGTACTTTATATGGCAACATTAGGGATTCTGTTTTGGGCCAAGTTGCAAAGGTTGTGAAAAGGATAAAAAAAACATCCATCTAGCACACAGAATATGAAGACAACGATTATACATATATTTGTTAATCATAGATGGAGATTTAGTAATATGATTACTTCCTGAATAATATCTTTCCATCCAGTAACCTTTTGGGTGTATGTTTTTGTCTTCTTTTATTTTTGCGTCTATGAAAAATGTAATAATTGACTATAGCTTCTGTTTAAAGAAAGACCGAGATTACCCATTATTAAAAAAAACTGCCTGTGGTGCAAACCTGAAAGAAACTAGGCAGGTCCACTCTTCCATAGCCATTCGGCTGCGCTGTTGATTGCTGAAGCTGCTGACCTATGCACCGGTTTGCCTCGTATGCTCTCTTCCCGGATCCGGATTGCCCGGCCGTGACCCGTTAACCTGAAACCATCCGAATATATAGCGAACTTTCCGTGACACAGTGGAGTTAACCACTCCTCGCTAACCAACGCCCTCACGAGTTTAATTATATCCACCTCACGCATTGATGCTCCATCGCCGCCGGCAATGGCCGCCGCCGCAGTGAAGTCGCCGGAGCCGCCGTTCGCGTTCCACCCCGCTCCCCTCCCGCCTCTCCTGGACAACGAGGAGGATGATGAGTTTGAGTTTAGAATACCCGCAGCTGCCGCCGTGCTCTCCGCCGCCGACGAGCTGTTCTCCGGTGGGAAGCTTGTGCCTCTGCTCCCGCCTCCGCGTCCCTCCCCTCCGTGTTCACCTCCGCCGTGCTTGGAGGTTCCATCTGAGCCGGCGTCTCCTCGTGCGCCCCGATGCGCTGGGCATCGGTGGCGCGATCTGCTCCTGCTCGTGTCCAAGAAGCCGAACTCCGGCGAGAGGAAGGATCGTGCGGGAGGGAATCTGAAGCACCGGGAAACGTATGTCCAGCCGCTCCTCTCACGGGCCTCGTCGTCGTCCTCGTCGACCTCTTCGTGCGACTCTGGCAGGAACGCGCGACGGCCGCCGCAGCCGTCGCGTTCCCCATTGCGGACGCGCTCCGCGCCGGTGGCGAGCCTCCTCCACCTCATGTCCAAGAAGCAGACAGGCGATAACAAGAGCAGCTCCGCCGCGGACGCGCCCCTGAGGCGGCGAGAGGCGCCGTGCGCCGCCCACCCGTTCCTGACCCGCGTCTCCTCGTCGTCCTCGGCCTCCTCCTCCGACTCCGGGAGGAACTCCCGCGCGCCGTGGTACCCGCCTGGCCCCGCGCGGCCGAGGCCAGCGGTGGCGGCCGAGAGCCCGCGGGTGAGCGCGTCCGGGCGCGTGGTGTTCCGCGGCCTGGAGCGGTGCTCGAGCTCGCCGGCGACGGCGGGCATCGGCCCGCGGCGGCCGCGGCCGAGAGGCATGGAGCGGTCGTTCTCGGCCAATGTGCGCGTGGATCCGGTGATCAACGTGTTTGGATTCGGGCACCTGTTCTTGCCATCTTCTCCAGCCAAGGAGAAGAAGGCCGACAAGGACAGGGACATTACCGCCTCCGGCGGCGGCCGGAGGAATAGGCCGGCGAAGCTGGCCATGGTGCTGAGAGATCCACAGGATTAGGTGGTGGCCATGCTGGAAATAATGCATGATATTCTTCCTGTCTTGGATTTTTGTGACTTCTTGCTGCTTGATCTAATTTTTCCTGTATTTTAGTTGTTGTACACTTGCACTGTAATATACCCTAGATTTTTAGAACAAAAACTTGCAAATTTCAGACACACTTCGGTGAATCTGAAATTCTGAATTTACTGTCAAACTGTAACTCTGGTAAAAGACAATGTCTATGTAAAGAAAGGAAATTTCATGAACAGAAAACATCCGGTACCCCAAAACCGAATTAAAACAAATGAGTACTGGTACGCAATCAAATGCTTCAAGCTGCAAGTACTCAGGATTAGTGATGAAATGTCAAATCACAACCACTGGAGCAATGTGACATCAAAGTTTTGACATTTCTCGCTGTCCCCGATGTACTGTAGAACAGGTGCAGGGCTTCCTTGCATTGAGCCAATTTTTTCCTACCAGGATTTGGTAGCGTCAAAATCTAGATAAATATTGGTACGTTAAATTTGGTAGTATAGAATTTATACTAGCAAGAGCAAAAATTGGTATCCTCCATCTTAAAATATAAAAAAATTAGTACTAATTGTAATAAAAAATATACTAGGTTTTTTATTTTGATACTGAAGAAGTAGTAAATCAAACAACCACGTGACACAACTAAAGTTGCCAAAAATTTAGTAAGTTAAAAAATTGGCTTCAATCAAACCAGCCCGCGGTGACTGGCTTGATAGCCTCGTGATCTGTGCAGGGTTTGGGGCTCTGTGCTCTGTCCCCACGGTTGCAATTCAAAAAGATAAAATGTGTTTTGAACTGACTAGTTGTGTTCACTCCATTTGGTTCCAAATCATTTTAAAGTTCACCCGTCGTGTTTTTGACACAAACATGAAGATCTCTCGGGACTTGTTGATGCTTTGGTGCCAGGCTGCCTGCAGCGACATGTTCCTGCGAATCCAATCCTTTTTCTTAAAGCGAAAAATGCGCACACAAGTTCATGTTGTTTTTTTAACTATCTCTATTCTAAAAAGACTTTATTTTTATTAAGGATATTTGTCTCACAAAAATTTTATCTTTAAAGCCATTATTTCATTAGGGTTTGTAAAAATAAGAACAAATACATTAAGAATTACTAAAGTAGACAACAATTACATTAGAGTTTATTAAAGTAAATAACACTATAGTATTTTTTCCTTTGTATTAATATACGTAGGATAAAATAAAAATAAAGTCTTTTTATGAAACGGGACTAGATTAACTTCCAGTTGTCACCATCAGCCTCGTTGATCCTAGCATTATCTAGAATTGGAAGCCAAGCTGGATCACCACTACTAGAAACTCATTTTTTTTAAATCGCCAAAAGCAGTAGAATATACTTATCTACCAACCAGGATTAGCCGCGGCTGACGGTGACAACTCCGGCGCCGCTGTCTGGCCGCCCCCGCCCGTCTGTATACTTCCTCCGCTCTAATATAAAGTAAATTCATCTTTTATTCATATTATTTATTCTATAAAACCATAAAGACTTTATTTTTAAAGTAATTAATATATTAAAATCTATTAAAATAAAAAAATAAATACATTTAAGATTATAAAAATAGTGGACAAATATATATTAGAGTTTTATAAAGTGAAACATATTTTTGTCTTTTAATTTTATATTGATATGCGTGAGATATGCTAAAGATGAATAGAGTTAGTAATATATGCAATGTTCGACGGCGTTGGCGCCGCTGAAATGTATTTTCGGCTTTGTGCTGCCAACGCCCTGAAGAAAAAAGAAAGCGGAGCGGTTGAAACATGACGCATACGACCCGTGTGAGCACGGAACGCACGAGTTACGAGCTTGTTTGGTTGCTGCCCCGGGGCACTTTCGCCTGGCCAGAACCCTGCCTGAAGCATGTACGGTGCTTGCTTGGTTGCTGACCTGACCAGCTGCCGGGCTCAGGCGCAGGAAAACCAACGCCTGACTCAGCCGTGCGTGACTCCGTGACTAGATATTTGAAAGCGTACCGTCACTTCTTTTTTTGATGTGTTCCCACTGACAAGGCGTATTTTTGTTACTGCCGTGCTACTCAGGCTCAGGCTTTCAACCAAACAACAAAATTTAAGCATGCCCGGCTAGGAAAAATCATCACAAAGTTTTTCTTCCACAACGCTGGTGCCACCACTCTCATCTCGTGACAGCATTGATCGCTAATGTGAAGAGAGTCGGCGCTAAAGAATTGACGCTAAGGATCTATTTATAAATAACTTATTTTACAAACAGACTTTTAGAAAGAGTTAAAATGTACATAAATTATTTATAAATAGGCTCTCAACACCGGTCTATTTATAAATAATTTATTTACATTTTAACTATTTTTTAAAAATCTATTTATAAAATAAGTTATTTATAAATACATCCTTAATACCGGTCTCCTTTTGCCGACCCTACTACACAAAATATCCAGGCGATGGATCAAAGAGGCAAAGCGGCTCGATTATGCCGCGAGGCTGTGACCACCACATGTCCACACGGCGATGGAAACAGGACGGCGTCGGCCTCGGCGTCGCGCTGGTTCATCTCTCCCGTCGCGGCATCTCCCTGCCTCGACGACATGCCACGGCGCCGCGCCACGCCACGCCACGCCACGCCGCGGTTCGTGTCGCGCAACAGGAGGATGGGCCTCGCCGCGGCGTGTGGAGTACAGGAATCTCGCGCGCGCATCAGTGGATCGTCGGCGGCGGGGTCAGGATTTCTTGGCGCATCCGGTGACGGCATGCACGCGCCTGCGGCTGCGGCCGAGGAGGACGAGGAGGGCCCAGTGTGGAAGGCCTGGCTGCTGATAATTGCGCACGTTGGTGATGGGCCTGGCCGCCTGGGCTGTCCGGCCGTACAGCTCGAGATTTGCAGGTTTTTGGCTGGTGCCACTGTGCCAGTGCAAGTGCAAGTGCCAGCTAAGGTTCACGCACCCAATCGGTGTTCGTGTTTTTTATTTGTTGGTTTTAAAATAAAAAAACTAATACTGGATGTGATACATCTTAGTATTATAAATCTGAACAGTTTATAGACCAGTTCTTATTTTTTTCTTTTTGCTAATTCATCCGTCCGTCCTATTTCGATTAGTGCGATTGAAAGCGAGTGAGAAGCCGAATAGCCAGTCAGTGAGTAAGAATCCGCTTTAGAGACATCATAAGAAAAGACGGCTAGGGCATGGGAACGATCCTTTCACTCAGGTAGAACTTTCTGCACTGGTGCCATTTCTTTCATTGATTGCATCATATCACAAAGGAAATTAAAGAGAAGAAGAAAGAGGAACGAGACGAGGTCAAAGTCGTTCCATGTCCACTCGCTAGCATCAAAACATTGCATGGATGCATGGCGGCTGATGGCGCCGGATGGATGGAGACAGGAGGAATGCGCGCTTGGATGCATGGTCATGTCCCTCTCCTTGCATCTACAGTGTTGTCACACTCACTCACTCCGCCGTGGTGGTGCTCGTCCAGTAATCTAGTAGCCAACATTTCCGTTCAGACTTCACCGAGTGTTAGTGCTAGTTTCATTGCTCATCTTGTTCAAAATTTTCAGCTGGTATTTTTGTCTGAAAGTATGTGTTCAGTGAAGCCAACTCACATTCCCCTCGGCAAGTTGGTACTAGACAACGAAAGCACCATGAGTCCGAGTCATTTCCCTTGTTTTTTAGCTAAGCATGCGTTAATGTGAGCAGTTCAACAAGTGATACACGCAGGCTTATTTAATTTGCTGCAAAGTGATACAGTTCAGATTTGCTGCAAAATGTTAGCACACTGCATTCAGATTTCAGAATCAACTCGCGTGCAGTTCTGATCATCCTTCCCTATCTCCTGTACCAGCTTGAGCAAATGGTTTTTACTTCAGAATCTTGATCCCAATAGCAATAACAATGAACAAACAGAAGTGAGCTTTTAACACTTGAACAGACTAACAGAGCCTGCAGAAAAGCTCACTTCCAGCTGCTATCCCTGGTCAGAAAAGCGGCGCAGGCCTGAACATGTTGGCGATCTTCTTCCAGCTGCGATCTCATCTACTTGCAGGATAGTCTACGACCATGTCGGCACTGCAACCGTATCAAGATTTCGATGCAACTAGCAGTACTAGCCTCTGATAATTGACCACTTGACCTGCATGTCACGTACAGCCGCATGCATGGTACACCCATCTCAATCTTCCCTTGTGTCGTTCCCGCCAATTTTCAAGTCAAACCGCCAAACAAAACTGGTACCTTTCGTCAAGAGCACTACTAGCCCAGTCCCAGACGCGGACTGAGGTTGACGGTGGATGCAATCTGTACTCTATATGCAATTGCAAATTGAGATTTGATCATGTGTTTTAGTGAAAAAGGGAGAAAATTAGCAAGCGAAATGGCGCATCGCAAGGAGGTTCGCTGCACATCAGTACTACCGGTTTTCGCCGTCTTACTGGTATCACTGTTGTCCGCGGCGCCTGTCGCGGCCGCCGTCTCCGATGCGTCGGTGGTGGCCGTGCAGCTCGAGGGCGTCACCGCCGGCCCGCTCGGCGCGTTGTCCGACTGGGCGGGCACGGTGGGGGCGGGTGATGCCGCGGTGCAGCCGCCGGCGCCGGCTACGTCACGGCCACCCAGCTGCTGGAGTCCAAGCTCCGGGGCACGCTACTCGGCAACATATCGACGCTCCAGATCCTTGACCTGACGTGCAACGGCATAGGCAGTGTTCGGCAGCTGCTTTTGGCATTGGCTTATTTTCTCGTCTATCGCGCGCATGCTTTCCAAAATGATCAACGGCGTGTTTTTTTAAAAATTTTCTATATGAAAGTAGCTTAAAAAAACAAAAATAGATTCATTTTTCAATTTTTTTAATAATAAATACTTAATTAATTACACGCTAATGATGTTCCTCGTTTTACGTGCGGCTTAAATAAACCAGTTAAGAAGCAGTTAGGAACACTGCCTAAGTATCGGTAGTAACATCGGTAGCTAAAAATAAAGCCAACATAAAAGATCCAAAATTAATAATAACACAGGTATATGATATTATTTTGCCGAAACCTACGCCTCCAAATCACTGATTACGACGTGTCTCACTAAACTAACATAACTAAAACTTAATAGGGTTCGATCGGCTAGGTCGACCAGCCTGGCATCTGAGAGTCTTGACTCTATTTTACACTGCATTTATTGTAACTTTAAGATTTAGCCAGGCTAGTTGAGTAACTCGCCTCTTCCTCGTCCACGTACTCTCTGGGGGGGGGGGGATAAAATCAGTTCAAAACGGTATTATTTTTATAGTAATGGTCTTAGTAGAGTTAGAAATTTTTTATATTTATGACTTTAACTATTTAGTAATAACTTTAATACAACACTGATAGAAATTAAAAAAATTAAACGTCCAGAAACAAAAATAATAAAAACAATATTTTTTATATTAATTTTATAGAAAAGTTGGAAATTTTCGTACCGTGTTTACCCCTCTGCGCTGCAAATGATGGTGCCCGCCGCTAGAAACAAAAGCCACGCGTGGGTGGTGGCCGCCGTTTTGCCGTGTCCGTTTCCTCGCGTACATGGATCGATCCTTGCAGCTGTCACGCACACACACAGCAGTCACCACTGCCCCTCCCCGAGATGGCTGCTCCACTTCATCCACCAATCCAAGATATGGGTTCAGACGGCTTTGCTTTCTTTTTTCTTTCTTGTTTTGCAGGCCAGTCTAGAATGCTATATACTTTCTTCGTCCTATAGTATAGTCCTATAGTATAAAAGATTATACTATTTGAAACTAAGCAAAGCATAGACAATAACAATTATTTGCTCTAATTCAAACTAATTTAGAGCATGTTTGGATTAAGGCTAATTTTTGTGCTATCAATTATTTGGTAGTTTTAAACAGTACTTACTAGCTATTTGAATTTAGGCTAATTCTTGCCAATACAATAGAGTTGAAATAATACGACCTTACCAAAATGTTGATAGTGACAAAACTTGTCCAAGGTCTGACACTACCAATATTTTGATAAGATAGCAATTTAAATATGTTCTTAATTTACCAATAAATTGATAAGGCATGTTTTGGTATCTAATAGGACCCTTAGGTTGTTCTACACATGTTTTTCGTGTATGGTAAAGGGTTCTTATTAGCAGTGAAGCCACACAGTCGGAGATGCTGAAAGCCAAAGGCCAACCCTTCTTATCAATAACCAAAGAGATCAGCACGTGAACTTAATAAAAAAACTTACAAGTAGGGACTAGGGGCTGAATAATTCCCGGGGGATTCTGCTTCTGTCTTGTTCGTCTTGTACACAATTCAAAATGTTCAGCCTAATGTCTTGTCCGAAATTTTTATAGTATTGTTGATCTCTCTGTGATAAACTGTTCAAGTACCAAACGGACCTGAAATGCAGTAACAACCATTTTTTTACCGGTAGTACTATTTTGGCAGAGTATTATCTATTCTGCAATCTTGTCTTTCTGCCAGACATATGAACAAGTTTGAGTTTTTCTTAGCTACTTCCTCATTTTTCAAAGCATACTTCCTAAACAGTATATCTCCTAAATATGAAATGAGATATATCATTAGTATATGATTAATTTAATTATACTATTATAAATTTTTAAAATAGATTTATGTGTTTTTTAAAGAAACGTTTGTATAAAAGTTTTTAAAAAACATACAGTTTAGTTGTTTGAAAAACGTGCTAAAAAAAGTCTAAGCCATTAAGCACTTTCAATCAGCGCCACCGTGAGTAGTATGAAGGTTCAAGTTTTTTCGGCTTTCTGTGTTGGTTAGAAAGATGACTTTTATGAAACCAAACTAGCATTCCCCGGGTCCTTGGCAAGTTGGCACGAATCAAAGACCAAGAGTCCAACTCATTGTCCTTGTTTTAATGTTTTATACGTAAGCATGCGTTGATCTTTATCCTGAAGAGTCCAAAATGTGTTCGTCCTATTTGATGGCACAACTGATTGCTGAAAAATGAACTGGAGTACGAGTACTTTCAACTGGTACGAGGACAAATCTAGCACGGTGGATCCAGAATCAACAGATCTACCCCTCAGACCATCCCTTTTGAACTCCTTAACCAGCAAACGATTTTACCGGAGAACCTTTTTAATCTATAGAGGTGGTGTTCTTGCATGTCATCCAAATACTAGTTGTTAAAAAATTAAAGAAATGTTAAGATAAATTAATAAGTGTTACATCATTTTACAAACATATAAATTTAAATTCAACTTCTATGAATTGTAGAAGAACAAATTAAACTCTAGCAAGTACGTATATGTTTACGGTCATATTTATTATCTTTAGTATAACTTGAAAAAGTCAAATTTAAACTTGTTTTTTGGTGTTGCATATCACGTATTAATTTATCATGCTAACCTATTATATTATTAAGACAGTGTTGAAAGAAGATACCACGTTCACTCTGTAGGCTAGAAATTCCTACATTAATAGGAGAAAAAGAAAAATAAGAGTTTAAGTAGGAATATAACTTAGAAATTACTGAAATTCGGAATAGAAAAATGAGGAATATTGAAAGAGAGTCCATTTAGAATACACACAAGATTAATTGAAATTCGGAATAAAAAATAAAATAAATTCAGAAATTGTATTTTCAATATGAATTCTAAAAAAACTTAAAAAAGATAATTAAATTTCGAAAAAAAAATAGAACACAAAAATTAAATAAGTAAAGATTACGTACCAAGAAGAGTCTATAGTAAAATACAATATATAAATATCCAAAAGTAAGATTAATTAAAATTTGGAATTAAAAAATAAATTCCCAAAATGGATTTCAATACTAATTTCAAATAAAATTCAAAAAATTATAAAAATTCGGAATAAAAATATAATAAAAAATAAATAAGTAAAGACGATGTACCAAGAAGAATCCATAAAAAATACAATATTTAAATGTCCAAAAGTAAGAATTAGAAAAATTATAACATAATATATATAAATACATTGAAGGTGAAAAAGAAAAATAAGAGTTCAAGTAGGAATACAATTTAGATATAACTGAAATTTGAAATAAAAAGAAGGAGTATTGAAAGAAAGTCCATCAAGAATACAACACGAGATTAATTAAAATTTAGAATAAAAAATAAGATAAATTCCGAAATTGGATTTTCATGAAAATTCCAAATAAAATTAAAAATATTAGAATTCAAAATAAAAATATAATAAAAACTTGCCTTGGACACTAGAAATTCCCACTTTAATTGAATTAAAAAAAAAGGAAGAGTTCAAGTAGAGATATAGTTTAGAAATAACTGAAATTTGAAATAAAAATAAGGGATATTGAAAGAAGAGTCCATCTAGAGCGCACCATGGAATTAATTAAAATTCATAATAAAAAATAAAATAAAATCCAAAATTGTATTTTCAATACGAATTCCTAATAAACTTCAAAAAGAGCATTAAAATTTTAAAAAATATAATAAAATTAAATTAGTAATACGACATACCAATAAGAGTCCATAACAAAATACCATCTATAAAAAAAATCCAAAAGTAATATTAATTAAAATTTAGAATAAAAAATAAGTTCCAAAATTGGATTTCAATACTAATTCCAAAAAACTTTTAAAAAAGAAAATTTTGAAATAAAAATATAATAACAAAATAAATAAGTAAAGACGATGTACCAAGAAGAGTCCATAGAAAATATAATCTTTAAATATTCAAAAGTAAAATTTTAAATATTATAACAATAGTACATATAAGATAACATTGAAGGGAAAAAGAAAAAAAGAGTTCAAGTAGGAATACAATTTAGAAATAACTTTTGTAAGGATTATCCGAGTGTTGTAATAATATACTCTGGTTTATACTACCGATGTTTCTATGTGTACCAGGTTGTGTATCCTAATACTGTTAGATGTAACACGGGTACAGACATGACCTCTGGGCCTGTGAGGCTCGGGGCGCTACAAAACTTATGAGTAATTAAGAGCATTGATTGATTAGCAGTCAGACAGGTTGGTTATAGTGTTGAAACTGGTAATTAGAGTACAAATTGTCAATGTTTTATACCGGCAATATGAATATGGGGCTACCCGGCGGATGGAAACTCAGTGGATTGCAAAGGAACACAAAGAGATTTTATACTGATTCAGGCCCTCGATGTGAGGTAATACTCTACGTCCAGTTGTGGTGTTATTCCTTTGAGGATTTGTGTTGGTCTGTCCTCATGGGGCGCCCTGCCTCCCCTTATATACCGAGGGACAGGGGTACAAGGTAGGAATCCTAGCTGGATACAACCAAGGGATTTCCTCTTAGAGATATAATTTACCCGACTAGGACTGTATATTCCTTATCGTACAAGGCAAAGTTTGCCGGGTGCTACTATATCTCTAATTATAAGGCTAGGTCCATCCTTTGTCCGAGTGGCCCATATGCTTGTCGTGAGGCATCCGGGGCCCATGGCCTCTACAGCAGCCCCTGAGACCTTCATAGTTGAGTCATAGCTGAGGCCGAGTGCTCATCCTCCACGGTGAAGATTGCCCGAGTGCATTGCTCTAGAGTACTCTTTGTCCGAGTGCTTCTTCTTCCCCAGTCCTGCTTCATATCAGCTGGCAGCGAGACTATGAAGGGCTATATGCAGAAGTGTGAATAGTGCGCGCCGAATAGGCGCACCTATTAGGTGTAGCCCTCGACTTTGTGCTTAATTGTGAAAAAAATTAAACATAAAGTCAAAGATCTTTAACCTTGCAGTCTTTCCCGAGTAGTATACTACTGGTATATGAGACTCTTTAGTATCATGTCAACTGGAATATGATTTATAGTCTTTGCCGAGTAGCATGCCACTCGTATATGGGACTCTTCAACTTCATATCAGCTGGAAAAGGTGTTTATAGTCTTTTCCGAGTGGCGTCCCACTCGAAAATTAGACTCCTCAGTGTCATGTCAGCTGGAAGAAATGTTTATAGTCTTTCCCGAGTAGTGCACTACTCGGAAGTTAGACTCTTCAGCGTCATGCCGGCTGGAATAATATTGCTCATGGCAACTGTTGGCCAAGCATGTAGGCCAAGCTCCACTTTATGAAATTAAATCCATTATGTGGTCAGGTGTACTTGAGAGATACTGTATCCCCAATCTTGATGAAGACCAGCTCGTGATCTTTATAAGAATATATCCTCAATACCTGGTGGATAAGACAGATACCCAAACACATGTTGTCGGAGAAGGGAACTCCAACCGCGGGGAGTCTGGGGACCCCCCTTTGAGGTTCGGCTAGGGGAGTGGTTCACAGGATGGCTGCGGCGTCTGGTCGATGGCACGCAAGGGAGACAGAAGAAGTAGACAGGTTCGATCCGCGCGGAGGCGTAATACCCTACTCCTGTGTGTATCTGCTCTGTGGGTGATGAATGTGGTTTGTTCTTACAAGATGCTCTTGAGGGGTGCTCAGGAGCTAGCCCTAACTTGGGAACTCAGTCTCTCTCGAAGGCTGGACTCA
Source organism: Oryza meyeriana var. granulata (assembly GCA_003991445.1). Classification (NCBI taxonomy): domain Eukaryota; kingdom Viridiplantae; phylum Streptophyta; class Magnoliopsida; order Poales; family Poaceae; genus Oryza; species Oryza meyeriana. The sequence goes on along the minus strand of RYFJ01000202.1, from coordinate 253,167 downwards.
ACCCTCTCCAGAAGCTCTCCCTTTTCCTGCTGGCATGGATCCTCCTTTCATAGTCCAAGGGGAGTCCACAGTGCCTAGTACACATGCCAAGAGAAAGCTTTTCTAGGTACGATATGTCTTGTCGCACGCGTCGGCCTGCTGAGCCACGCCGGAGTTGTTTCGGCACGTCTGGCCGTCATGTTGCTCGGCTGCTGCGGGCGGCTAGGTTATGAAGATATGACAGCGCACGCCATCGCTGCCAGGGCGTGGAAAACCGAAGCCCTCTTAGTCAAATGTTCTCTGACTGCACAGGGAGCGGGCCCACGGGAGGCCATCATGAGCCGTCCACGCGTGGCCGATGTCGGACCCGGGTTTGACCCCGAACCCTATGTGTGTACCGTGCTAGTCCCACGATCAATTGCTAGCACACACATTCAACATTGGCATCATAATCCATACATCACAGGTTCAGCTCACAGCGGACCAAACATAAGTCGTACAAGAGTCTAGACTTTAGCGGTTACATAGAAGCCGACCGGCCAAATAGAACAGCAAATTAACAAAGAGTTCAACAGCGGAAACAAGATAATAGAGGCACCAAAAACCAGCAAGTATGCCTCTGCCCGCCCACAGGCAACCAACCGGTAAGCCCTAGTAAGCATCGTCGTTGTCGTCTCCAAAACCCGCTGCATAGAAGTACCCGATTGTCGAGTCCTCCTCAACCATCTCTAAAAAAAAGAAGTCACACAAGCGTGTGTGAGTACAATACGTACTCCGCAAGACTTATAGTGTTTGCAATGGTATTCCATAATATGCGAAGATAGACAAGGGATGGTTCAGGTCCTGCAGTTTGCATAAATCATAATATACATAGCGAAAACATTGCGGTTTTGCAACGAAATTTTTGTAAATCAAGCTACCACAGCAAACAAGTATATAAGCATCACCCCCAAGTGTTTCCAACCATATGGGCTCCCTGCCATGCCAGCCAACAGTGGCAACACGCTGCCACAACATCCCAGCGAAATCCCCGTTCGCACCAAAATCTTTCCCAAAACAGTTCCCAAAAATTAAAACTACTACGGTGGAGAATTTCCCAAGTCGTCCATAACGAGGACACGGCTATTCGAATAGTTTTAACTCTCGAGAGTGTGTACAACTGTACCCACATGACAAGGACAACATGAGCTACCACACAGGAGGCTCACACCATCAATGACAAAGCCTTTCCACCGTTGACCTAGCAATATCCCGCGCTTATGATCCATCCCTAGGGAGTTGGGAGGCCTCCCAAAATCCCCAAGGCTCATACGATGTGCTGGTCACCCTTGAACAATAATCAAGGTACCTTCGGGCTATGGACAAAAACCATAACCCGCACTATCCCAATGTCAACAAAAATGACCTACAACTACCACCGGCGGGTCTATTGCTAGGTATCAACAATATACTAAGCTAGGAACTCCCCACAAGAGCCGCATGCGGTTTGCACTGTGCTTCTTGGTTCTAGCTACACCATAGAATCAGTCCTTAGTGACCCGGGCGAGACAACCACCTAATCGATACCACAACAAGGCACCAAACACTACATCCACTCGCCCAAGTCCAAAAGCTTGTTTTCAGTTTTTGTTTTCCACCAAGAGCACAGGGGAAGAATACCCACTGTTCATTTCCATAATTTCGCAAATGCTTCTTTTTCCCAACATCCCAAAATCAAGTAACAAGTAGCCTTGATTAAAAAGCAAACTAAGCATACCTATTGACATCTTCCCAACCACATGAACCCAAATTTTCAGTGGCAACATAAGTGACAAGGAATTCATGATACTCAAGTAACAAGGATAGGGCATATGCAACAAGAGGTTAACTACCCAAGATTTCCACACATTTTCAAGTAAAACATCGCATGCATAATAGTTTGCAATCAATATAGTTTGTAAGTTTGAAATATAGGAGCAATTGATCAAGGGGGTGCTTGCCTTGTTCCTGGACTTCTTGGAACTCTTCTGATCCCTCCACAACCGGGTCAACAACGTCGTGTTCTACGAGAATACCAAACGAATGCAATGAAAACAACGGCAAATATTTAACAGAACAGGAAGTACAAATATTTTTGCAGAATATGCAAGTGCATGATTTTAGATGAATTTAGGAAAAAGAATCGCTTGAATCCGAGTTTGTATGAGGGAGATACGGCTAAACGAAGTCTGCTCTGTCCTAAAATCGAAAATAAATGAGAAACAGCGTTTTCGCTCGACCGAACTGCAGAAACGGCTGAAAACATTCTACCGACTTAACGGGTGGTCTATTTGGGACGTTTTTGGTTCTAGGGGCATTTTTATGGTACGAAACCTACATGTGTGCTGCTGTGAATCTAAGGACAACTCCCAAAAGTGGATATACTCCAACTCGCTAGGATATTAATCGCACACGCTCACACGTCACTAAAACGGCCTAACACGTGAAATCCACCGGGCGTGAAGTTTTAATCTAAGGCATTTGGGGGCGTGGAGGGTTTCTAGGGCCTAGGGGTCACTGGATGTACAAGTGGAACCTACGGGAAGGCTTCGGTAGTGGCGAACGCCTCGGTCCAAAAACGATGTCTTCGCACGAGCAAACTACACATCTTCGCACGTTAACGATAACCGGCAAAAACGGGAAAACGACAGCAGCTACTCTACTCGGGTTTTATCCTGCTCTGATGCTAGAGGGGCCAACCCGGCTTGCATGGGGCTGAAGGGGGTGGCTGCTACTCACTCAAACACAAGCGCACCTAAGGTGTTCGGTGGAAAGCCAAGCTAATGCACGGCTTGTCTACCTCTATCCTCTCATGCTCTAGTGCATGGCTAGTGATGCAGGGGCGTGGGGAAGCTCTAGGGGTCCTGCATGCAAGATCGAAGGGCTCTACTACAAGCGGCCATGCTCCGATTGAGCCTCATCCACACATATGGCCACGGTGGTGATGCTTGGGCGGATGGCAAAGGAATGGCATGACAGGCCAAGCCAAGGACGTGGGGAGAACAAGTGGCCTCCCAGGAATAAAAAGGAGGTACATGCAGAAACAGAAGCTCACCGAAGAGTGCAGGCTGTGGGGTGCGACGTTGAGGCGGTGGTCGGCTCGGCAACAGGGTCGCTCGTGATGGAGGCTGCAGACAAGTGCTATGATGAGCTCAAAGAGTGAAGGGAAGATGGTGATACGGCCAGGACAGCGCTAACTCACCAGGGCGCAGTTCAGCGGCTGGAAGGTCACGGCGGTACCCGGTCGGCCTTGCAAAACGCGATGGGGCTGCGGTGGTGCCTGCCGCCTGCCGAGGGCAAAAACAGAGTTAGGTCGGGCAAGAACGCGTGGTGACACAGCTGAGACAAGGTAAAACTCACCGGAGCTCTCAGACGAAAAGCGTGTGCTCGCCGGCGCCGTGGGCGGCACCTCACGTTCTCAGCGAACCAAGGGGCAATCGCCTGGGTCCTTGGGTGCGTGAGAAAGAGGGCGAGCTGGGGAGGCAGGAGGGCATAGGCTTGGTTAAAAGGAAGGCAGGGAAGGAGAGGAGAGGGGAGGGGCGCTGCTCTGCTCCACGGTCTTGCGATGGCGTGTGCGCGGGCAAGCGTGCAGCAGACAGATGGGACAGGGCAGGGCGCTGCTGAGGCTGTCGGGGGCATCTCGCGAGGTCCCAAGGCGGCTCTGCCACTCCCTCTCACGTGGTCTGGGGCGCGCAGAGGAAGCCACCTGGCCGAGCCGCACGGGCGGAGAGAGATCCTGGCGTGATCTCGTTTGGACGATGGAGGACAGAGCACAACGGATAGCATCACGAGTCGAAGATTCACACTTCAGGACTGCCTCTGGGTTGACGCCGAAACCAATCGGATGAATGCGCGGGCGAGGGCGCAGGCTCGCGAGACAGGCGCGGGTGCGAGCTCGGGAGAGAGAGAGCGCGGGCGCGGGCTCGGGCGAAAGCACAGGCGCGGGGTCGGGAGAAAGAGAGTCCGGGCGCGAGAAAGGGCGCGGACTCGGGAGCGAGGGCTCGGGAGCGAGGGGAGCGAGGGCGCGGGCGCGAGGTCGGGAGCACGGGCGCGGGCGCGAGCTCGCGAGAGAGGGCGCGGAATCGGGAGAGGGCGCGGGCTCGGGCGAGCGCGGGCGCAAACTCGGGAGAGAGCCCGGGCACGGGCGCGGGAGGGCGCGGGCGCAGGAGAGGGCGCGCGGGCGCGGCGCGAGCTCAAGGTCGGGAGAGAGAGTCCGGGCGCGAGCTCGGGAGCAGAGTCCGGGCGCGAGGGCGCGGACTCAAGAGAGAGAGCCCGAGAGAGGGCGCGGGCGCGGGACAAGGGAAGCGGACCGTCCAGACACGGAGGGGATGGTCCGTTCCATTGACACCGCCTGCGCCTGCACAGATTTGCCCCTAGGCGCTGGTTTATACAGATCGGACGATCATTAACCCGTTGGCTGAGATTTTTTTTTTATGCATGAAAGATGACATGAAGAGCATGCAGATGGAAAAAATGGTTTTAAGCACCAAACAACAAAAGTGGGCTGTTACAGCCGAGCGGGCGACAGGGGCGACACGCCCCGTCGCCTCGTCATTAATGTAGGTAGTTGGAGAGTTGATCCGCTCGAGTCAGACTCGTGCCCGGGGCAGAGAGCTCATCGAGCCCTCCGCGCGCACAAGGCACCGAGTTCCTCGAGGCTGTGAGTCCCGGGCTCGGGAAGCGCGCTCCGGGATCGGGAATGCCCTAGTAATGTGCCCCGGGAACGCGACCCGGGACCGAGCCAGTGGGTCCCGGGACCGGGGCGCGAGACCCGGGCCTGGGAATGTCCCGGGAATGGCCCCGGAAATGCGCCCCGGGACCGAGCCTGTGGGTCCCGGGACCGAGGGGCGAGGCCCAGGCCCGAGAACATTCCCGGGCCACGGGGCCCAAGGCAGATGCGAGCGGTCGTCGTGACGCGCCCGGGGAAGGTGCACCTTGGCCCGGGCAGTGCTCGGGCCATAGGTACTTGGCGGGAAAACGGCCGTAGCCAGCCGTCACCGGTGCAGAATGTGGGCCCCAAAGGAGCTGACGTGGCCGAAGATCCACGTGTCCCCGGGGTATGTGAGGCCCCCAGTCCCGTTTCGCCGACACATGTGTTCAGCAATTAGGCCTTCATGAAGCATATCTGTTTACCTCATCGGTTCCCGTTGGTAGCACCAGCACTGCGATTTTATCACAGCCAGCGAGCGGCCCACATTGAGCGTGCTACTGTAGAAACTCATGTCTTGATGGCCCAATACCGACTTTGTAGGCCCAAGCCCACGAATCGGAAACGGCTCTATAAAAGGCGGGGAGAGAGAGAAAAGATTCCTTCATCTTCTCTAATCCACCAATCTTTTCGTCTTCCAGCTTCGGCACCGAAATTTTGCCTTCCGCTCTGCTAGGGTTCGCCATTGCTTGCTCTTCCCCATTGGAACTCGGGCGATTTCGCTCTTTCTCGTCTATTCCAAACCTCTAGCAATTTTTCCCCCAAATCTTCTCATCCCCTAACCATGCCGAGGGCTTCGGATCTCGTGGAGGCGTCAAATGGGGCGTGGCCGACTTCGGATTGCGGGTTGGCTAAGCTGAAGCTTCTGGAAAAGCAGCTGAGATTGCAAAGCCGCGATGTCATCAACTGGCGTCCGGTTGAAGGTGAATCGGTTCCGGAGCCCCAGGCCGGTGAGACCGTCGTTTTCGCCTCTTTTTTCAACCGGGGTCTTTCTCTTTCATCTTTCGAGTTCTTCCGCCAGCTTCTTGCCTTTTATGAACTCGAGTTGGTGAATTTGAATCCCAACTCGATCTTGCAAATTTCTATTTTTGTGACTTTTTATGAGTGCTTCCTGGGTGTGGAACCCCATTTGAATCTGTTTAGACATCTGTTCCACATCAAACCCCAGCCCTTCAAGAGCAAGGTACAGGAGATTGGGGCGGGGGGGGGGGGGGGGGGCGGTATCCAGCTCAGGAGCGAAATGAAGCGGGTTTATTTCAATATTCCTCTAAAATCCTCTCTCAAAGGCTGGCATAAGGAATGGTTTTACTGTTCCGATCTTGAACCAAGCCTGCCTCCCTTTTTGGGTTTGCCCCCGATGGTTATAGCCAAGTGGTCGTCTTTGCCCACCTTCGAAGAAATGGGGCAAGTTCACATTCTGATTGAAAAGATCAACAAGCTGAAGAACATCGGGCTGACCGGTCCATGGGTGGCCAGACGATTCCTGACTCAGTGCATCAGGCCGCTGAAGTTGAGGTGTCACTTCGGCTGGGACTACAAGGGCAAAGGTGATCCCAGCCGAGAATACCCCGACCTGATGGACAAGTACAAGGTGAAAGTGCATCTAACCCCTAAGTGGGTTTTGGTGGATTAATGACAAAGCGGTTAAGGGACTAATGAGTTTATCGAGAATTGTGCAGAGAATTAGTCTCAGGTTGCTTAGTGTGGTGCATGGAGACCCCCACAAAGACATGACGCAAAACGGCGAAGCGACTCGGAGTTTATTTTAAATTTTTTTGAATTTTCTTTTGAGTCGAGGAAAAACCGTACTATCAAGAGGGGTTGCAAGCAGTGTTCCAAGACCACTCAAGTGTTTAAGATCCAAATAGCTGAGAATCCATCACTTTGGCATAACACATACACTTGGGATGGGCTAATTTCAGTGTCAGGGTCGGAGGTTTCGACCCCTAGGGTCGGAGGCTCTGACCAGCCAACTCGGCCAGAGACTAAGTGTTGGCCGGAGGTTCCTACCCCTGGGGTCGGAACCTCCTGGCCAAAATCTGTGTGTAACGGCTAAGTGACATATGCCAATGCCTATAAAGCCCAAACTTGGTTTCTAGCCGTTGGTTGGCCATTCCACTTCATTTCCACTGACTCCTAGCTTCTCCTAAGTTTCTTTGAGCTCTCCCAACTAGTTCTAGTGCATTCTTTGTGATTCTTGTGAAGATCTAGTGGGAAATTGAGTGAATTTTGTTGAGAGAAGGTTAGGAGGATCTTGTGCACTTGAGGAGGACGCGGATTGGCTGCTTGGAGCTTATTTCTCTTGGAGGGAAACCTCCTAGACGGTTAGGCGTCTCCCGTGAGCTTCCTTGAATTGTGGATTGTCCCGGAAAAGTTTGTGAAGGTTAACCTCACCTCCGCAAGGAAAGAAGGTAAATTCTAGTGGATACCAAGTTGATCTTCGTGGTCGCTTGGTGAGGTAAGGGGTTGATCAAGACCCGGCTCTTTGGAGCTCCTCAACGGAGACGTAGGATCTTTGTGATCCAAACTTCGGAAAAAATCTTTGTGTCTTCGTTGTGCTTTCTCATTATTGCCTTGTTTTGTATATCTACTTGCCTGTATTTATCTGCTACCCTATTACTTACTCCACTCTTGACCTCTGTAAATTTATCCATTATTGAGGTGCCTTTGTAGAGTCAGAACACTAGGGTCGGAACCTTCGGCGTTCTTGGCCGAACCTCTGACCAGCCCTCTCGGCCAGCCCGAGAGAGCCGGTCGGAGCCTTCTACCATTTTGGTCGGAGGTTCCTACCAGTATTTTACCGCTGTATTTGAAGAATTTTTCAGGAACGCCTATTCACCCCCCCTCTAGGCGACATCAACGGGCTTTCAATTGGTATCAGAGCATAAACTCCTAAGAAGCTTATCCGCTTGGAGTTGATCTGAGGATGTTGACCGAGAAGATGGTTAATTCTACCGGAGGTCAAGAAGACGGAGATGGCTCGACTAGCAAGTTGGGTGGAAGAAAGGGGGCTGCTTTTGACCTTGATTACAACAAGTTTATCCCTCTTTCTCAGCAATTCATCTCCATGCCTTCCGGATGCGCTCCCCATTTTGACGGGACCTTCTATAGCGCGTGGAAGCACAAGATGAAATTACATCTAATCTCGTTGTATCCAAGTGTTTGGAAGATTATGTGCACAGGTGTGACGGATGCTCCGGAGGAAGGAGAGGAGCCTACACCGGCTCAAGAGGCTCTTATCCACCGCAATGCTCAAGCCGCAAGTGTCATCCTCAACTCTTTGAGTCCCGAGGAATTCAACAAGGTGAACCAACTCGAGGAAGCTAAGGAGATTTGGGATACACTTTAATTGGCGCATGAAGGATCCGCCAGCGTACGAGAGTCCAAGATCGAGTTGCTTGAGGGACAACTTGGGCGGTTTGTGATGGAAGATGACGAGACGCCACAAGAGATGTACGATCGCATGATGGTCATTGTCAACAAGATTCGTGGTCTTGGTGGTGAAGACATGACCGATCATTTGGTGGTTAAGAGGCTTCTCCGTGCGATCGCCCCAAGGAACCCCACCTTGGTGACCCTCATCCGGGAAATGAAGAACTTCAAGAGACTCATCCCAAGCGACGTTCTCTCGAGGATCATCTCTCATGAGCTACTCGAAGAGGAAGCCAAGGAGGTCAAGCAACTTGTCAAGAGTGCCGCAATCGTCTAGAATAAGGAAGTTGCTTTGAAGGCAAAGAAAGAGCAAGCCTCAAGCGACTCCGGGAGTGAAGATGAAGATTTCGCTTTTGTGGTGAGGAAGTTCAAGCACTTCCTTCGTCGAGGTGGCTTCGGCAAGGATAAGGAGGAAGACAAAGGAAGGAGTTAATCCAAGCGGGCGTGCTACGAATGCAAGGAGTACGGCCATTTCATCGCCGATTGCCCCAAGCTCAAGAACAAGAGTGGCAAGTTCAAGGTGGTAAAGAAGAAGACCGGGCGTGCTCATATTGGAGAGGAATGGTTCTCCAATGATGAGGACGACGACAAGAAAGATGGCGATGAAGGAGGGGTTGCCACAATTGCTATCAAGTCGTCGTCGGGGTTTGAGGAGCGTCTCTTCGACAACTTGAGCGACGACGACCACTATGAGCCCACTTGCCTCATGGCACAAGGGCGAAAGGTAACCTCAACATCCAAATCTCCTCCAATTGATGATGATGATCTTAGTGATGATGAAAGTGAGGATGATATGGATGATATGTTTAAGGGTTTTAGCAAGCCGGCCATGTTACAATTGGCAAAACTTATGAAGGCATTAGAGTGTAAACATAAGTCCCTCGAAAGGCAAGAGAACTTACTCATCCTTGAGAAGGAGAGAAACCTTGCCCTAGAGGAGAACTTGGCTAAGGAGAAGGGGAGGGTTGAGGAATTGACCAAAGAGCTCCTAAAGAGTGTGAATGAAACACTTCAAGAGAACCTTGTGAAAATGGACCAAAATCACAAGGTTCTTGAAGTGCAATTTGACACTCTTTGGAATAGTGCCTCCACCTCCAATGAGGCCACCTAGATCTCTAATGCCTCCACAAGCAACGGTTGTGCAAAATACTATAAGTATGATTTGGATGCATATGCTACTAACCTTGAGCTTTGGAGGCGCTCAAAAAGGAGAATGAGCGGTTGGGTACTTTGGTGAAGTTTGGATGTTTGAAAACATTCCAATCCAAAGATGTCATCTACAAAACCCTCACAACCCACTCCAACAAGAATGGCTATGGTCTTGGCTTCTCTCCTTATGAAAGTAGACCATCCAGAAGAACCATGGTCAATGGGAAGCAATGCCTGAAGTTTATGAAAGAAGGAGGTTCGTCGCAAGCCGAGGAGGTAAAAAGTTCCTCGGTCAGTCTGGGAGCCGGAAGCTCCGACCATAGAGGCCGGAGGTTCCGACCAAGCCTCTCGGCCAGGCCGAGAAGGCTTGTCGGAGGTTCCGACCCAACAGGTCGGAGGTTCCGGCCTGCTTTCTCAGCTAGACTAAGAGGCCTGGTAGGAGGCTTCGACCTAGATGGTAGGAGGTTCCGACCAGTTAACCCAGATAGATAGAGAGTTCTGGTAGGAGGCTCCGATCCAAATGGTAGGAGGCTCCGACCAGGAAAACTATACTATGAGTCATATGAGATCACCAAGGATCACCGTGGTAAAGTGATTGCTCATTTCATTGGTGATTGCTATGAGGAGTACAGGGCTTGTGTGTGGGTGCCCAAGGCGCTTGTGACTAATGCTAAAGGAGCCAAACTTAGGCAAGTTTGGGTACCTAAATCCCAAGCTTGATTTCTTTTTGTAGGCATACTCCTCCGGTGGATCGAGTTGGGTTATTGACAGCGGATGCACCAACCACATGATGGAAGAGAGGAGTATGTTTGCAACTCTTGACGAGAATGGAGGAGATCACGATAATATTGTCTTTGAAGATGATGGTAAGGGCAAGGTAATGGGTCTAGGTAAAATTGCCATCTTCAATAATCTATCTCTCTCAAATGTTCTTCTCGTCAAGCCCTTAAGCTACAATCTATTATCGGTGTCTCAATTGTGCAAATTGGGCTATAATTGCTTATTTACCGACGAGGATGTTACCGTCTTTAGAAGAGATGATAATTCCATCGCATTCAAGGGAAGGTTGAAGGGAGATCTTTATCTAGTGGACTTTAACCTTGATATAATGAACCCGGAGACTTGCTTGATTGTAAAATCCTCAATGGGATGGCTTTGGCATCGAAGGCTAGCCCATGTGGGGATGAGGAACTTATCAAATCTTCTAAAGGGAGAACATATCCTCGGGTTATTTAACGTCACTTTTGAGAAAGACCATGTGTGTAGCGCTTGTCAAGCCGGGAAGCAAATAGGAAACCCACATCCCGTAAAAAATATAATGACTACCTCAAGGCCATTGGAACTACTTCATATGGATCTCTTCGGTCCCGTGGCCTATCTAAGCATCGGAGGTAACAAATATGGGCTCGTAATTGTTGATGATTTTTCTCGTTTCACTTGGGTGTTCTTTTTGCAAGATAAGAGTGAAACCCAAGGAATTTTCAAGAAATTCGCAAAGCGAGCCCAAAACGAGTTCGAGCTCAAGATTAAGAAAGTTAGGAGCGACAATGGGGGGAGTTAAAGAATACTCAAGTGGAGGAATTCCTTGATGATGAGGGGATTAAGCATGAATTCTCCGCTCCATATGATCCACCTCAAAATGGAGTGGTGGAGAGGAAGAACCGGTCTCTTATCGAGATGGCAAGGACTATGCTAAATGAATACAAGACCCCGGACATCTTTTGGGCGGAGGCGGTGAACACCGCGTGTCACGCGCTAAATCGCCTCTACCTCCACAAACTTCTCCAAAAGACGGCATACGAATTCCTCATCGGTAACAAACCCAATGTCTCCTACTTTCGTGTTTTTGGTTGCAAATATTTTATTTTGAGTAAGAGACCTCGCGCATCCAAGTTTGCTCCAAAAGTGGATGAAGGATTTCTACTCGGATATGAGTTAAATGCTCACGCCTATCGTGTTTACAACAAAGTCTCCGGAATTATTGAAACCACGAGAGATGTGACATTTGATGAAACTAATGGCTCCCAAGTGGAGCAAGTTGAGTTTGAGATGCTAGGTGAAGGAGTCACGGGACACGACATCGAGAAAAAGACAATTGGAGAAGTGAGGCCGCTAGAAAAGTCGAAGGAGCAAAGAGACATCGAACAAACTCCTTCCACTCAAGCGATGCCTTCAAGCACAAGAGTTGATCTAGAGGATGATCTAGCATGAGTGGATGGGATCGATGCCGAGGGCACTAGTGAGCTAAGAGACACCGTGCGAGCTCAAGTCCCCTCAGTGCACCATCCAAGAATTCACCACACCATACAAAGAGATCATCCCGTCGACAACATTCTTGGTGATATCCAAAGAGGGGTAACCACTCGCTAACTTTTGTGAGAGTTACTCCTTTGTCTCGTCATTGGAGCCAATTAGGGTGGAAGACGCACTTGGTGATCCGGATTGGGTGATGGCCATACAAGAAGAGTTGAACAACTTTACCCGCAATCAAGTGTGGTCATTAGTGGAAAGACTCAAGCAAAACGTCATCGGCACCAAATGGGTCTTCCGTAACAAGCAAGATGAAAATGGAGTCGTTACTCGCAACAAAGCATGGTTAGTGGCTCAAGGGTTCACTCAAGTCGAGGGTCTCGACTTCGGTGAAACCTTTGCACCGGTTGCTCGCCTTGAGTCCATTCGAATTTTATTAGCTTATGCCGCTAACTATGATTTCAAGCTTTATCAAATGGACGTCAAGAGTGCATTTCTCAATGGACCAATCTCCGAGTTGGTGTATGTGGAGCAACCGCCTGGGTTTGAAGATCCCAAATATCCAAATTATGTGTACAAGCTTCATAAGGCGCTCTACGGGCTCAAGCAAGCTCCTAGAGCTTGGTATAAATGTCTTCGCAACTTCCTACTAAAAATGGCTTTGAAATAGGCAAAGCCGACACTACTCTCTTCACTAAGAAATTCAAGAATGATTTATTTGTTTGCTAAAATTATGTTTATGACATGATCTTTGGCTCTACTAATCCCTCTTTTAGTGAAGAGTTTAGTAAGATCATGACTAGGAGGTTCGAGATGTCGATGATGGGGGAGCTCACTTTCTTCCTCGGGTTTCAAGTTAAGGAACAAAAGGATGGAACTTTCATCTCGCAATCAAAGTATCTCAAGGACATCCTCAAGAAGTTCGAGATGGAGGGAGCTAAGCCCATCAAGACTCCAATGCCAACAAATGGGCATCTCGACCTCGACGACAATGGCAAACCGGTAGATCAAAAGGTATATCGCTTCATGATTGGATCTCTTCTTTACCTTTGTGCATCTAGACCGGATATTGTGCTTAGTGTGTGCATGTGCGCTCGTTTTCAAGCGGCGCCTAAAGAATGACATCTTATTTCTGTAAAGAAAATTTTAAGATATTTGGTGCACACTCCTACCCTAAGGGTTGTGATTTTGAGCTAATTGGATATTCCGATTCCGATTATGCCGGGTGTAAGATTGACCGTAAGAGCATAACGGGGACTTGTCAATTCCTTGGACAGTCTCTAGTTTTTTAGGCCTCCAAGAAGGAAAACTCCATTGCCCTATCCACCGCCGAGGCGGAGTACATAGCCGCCGGCTCGTGTTGTGCTCAACTCCTTTGGATGAAATAAACTCTTCAAGACTATGGCTACAAAATGACCAAAATCCTACTCCTTTGTGACAATGAGAGTACCATCAAAATAGCCAACAATCCCGTCCAACACTCAAGAACCAAACACATTGACATACGCCACCACTTCTTGAGAGACCACGAAGCCAAAGGAGATATCACCATTACCCATGTGAGAACCAAACACCAACTTGCCGATATCTTCACCAAGCCCTTAGATAAGAAGAGGTTTTGCGAGCTTAGGAGTGAGCTCAATATCTTAGATTCTCGGAACATCGCATGACTATGTTCTTGACTAATCAATAGTCAAGAATTGGTCAAAAGAATGTCAATCAAAGTGAGCTTCTATGTTTTTGAGGTCTCTTCTTGTGTAGAAAATGGTCTCAACACATGAAACGGAGCTCCAACATTCCACAACTCATCTTCTTAAAATATTGCGAAAATCCTTGTGTGCTAGTTTTTCATTGCGAAAATTTGGTTCTTTTCATTGTTGCTCTTCATTTGTGACCATTGTTATGTGCTTATTGATTGCTGCTGGTCACATATGGGTCAACGGAAAATCATGTCCACCTCCTTTCGGCCAAAATACCTTGTTTTTCTTCCTTCTAGAAAAATCTGGTCGGAGGTTCCGGCCCTATGGCCGGAGGCTCCGACCCAACACTCCTGTTAAAAAAAAATTCCGGCCGAAAGCTCCGGCCCCTGTGCCCGGAGGTTCCGGCCAACCATTGGTTTTTACCCCCTGAGGGCGGCTGGGAGCTCTTCTCTCTCCTCATTTCATCCTCTCTCAGCCCTAACTTACTTTCTTCCCCATTTAGGCATTTTCAACTCCAACCAACAAAAATCTTCGGGCATTCACGTTTCCCTCCTCCTTGGTGGTCGAAAACTCCGTCCCATCGATGTTCTTGTGCCTTCTCATCTCAAGGTATTGATTTCAATCTCTTTTCCTAGGTTTTCATATTTTTGACCCGATCTCTCAATATGTGAACCTAGGACTAGTTTTCCTTGGTGAAAAACCTTCCTGTACACCCCAAGAACTTTGATCTATAGTTTTGGATAAAATGCATTGGCTAGTTTTGAAGATCAAGTCGCAGCCTTGTGTCGGCCGGAGGTTCCGGTCCTCATGGCCGGAGGTTCCGGCCCCTAGGTCGGACCCTCCGACCGGCTATTACTGCTAGCCTTTGTAACCTTGGATCTTCCAATATATCCTTGACCTCAGTACTTTCCTTAATTCCATGGTTGTATTTCAGTGTCAATGGCTCGAGAGAAGCGCCAAAAGGCAAGACAAGATATCTCCACATCCGGTACCCAAAGTGACCAAGAGTCGCCTCCAAGACGGGCTGACAAGGGAAAGGGACCGGCTCGAGCTAGCAGCAACAGGAGGGCAAGCGGAGGCAAGCGGCTCGCTACACAGCCTCTGTCTACAAGACAGACTCGCAGCTCTGCCTTGGTTATTCGGGATTCGAATGCACCACCACCACCACCACCAAGGCGTGGTGGATCTCGCAGTGGTGGCACTCGCAGCTCTGGCCGTGGGACTTTCGATGACCCAATCCGAGTGATGAAGCACAGAGCTATCAGCGCTACTCCATTTGGCCACATTGGCAGACAACGTTTCGATTATCTACACGATGTGGCAAGAAGCGGCAGAGACAGGAAGCTGAACCCAGATACTCTCCCTCAGGAGTTATCAGACCCTCGCTTTGTCACTGCTGTCCAGGTGGACTGGTACAACTTAGTCTTTATGAGTCGACCTAAGCCAGTCATGGAGATGAAGTATATAGACTGGGAGTACATGCAGCACCAGAAGGAGCAGATCTTGTGACATCCTGGCCCAATTAGGATATGGCCCATATGGCCCATGAGTGTTGTGTGCACTTGATTAGTACCACCTTGCTAGTTAAGTAAGAGTTGAACCAACCTATAAGGCCTTGTCCCTCCAACCATAGCACTTCCGGGTTAACCCTTTTACACGAAGCGAGGACAAAAGTGTAAGTGGGGTGCTATGTGTAAGTGGGCCTGCCCATCGGATGGGCTGGGCTGCGCGGTTCTGGAGGGCAGGTTGTTACAAATGGTATTAGAGCCGACCCTCGCGGTTGCGTGTATGGGTCAGTGTGTGGGCATATGGCGCATGACGCATGTGGGCTCTGTGTGAGGCACATGGCATGGCATATGGCGCCGGCACTGGACATACAGACGTGCGCTAAGAGGGGGCGTGTTCTTGGACATTTGCCTATATGCCTGTGTGGCTATGCGGGTAAGTTGGACTGGCGGGGACGCCAGGTCCTTTGAGGGGGGTGTGTGTGACATCCTGGCCTAATTAGGATATGGCCCATATGGCTCATGAGTGGTGTGCACTTGATTAGTACCACCTTGCTAGTTGAGCAAGAGTTGAACCAACTTATAAGGCCTTGTCCCTCCAACCATAGCACTTCTGGGTTAATCCTTTTACATAAAGCGAGGACGAAAGTGTAAGTGGGGTGCTATGTGTAAGTGGGCCCGCCCGTCGGATAGGCTGAGCTGCGCGGTTCTGGAGGGCAGGCTGTGACAAATCTTCAAGGATGTAATCAAGCTTTGCCTCGACAAGGATATTGGTGGTATCATGGGACTTCAGTATGACTGGAGTGAGGAAGTGATTGGTCAGTTTTATGCCACCGTATTCTTTGAGATGACGGACTCAGGGTGTGGAGTACACAATTACTATCTCTCAGTTCGCAGCTATCTTGGGATTGGACCCTGAGGATCTGAATCGGCCAAATCTGCACAGTGAGAAGACACTGCCCGTTCAAAGGACCTTGTTTCTCTATCCGATGGGGGCCACTCTATCTTCTAAGGCTGGCGATGCCACAACTCTTCCCGCTTGCCACTATACCTTGCTTGCAAGGCTGCGTAGAAATCAGCCACCTGTCAGTGTGATGAAGTACATTTGGTTTGAGATCTTTAACATTGTGGTAGAGCCCAAAAGAGGATACGCTTATGCTCCTTACATTATGAAGATGATAGAGAAAGTATCTGGACTTGTGTTTGAGAAGGAGATGAAGCACAAGGCTTACCATCCACCAGCTCCGGCGGAAGTGAAGTTTCCTTCCGCTACTTCTCGGTCCGGCGCTTCTTCTCAGTCTTCTAAGTTGCCTATCAGGAAGGCACTCAAGGCCATCTTCAACATCTGCACTAAGAACGCCGTGAAGATCAAGAAGATGGAGCACCGCCAGAAGGAGATGTTGAGGGATGCCGGCAAGACAGTCTCAGATGACTCTTCAGACGAGGTTTTCGAGAACCCCTTTGCTGCCTATGAGGCTGCTCAGAACATCGCTAGTGGCGCAGGCCCTTCCAGCAAGCCTTTTGGAGGTTCTGAGTCCGAGGCTGCTTCTGATGAAGATACAGAGGAGGATGGGGACAACAGTGAGGAGAATGGAGATGAGGATGATGAGCTTGTCACAGCTCCTCCACCAGCTCAGCCTGACTTTGTGCCAGACGTTCCATTCTTCCAGCCTGGCTTTACACCTATTGCTCCCTCTTTTCAGCCTGTCTACCACATTCCTCCCATTATTGAGAGGGATGATGATGCCGCCAGCGGTAATACCGAGATTTTTGCTCCAGATGATGAGACTGGCACTGTAGGCAGTATAGCGTCCGGCAACATTGAGATCATCCCCTCCAATGATGACTGAGTCCTTTCTTCCCCTCTTTTTCCTCTCTTTTTGGTGCCTTGATGCCAAAGGGGGAGAAAATTCAGAATGAAGAGACCTCCTCTCACAATCTTGTTGGCTGACTTTGCAGTGTGGCCGGAACCTCCGACCCTTAGGCCGGAAGTTCCAACCCCCCTCCTGTCTTTAGGATTTCTAGACTTCCTATTGGCCTTTAGACATGTATAGACCATTTTTTGTGATGTAATGAATTCTTAATTATGGCTTTAGTTCAATTTTAGCATTTAAATCTATTCTTGTGATGCCATGCAATGTAATGTGATGTTTATTTCTCATGTTGTGTGTGTTGCCATGTCATATGCATTTGGTATTCTATTTATCATGTCACACTTTGCACCCCACGGATGAAAATAGATGAATAAGGCATTCCATGTTTCTCAAAAACTCAATATGCATATATACTTCACTCTCACCAATATATGCATATTTCTAGGGGGAGCCAAATTCATCTACTTTCATTCAAAATCAAATTTATATATTTATTCTGTTGTAAGCTTTAACCGTGTTGTCATCAATCACCAAAAAGGGGGAGATTGAAAGTGCATCTAACCCCTAAGTGGGTTTTGGTGGATTAATGACAAAGCGGTTAAGGGACTAATGAGTTTATCGAGAATTATACAGAGAATTAGTCCCAGGTTGCTTGGTGTGGTGCATGGAGACCCCCACAAAGACATGACGCAAAACGGCGAAGCGACTCGGAGTTTATCAAGAGGGATTGCAAGCAGTGTTCCAAGACCACTCAAGTGCTTAAGATCCAAATAGCCGAGATTCCATCACTTTGGCACAACACATATATTTGGGATGGGCTAATTTTAGTGTCAGGGTCGGAGGCTCCGACCAACCAACTCGGTCAGAGACTAAGTGTTGGCCGGAGGTTCCTACCCCTGGGGTCGGAACCTCTGGCCAAAATCTGTGTGTAACGGCTAAGTGACGTATGCCAATGCCTATAAAGCCCAAACTTGGTTTCTAGCCGTTGGTTGGCCATTCCACTTCATTTCCACTGACTCCTAACTTCTCCTAAGTTCCTTTGAGCTCTCCTAACTAGTTCTAGTGTATTCTTTGTGATTCTTGTGAAGATCTAGTGGGAAATTGAGTGAATTTTGTTGAGAGAAGCTTAGGAGGATCTTGTGCACTTGAGGAGGACGTGGATTGGCTGCTTGGAGCTTATTTCTCTTGGAGGGAAACCTCCTAAACGGTTAGGCATCTCCCGCGAGCTTCCTTGAATTGTGGATTGTCCCGGAAAAATTTGTGAAGGTTAACCTCGCCTCCGCAAGGAAAGAAGGTAAATTTTAGTGGATACCAAGTTGATCTTCGTGGTCGCTTGGTGAGGCAAGGGGTTGATCGAGACTCGGGTCTTTGGAGCTTTTCAACGGAGACGTAGGATCTTTGTGATCCGAACTTCGGGAAAAATCTTTGTGTCTCCGTTGTGCTTTCTCATTATTGCCTTGTTTTGTATATCTACTTGCCTGTATTTATCTGCTACCCTATTACTTGCTCCACTATTGACCTCTGTAAATTTATCCATTATTGAGGTGCCTTGGTAGAGTCAGAACACTAGGGTTGGAACCTCCAGCGTTCTTGGCCGGAACCTCCGACCAGCCCTCTCGGCCTGCCCGAGAGAGCCGGTCGGAGCCTCCTACCATTTTGGTCGGAGGTTCCTACCAGTATTTTACTGCTGTTTTTGGAGAATTTTTCAGGAACGCCTATTCACCCCCTCTAGGTGACATCAACGGGCTTTCACAAGGTGACCAACATCCTGCTGGATTTCTTTGCCAGCAAGGTGGTCGAAATTGAAGACACAGATCGGTCTGTGGCGGCTTATAGCCGGAAGAGGCCGCGCCCAAAGGTAACTCTTGCTGATGTTGTCTTGTAGTTCATATGTGATGAGTACTTGTAGATATATGTCTAGATTGGCTCCAGAATGTGTAATATGTATAGTTGAACTACTTGCAGTCACGTAAGGGGTTTGATGACGACTCCCAAACTTTATCAACCATGAAGTCAAAGAAGAAGAAGCCATTAAGTCCTTCTGCCGCCCAGCCTGACTCCAAGAGAGCGGGGAAGAGACCTGTTGAAGATTAGGGCAAGAAGAAGATTATCAGGCCGAGTGCCGCAGCCGGGAGTCTGAAGATAAAAGACACCGCCGGTACAGCGCCCGGGCCGCCGAGTCCCAGACCGAGACCAGCGCAGTCGAGCTCAGCATCATCGAGCCCAATAAGAGTGCCGCCGAGTACAAGGTTAGGTCTAGCGCCGCCGGGCTCAGCAACATCAAGCCCAAGAATGGCGCCGCTGAGTACTCGAGCGCCCCAGCCGACCACGCCAGGAGCGGGGCCAACCAGGACAAAAACGCCGCTGCCGACTGCCACGCCGTCTAGCCCGATAGCCGGCCATAGCCCACCACCGGCATCTGGATCCCCCGGATGGAAGCTCAAGTTCTCCAAGAGGTAGGTTGGTCTGGATCTTCTGAAAACCTTGTTCGGCATGGTAGCGTATTGATGTTTGGCTCGTTACACAGGAAGCGAGCTGACATTGATCTCAAGGAGACTGCTCTGGCTGCTCCCGTTGTCGAGCCAGCCCCAGCCGAGCTAGTGCCAGCGAGCACACCTGCTGAGCCGGCGACGGTCTCAGTTGCAGAAACTAAGATCGTCCTGACTGCAGGGCCACCAACACCATCCGACCAAGGGGCGGTTGTCGAAGCTGTTGCTCCAGCCCCTGAGCCAACCTCCGGGGCCCCAGAGGCCACCGAGTTGAGAGCAGGGACCCCGTCGCCATCCTTGTCGCCGTCGTCATCGTCGTCGTCGTCGTTGCCCTCGGAAAGACCGGACCTCCCCAGGCTCAAAGCTCCTCCCCGCAAGTTCCCAAGGACATTCCGCTAGGTGGCCCCCGACGGAACTGCGAAGAGTTACAAGCATGACGAGGTTGCGGCGGAGAAGGAGCGTGAAGACTTGCTTTGCGCCGCAATCGCCGCGTCCCAGGGAATTCAGGTATGGCTTTCGCCATATTGGAGTCTTGGCAGTCTTCGTTGCATGAGTGTTTTGACGCTTGACTCTGCTTTGCTCTGTTTCTCCCCGAGCAGAAAATCATTGACCACTCGGAGAGAATGAACGAGGTGTTGACCCGGCTTGTCCCCCAGCTCCAAGAATTGGACCAGCTCCGGGCCTTAAAGACCGAATTGGAACAGCGCCACCAGGGGAGGGAGTCTTGGCTGAAGGGAGCCGTTAATCAGCTCAGGGACGAAAATTGGGACCAAGCCAAGAAGATTGGAGGTAAATCTCCCGAATATGTCTTCCTAACTGAGCCCTTAGTATATTTCTCCAGTTGTGTTGTTTCCCGACTGCCCAGTTGTGTCTTGGCTGCAATGTTGAGTACTTGACTATTTCTGATGTGCAGCCCTCTGTTAACGCCAAAATTTGGTACGGATCTTTATTGGAGTCGGTTAAGGAAAATCATGGTTAACTGGCGGGAATTAAATCCGAAAGAAGCCGAATTCAAGAAGGAATCATGAAGACCATGGAGAGGCAGTTAGTATCTTATCTATAAATTAGGTAGAGATAATAATCCTTTAGGAAACCTGATCTCGTATCTGATCGGGTTTTATTAGTTTTTTCCTTCTGTAATTAGGAAATCATGTGCCGTGTCCAATAAGGACTTGTATCAACTCGGGGTATATATACATATGCCCGGAGACCATGTAAAGGAATCAATCAGATCAATACAAACTTCGGCGCATCGCCACCCTATTCAACGGGTTCTTGCTTCTCGAGCCGGGCTGCATCGGTTAAGTTCGACCTCCTGCGAGAGGGTAAGTCTCGTTACCCCGACTACTATTCCGACTAGGACTTCCTCGGTTAGGTCCGATATTCTAGTCGGCCTGCGGTAGTCGGCTTACCACGATATATCTGTTCTGTCTACGGCTGCATCAGTTAGGTTTGATCTCATAGGCCTAGTAGATATATCACATCACGCGTGCATAGATTTATTGGCTTACTGGGTGTAATTTATCATCAGTTTGTGCTGCATCGGTTAGGTTGACCTACTAAACTGTGTGATAAGTTATTCCTGTTAGGTTGATCGGTTTTATGCAAGCGTTTTATCGGGATGTATAGCCGATAAGTTATCATATATCACATCACGATTGCATTAGATCTATCGGCCCATCGAGGTTCTATTATCATCGTCAGTCTGTGCTGCAACGGTTAGGTCCGATCTATTAGACTGGTGATAATAATTCTATCCTTAATGAGCCGATGGATATTTCTGCAATGTTCTATCGGAGTGCTTAGCTGATAGGTTATCTTTTGTTAATTAAGGCCGATTGCACCGCTACACGTTTTTGGCACTCTACACTATTATCGGCTTTCTGGCCGATACACGTTATATCAGTAGTCGGCTAATTTATTTATTTACATTGTTATTGGTTCCTTAGCCACATGGTATATTTTTTATTCATCTATGCCATCATCGGCTCCCAGTCGATGTATAAGTGCTTTGCCTATATCGGCCATCGGCCGATGGAGCGAGTCCAATTCGGCTTCCAGCCGATTGGCTCAACGATTTAATATTTTCTATCTCCTTGTCAATTGCAGGGTCAAATTGACTGGCACACCTACGAACCTCAAGATTTAGGACCTGCACTGGAGTTAAGCAAATCTCCCAGGCCTTCGCGTGTCTCCAGGCGCTGAACCATATCATCGGCTCATTCCCGACGTTGCCGGTGGTTTTCGGCGTCAACACCCTCAAAGCCGAGTTGAAGACTCGAACAGAGAGAGAAGTCTAGCTGAAGGAGGCCGAGAAAGCCAAGGTCGAGCTTGAAAAAGACAAGGCCAACTTAACAAGAGCCAAGGCCGAGCTTGAAAAAGAGAAGGCCGACTTGAAGAAGGCCAACGCCAAGCTCAAGAAGGAAAAGGCTGAACTGGAGAAGGCCAAAGCCAAGTGGGAGGCCGACTACGAAAGTAAGTCTCTGCTCTGACAATGATCTTAACCAATCCATTAAGTACTCTATCTACAGTTTTACCTAACAAGTTTACTTGTCGGTAAACCCGAGCAGCTACTAGAGCCAATGCCCAAATCCAGTTTCAGGCTTTCGCAGAGGAGATAAAAGTTGTCAAGGAGTGATAGGAGATCCTTGCCGAGTCCGTGAGAGGGCTCCTTGATATCATAGATCCTCACTATGTGGGAACCAGCTCCAACACGATCTCCCAAGTGCAGGCACGCCTTAACAAAGCACTGAGTGCCCTGAAGAGGTACTCGGATGAGCATGTTGTTGTCGGCGTGGCCCAAACCCTGGTGATGACCAAGTCAGTCTACCCCAGGGCAGATATTGAGGCCATCGGAGAGGGGTTCGCCGAGGAGACGACACCTGAGGAGGCACTGGAGCTGATAGCCAAGGCGAGGCCGACTGCAGAGGTGATCACCCGAGACCTGGGTATGTAAGAACAGTCCGTCATGCAGTCGGTGTATATGAATTTTTTTAAAGACATGTGTAAATACATGTGCAATGCCGCCAAGCTCTAAATTGTTACTCAGTTGTCATTAGCTTTATCCGACTATATAGTCTACAGCGAGTTAGTCTATAGGAACTTAATAAAATCGTTCACCGCAGAAAGCTGTACTCGGGCAAACATAACAAAGTCGTTGCAAACTTCATAACTTAAGTAAAATAGGCTCGTATATTATTGACAAAGTACATATAATACATGCAGCCCCCGACTCATTACTCGGTTGGAACAAGCGGCGTAGTGAGTCAGAGAGAATCTGTACACATGGGAAAGTATAAAACTCAGGAATAGAAATGACGTAGCTGTTCTATATTCCATGAATTGCTGATGAGGGCACCATCTTCTGTCTTCAGTCGTGTTCGCACCAAAAACCACCGGGTGTGCCAAGAAGCTTGTTGATGATTTGGTTTGATGCGATTGAACATACGAAGGCCTGGGAGATCTGCTTAGCTCCAGTGCAGGTCCTAAAATATTTGAGGTTCGTAGGAGTGCCAATCAATTTGACCCCGCAATTGACAAGGAGATGAAGAAATTTGATTACTGATCCAATAGGCCAATAAGCCGATACGGATTCCTTCCAGCCGATCGCCGCTATGCTCGTGCCCGGGCCCTCGCCTGTACTCGTGCTCGGGTTCTCGCTCCCGGGTCCTCGCTTGTGCTCGTGCCCGGGTCAGCAGCAACTGCACATCGGCTATCGGCCTATACGGGCTGATATAGACTCCTCGTAGCCGATAGCCGATGGCACCTGTGTATCGGCTAGGAAACCGATAGCGCTATAAACAAATGGATAAGCTGTCAGTATAACATGTGCATCGGCTAGAAGCCGATGATAAAATAGATAAGCAAAACGGTAAGCCAACCGACTGCCAAGGAAACACATGTGCATCGGCTAGAAAACCGATGATAATATAGATGACTAAAACAGTAAGGATAATACAGTCGGCTTTATAAAAAGATAACCTATCGGCTAAGCGCTCCGATAGAACGTCGCATAAAACCTATCGACTCAGCAAGAGTAAATCTATCACTATCAATCTAGTAGTTCAAACTTAACTGATGCAGTACAGATTAACAATAATAAAAGAACCTCGGTGAGCCGATAGATCTAATGCAATCGTGATGTATATGATAACTTACCGGCTATGCATTCCGATAAGACGCTTGCACAGAAACCATCGGCCTAGCAGGAACAACTTATCGCTCAGTTTAGTAGGTCGGACCCAACCGATGCAGCACAAACTGACGATAAGCTTTCCCCAGTAAACCGATAAAAACTATGCACGCGTGATGTGATATACCTGATAGGCCTAAGAGATCGAACCGAACCGATGCAGCCGTAGACAAAGCAGATATATCGTGGTAAGCCGGCTACCATATACCGACTAGAATATCGGACCTAACCGAGGAAGTCCTAGCCGATTGGTAGCCGGGGTAACGAGACTTACCCTCTCGCTGGAGTTCGGACCTAACCGATGCAGCCCGGCTCGAGAAGCAAGAACCCGTTGGTAAAGGGTGGCGATGCGCCGAATTGTATTGATCGTTGAGATAGATTACAAGGTCTCCGGGCATACGTATATATACCCCGAGTTACAAGAGTCCTTATAGGACACGGAACAGGACTTTCCTAACTAGAAAAGGAAAACTAACAGACCTGATCGGACAAGAGATCAAGTTTCCTAAAAGATAAAACTATCTAATAGATAAGATAAATAACTGCCATAACGTGGTCTTCACGATTCCTTCCCAAGCTCGGACTCTTCTGGATTAATTTCCAATGGCTGATATCGCTTCTTTCCATAACCAAACATGGTAACGACCCGTACCAAATTTTGGCGTTAACACATGCCCCCCAATTTCGGAGTTTGTTATCAAACTTCGAAATTCTTCTGTTCGGGCCTCATCATTCCTTCCTGGCCTCCTGAAATCGGCTTTCATGAACCGATACCTTCTGTACTAGGTGCGCTAGGCTCTCAAAGTCTTCTGATGAAAATCTTTCCTTGATCGGAGCCAACAAACCTTGGAATGCTAACTCGGCCAGCTGTGCATCATCCAGACTTAAACTATAACATCGGCTTCTAACATTACGAAACCGCTGGATATATTCTGCGACTGATTCCTCCGGCTTCTGTATTACCGATGTTAAGTCTATCAAACTCATCTCCTGACTTCCCATAAAGAAATACTTGTGGAATTGCTTTTCCAGATCGGCCCAACCTCGAACTGAGTTAAGTGGCAATGAAGAAAACTATGTAAAGGCCGATCCGGATAATGATAACGGGAAGAGTCTAACTCTCAAAGCTTCTACAGCCGATGCCTCTCCACATTGAGCCAAGAATCGGCTGACATGTTCCACTGTAGATACATCATCTTGCCCTGAGAATTTGGAGAAGTCTGGTACTCTGTATCGGCGTGGCAACGGAACTCTATCAAACCAATCTGGATATGGATGCCGATACATAAATGTTTCCTCCTTCGGTCTTAAACCGAATTGTTCTCTCATCACCTCTGTGATTCTTGCTGTCAAATTCCGTTGCGAAAATATCCTTGTTGGTTTGGAGGAAGGTGACGAGCGCATCTTCCTATTTGGGGTCGAGTCCGGTCCTGACTAGAGCAGTCTTGGAGGGGTCGGAAGGGTCCAGGGGGATCTTCTTCGTGTCCGAGTCTGCTGAAATTCCTGACTTCGCTGCTTTTTTCGCCGGAACTTGGTCATCCTCGACTTCAGTTGTGATGGCTTGCCGAATGCTGTTGCGTCCGACTGTCACCTCTTGAGATTGGGCCAACTCGCAGCTCTTCTTGTCGCAGGTGAAGGCTTGCTTGACATCGCTGCGGAGAGAGAGGACTCCTGCTGGCCTTGGCATCTTGAGCACCATGTAGGTATAGTGTGGTATCGCCATGAATTTGGCGAGCGGGTCGTCCGAGTATCGCATGGTACGTTGTCTCGAAGTCGGCGGCCTCGAAGCAGATGCTTTCTGTGCGAAGTTATCCCGCGTGCCGAAGGTGACCGGCAAGGTTATCTGCCCGAGGGGTGTTGAAGATAAACCGGGAATTATCCCGTGGAAGGGCGCCGTACTCGGCCGCAGCTCTGAATGAGGGATTTTCATCTCATCCAGGGTCTTAACGAAGAGGATATTGAGTGCGCTGCCTCCGTCTATAAGAGCCTTCTTCAACTTGATATTTTTGACGACCGGGTCCAAAACGAGTGGGTAGCGTCCTGGGTGTGAGACCCGATCGGGGTGATCTGCGCGGTCGAATGTGATGGGCATTTCTGACCAACGCAAATATTGGGGGGCGTCTACTGTAGAGACCGCGTTGACGTCGCGTGCTGTTAGCTTCTACTTCCGCTTGGACTCATACGCGAACGGCCCCCCGAAGATGTGATTGAGCTCGACCTGAGAATCTTGAAAATCGTCGGCCGGGCCCAAGTTTGGCTTGTCTTTGTCCTTGTCGGCGCCAGACGATGAAGTCTGCTCGGAGGCAAACTTCTTGAGCATGAAGCAATCCTTGGCCGCGTGCTTGCCCTTGGGATGAAAGGGGCAAGGCCCGTTCATAACCTTCTGGTATTCGTTGTTTCTTAGGGGCCGCGACCGAGTGCGCTCCACGTTGGCCACCTCGTTGTCCGACTTCCGCTTGTGGCTGCCGGATTTGTTCTGTGATGGCTCATTTTTCAGCTTTTGCCTTTTGGTCTTTTTGCTGGGACTCTTTCTTCTCGTCGAGGGCCTCTGCGACCGCCTCGGCCGAGTCGGCGTATTTATTTGCCATATCGAAGAGAGCCCTGACAGTGGCTGGAGGCTTCCGAGTGAATTTCACAATGAACGGGGCATTCTTTACTCCCTTGTGGAAGATGGCGATGATGACCTCGTCCTTGATCATTGGGATCTGGTTGCGCTTCTCAGAGAACCTTTTGATGAATTCGCGTAGAGACTCGTTCTTCCTCTGGTGCAGCTGATATAGATCGTGCTCGGAAGACGGCCTCTCGTAGGTCCCTTGGAAGTTAGCGATGAATTGCTCCCTGAGTTCTCCCCAGGACCCGATTGACTGCTGCGGGAGCCTTGTTAGCCATGTCCTCGCTGAGTCGGCCAGGGTGACCGGGAGGTAGTTAGCCATGGCTTTGTGGTCACCTCCAGCAGCTCGGATCGCCAGAGTATATACGGTGAGCCAGGACTTGGGGTTAGTTTTGCCGTCGTATTTTTCGATCCCCGTAGGCTTGAAGCCCGATGGCCAGTCGACATCCTGTAGCTCCTGGGTGAAAACTGGAATGTCTTCATCTTCGTGAGAGCTCCGGCTCCGATCGCGGCGGTTGAACCGTTTGTGGTGGAGGCCAAAACGCTCATGCTCATCCTCCAGTCGACGGCGCTCGTCCTCTTCATGTTGACGGCGCTGGGCATTAATGTCTTCTCGGAGGTCGCGTTGTATACGAACTCGGAGGTCTTGGTTGAACCGGCGATCGTTCTGGTGACGCCGCCGATTGTTGTTGTTGGTGTTGCCGAGTGATGTTTGCCGTGACTCCTCATGTGGCTGACTTGAGCCGGCCGCCCGGCGTCGTGCTGATGCGGACGAGATTGCCACTGGAGAACCCAACTGATTGGTCAGTATAAGTGTTTCGCCTGACTGCTGGTGCTGCTGACAGGCAGCAGCTGTAATCATCGCCTTGATCTTGGCTATCGTTGGGGTGGCCTGGTGATCAGGCCCGAGCTGGAGTGTGTCTAGCAAGGTTACAGTAGCCACAACGTTCTGCTGAGGTGTGACGAAGACGTCGTGGTCGCCGACTCTAGTCTGGAGGATCTGTTGCTGAGCGGTCTGCCCAGCCTTGCGTAGCTCATCGTTGCAAGCCTCATGGTCGGCCTCCTCCTGTTGCCGTAGTCGGCGTGCCTCCTCTTGCTGCTCTTCTTGTACTCGACACACCTCTGATGGAGGGGTTGAAGCCATGAAGATCTCACGGGGCAGAAGGAAACTCGCCAGACTGGTGTCCGAACTGGTGTTCAAACCGCTGTCCGACTTAGAGTCGGAATCCGAGTAATTGATCGGAGTAAGGACGACTCCGACTCCCTAGATCCAATCTGAAGCGGCTCTGGGCCATGTCCAAACTAAATCGCAGGGGATCGGGTCTGTTGCATGAGGTGTAGATTCGCGGCATCACCGAGTCTATAAGGGAAATTAACAATCTCTCCCCCTCCTAGCCCGACGCAGGCCGGCTCGAGGCCGAGCGCGAGTCGGACACCGAAGGAGAGAGTTGTCTCGAGACCCGGACAGGTGGCAGATTGCCGCAGCACGTCGACGAGGGTGGCTACAGCATCTTGTGGGCCAACTGGGGTGGAGTCGGCTGGTTCCTCGGCCGGTTGGATTGTATCTGCGTCGGCGAAGGTGAGGTTGTCGAACATGTCGGCGACGAAGTCGAGGCTTTCGAATGAGACTGTATCTCCGGAAGAGAATTTGTCGCCGTCAACTCCTGTTGTTGGATCCATCGAGCTTGTAGATGTAGATTTCGCCGAAGCCCCTACCTGGCGCGCCAACTGTCGATGTTTTATACCGGCAATATGAATATGGGGTTACCCGGCGGATGAAAACTCGGTGGATTACAAAGGAACACAAGGAGATTTTATACTGGTTCAGGTCCTCGATGTGAGGTAATACCCTACGTCCAATTGTGGTGTTATTTCTTTGAGGATTTATGTTGGTCTGCCCTCATGGGGCGCCCTGCCTCCCCTTATATACTGAGGGACATGGGTACAAGGTAGGAATCCCAGCCAGATACGGCCAAGGGATCTCCTCTTAGAGATACAATTTACCCGACTAGAACTGTATATTCCTTATCGTACAAGCCAAAGTCTGCCGGGTGCTACTATATCTCTAGTTACAAGACTAGCCCCATCCTCTGTCCGAGTAGCCCATATGCTTGTTGTGAGACACCCGGGGCCCATGGCCTCCATAAAATCTAATTAGGGTCATGCACGTCCACGTGTAGCTGAAAAATAGCACAACTTAAATATATATTGAGCCGTGTAAGTTGCTATATTTTGAAAGGGGCAACAAAATTCAAAATAATCCGTAAGAATTATAATACATATATAAAGATGTATCCTTGATTATTATTTATTGGGGTGAGTCTATTATAAATAAAAATATAAACAAAAATGTTAAGACAAAATTTCTTTAGAAACATTCATGTGAAATAATATCTAATAATACTTTTAGCTTGGACTTAAAAATAAAATAAAATAAAAAACATTTTATTTCAAAGCAAATTCCACAATAAAATGCCTAAATCACTAAAATTTAGAGTTGAAAAAAATATCACTTTAGTCCATGTCGAAATATTGTCCAAAAGTTGCTATATTTTGGAATGGATGGAGTAACAAAATTTAGAATAATCTGTAATAATTACAATAAATATATAAAGATGTATCATGGATAAATATTTATTAGGAAGAGTCTGTTCAAAATAAAATTATAAACAAAAATGTTAATACAATTTTTTTTTAAAAAAATCCATGTGAAATAATCTCGAAGAATAATTTTAGCTCTGAATAAAAATATTTTTATAATCAACGGCATCTTGTTTCAAAGAAAATTCCACAATAAATACCTAAATGACTAAGAAAATTATAGTTGAAAAAACATCAATTGTGTTCATGTTGAATATACCGTCTGAGAGTTGTTAAAATTTAACAAAAACATAGTTATTCGACTGCCTTGGGGATTTCAAATAGCTAGATGTTATGATTTGAAATATGAACTAAAAATATTATAAAAACCAATATGGAAGATGAATATTGTTTTTTAATAAAATAGAATTATCTACCTATTATCTTATTTAACTCATACGATCTGAATGTCTACAATAGCTTAGAATGCACGCATGACCATAATTTAGAGTTGGTATGAGCATGGCAAAGCAGTGGTTGAACATTATTATTGTATATGGATGGGATTGAGATCCATAATCATGACTGTAAAGAGAGCTCGAAAAGGAGACACTAAGTTTGCCTTGAAGGTCTAAAAATTATCACATTAATCAAAGAAAAAGAGAAAATTTTTTTGTTCATTCCATATACCACTTTAATTTAAAATAATAAATAGTAAAAATAGCAGAAAAGGTCTATGTGATATACTTCCTCTGTCAAAAAGAGTTGATTCGTAACAATTTCAATAGTTAGTGAAAATGATTAAAATGCCGGTAATCAATAGGAATTTGTATTGTCAGGCGGACAAGTAAAGAGGATTGAAGGACAAAACACATTTAATAAGACAAAACACATTTAATACTTTACCTTGAGTTAAAGGGCTACAAATCAACTTGATCTTTTTAGGACAAATTTGAAACACTATAAATCAACTCCTTTTGGGATGGTGGGAGTACCATCTAAAAAACAAAAATATGAAAAGTCAACAATGAACACAAATAATTGAAAATTGAATAAAAACATAATTATCTATCTTATTTGTATACAAACAAACTATAGAGTCATATCACCTACTTGCTACTTTGTTGAAGAAAAGGCCGATACACTAGAACAACTAAGGAAGGAAAAATTCTAGCTGATAACATAGATATCAATGTGTTGGCGAGAGAGAAGAGTAGAGGAAGGGGAGATAGATGGAGAGGGTTACTAAAGACCGAGGATTGCACGCCTCTAGTTTATATATATATATATATATATATATATATATATATATATATATATATATATATATATATATATATATATATATATAGACACACACACACACCCCCCCCCCCATAAGTTCACCTTATATCAAACGATTATGAATAATAGATTTGATCTTGATTCAAGTGATTGAGAAGCATGCCTACGAGATGTTTGATTCCGATGTTTTTAACTTTATGATCTAAAAGTAACAAATTTTTCTTATATCCCAAAACACTTATTTGTTACAATTTTACTTCAAATATGTAAATATTTGCTATAATTTTAAGTAATATAATTAGATACTAAAACTTTTAAAACAGATCTAGCCGTGTAATTACGTGGACCATACTACTTCTTTTAATTCTTTTAACAACTGTTTATATGACATAAAAAACGATGGGACATACTGTGACGCCTCCCCGACTAGGTGGAAGGCCACCATGTGTGTCGGAGGATGAAACCTCGACGGCGGGAAGTCCGGAGACCCCCTTTGAGATTCGGCCAGGGGAGTAGTTCTTAGGTGACCGCGGCGTCAGACGGATCAGCGCTCGGGCAGAAACAGGGGGGCCCGAGCTGGGAGAGACAGGGGTTCGGACCGTCCGATTCAGGACCGGACCGTCCGAACCGTACACACAAGATGACAGGAGGCGTTTAGACAGGTTCGGGCCGCTCTGAAGCGTAATACCCTACTCCTGTGTGTATGCTATGCGGGAGAATGTGTATAGTTGTGTTACAAGGTGTTCGCCGGCCCCGGCTACTCGGCTGGACGCCGGACCCGAAGGAGACTCACACGAGCTGAAGTAGAAGTCCAAGGCCTCGACTAGGAGAAGTTCTCAACGGGAGAAGCTCTTGACCGGGAGAAATGCTCAACCAGGAGGGGTTGATCAACTAGGACAGCTCTAATGTGAACTCTGGCTTCGGTGGTTGCTCATCCTAAAGCCCCCTTGTTCTTGCTCGCCGGCTTGGATCCTCCTTTATAGAATTAGGGGAGTCCACAGCGCCTAGCATGAGTGATGAGAGAGAGAGAGAGAGCTAGCTGTGCTACGTCTTGTCGTGCCAGTCGGCGCCTATCTGCCGTGCCGCGCTGGAGGACGTCTAGTCGCCGCTGTCCGCCTGCTGAGGGCGGCTGTGCAGAGCACATCTGGTCATCTTGCCGCCTGGCTGCTGCAGGCGGCTGGAGTACAGAGATGTGACAGAGGTTGTCTCCTGGAGATGCTGTCGGGAGACAGGCGGGAGGCGCCCTGTCGCCTCACCATTTATGTGGGTAATTGGAGAGCTGGCGCAGAGCCTGCCGGGGATATGTGTCCGGGACCCGGGGGCCCCGGCCGTCATGCGGATATGTGTCCGGGACCCGGGGGCCCCGGACTGAAATACGGTTTGATATATGCCGGGTTCCGGGGGCCCGGGCTTGAAATATGGGGTGTGAGACGACCTTCCGAACGCATTCTCGCCGGGGCGGTGCTGTCCGGGCTATCGCGCCCTATTCCGGGTGTCGCGTTCCTAGGCTCGCACTCGCCTTGGCGAGGGCTGCCCTGGTTCGGCACCTCGGTGTCGGGCCCGGGGCACGGATTCGGGAATCCGTGCCTCGGCTTGAATATGTGCCCGGGGCCCGGGGGCCCCGGACTGAAATACAAAATGTGAGACGACCTTCCGGACGCATTCTCGCCGGGACGGTGCTGTCCGGGCTATCGCGCCCTATTCCAGGTGTCGTGTTCCTAGGCTCGCACTCACCTTGGCGAGGGCTGCCCTGGTTCGGCACCTCGGTGTCGGGCCCGGGGCACGGATTCGGGGATCCGTGCCTCGGCTCAAATATGTGCCCGGGACCCAGGGCCCCTAACTGAAATATGATTCGATATGTATTGTTCACATGTGCCCGGGCACGGGGCCCTGGTAAGGACATGGACCATATCGGGACGACTTCCCCGAACCTGCGCTTGCCGAGGCAGTGCCGTCCGGGTAGCCGCGCCCTGTTGAGGCTGTTCCGGCTCGGGAGCGGGGTTCGGACCGTCCGAGGCGTTACGATCGGACCGTCCGCCATGGGGACGGACCGTCCAAATCGCCTCGATCGCGCTTGGCCCGCTAAGGTTCCTGCTGGAAGTACTTGACCTGTTTGGCCAAGCTTTGGACAGCACGGCACTCCGAGAGATCGTGTGAATCTGTCTCGTGGACGGTGCACAACTTCGGAGCCGCTGCTGGCGGAGGAGGCGCGCGCGCGGGCCTTCGCCGCTTGTCGCCATTGTCATCCCCGCGGGCCCGGGGGGCGCCCGCAGCCGCCAAGGCGTAGGCCCCGGCGGCCGCCTTGGACTTCTGGCGCTTCCTCCTGTCTCGACGCGACGCGGAGCGTGAGGACTCGCCGTCTTCTTCAGGGCCCTCGTCAGGGGCCTCAGGGCATGGCTTGTTCCATGCCCGGGCCTCCTCCTTGCGGGCGCAGAGGTCGGCGAGGCTGAATAACTCAGCCGTGGTCTGGACGTCGCGGGTGCCCAGCTTCTCCAGCATGCGCTTGTCGCGCACTCCTGAGCGGAAAGCGTGGATAACAGCGTGAGGAGCAATGTGGGGGATAGTGTTACAGACCTGGCTGAAACACTGCAGGAAATGCCTCAGGGACTCGTCCCTGCCCTGACGCAGGACGTGGAGGTCCGCCTCGGTCCCAGGGCGCGGGAAGGTGCCCTGGAAGTTCTCCACAAACTGGTGGCAGAGGTCCTCCCACGAATAAATGGACCCCTCGGGGAGGTTCATAATCCAGGAGCGAGCCTGGGCCCTGAGAGCGACGGGGAGATAGTTCGCCATCACGTTGTCGTCGCCGCCAGCCGCCTGGATGGCGGTGGTGTATATCTGCAGAAACTCCGTGGGGTCGACGGAGCCGTCATACTTCTCCGGCAAGCTGGGCCGGAACCTGGCCGGCCAGCGTACCTGCCGAAGGCCTGGGGAGAGGGCCAGGCAACCCGAGCCGCCATACTGAGCAGGCTCGGGCGATGGGTGACGGTTCCCCGCCAGTGGGTTGGAGCTGGAGGCCTGGGCCTCGGAACGCCTGGCGGCGTCCGCGCGCCGCTCGCGCTGCCGCTCCATTGTGACCCGGGCGTCCTCGTGAGCGCGCATCCGGTTTCGCCGGTTGCGGTGGTCGCCCTGGCCGTTCTTGGTCTCGAGCGTGGCGCGTGGCGCCGCGCCTTGGGCTTGATCCTGGCTTGGGGCAGCGGGCCGGCTCGCGCTAGAAGTCGTGCGGCTAGCTCGCCCGGCCCCTGTACTGCTGCCAACGATGACCTAGCGATGGGCCGTGCCCACAAGGTGGGTGACCTCGTTGAGCCAGCGCCGTTCCTGGTCTCCTGCCCCGGTAAACGCCGGGGGGTGGCGCAGGAGGGCTTCCGCCGCCAGGAGGGCTCCCTGCGGAGACGCAGGCTGGAAGTCGAGGTTGCGGCGCGCCGTGGGGCGGCGCGTCTGCTCGCGCCTCATGGATGAGGTCGCAGCAGACCCGGCAGGGCACTTACCGGCTCCCTCCGCAAAGGAAGGTGCTGAGGCCGGGCAACCATGCCACCGCTGGGCGAACTCGGCCCGCAGGGCACGCGCCGCACGCCCCCAGGAAGACGAGGAGGGGAAGTGTGGCGGGCGCGTCGCAGGGCTTGTGCCGCCCGGCGGGGTGAAGCCGCCGGACTCTTCGTCAAAGTCCCGCGGGCGATGGCCTCCTGCCATGGTGTGCGTCAGTGTTGGAGACGCCGGCGTGTCACCTGAAAAGGAAACTCCCCCTACCTGGCGCGCCAACTGTCGGAGGATGAAACCTCGACGGCGGGAAGTCCGGAGACCCCCTTTGAGATTCGGCCAGGGGAGTAGTTCTCAGGTGACCGCGGCGTCAGACGGATCAG
Source organism: Oryza meyeriana var. granulata (assembly GCA_003991445.1). NCBI lineage: Eukaryota > Viridiplantae > Streptophyta > Magnoliopsida > Poales > Poaceae > Oryza > Oryza meyeriana. The sequence continues at coordinate 219,539 of RYFJ01000202.1, read as the reverse complement.
CGCTCGGGCAGAAACAGGGGGGCCCGAGCTGGGAGAGACAGGGGTTCGGACCGTCCGATTCAGGACCGGACCGTCCGAACCGTACACACAAGATGACAGGAGGCGTTTAGACAGGTTCGGGCCGCTCTGAAGCGTAATACCCTACTCCTGTGTGTATGCTATGCGGGAGAATGTGTATAGCTGTGTTACAAGGTGTTCGCCGGCCCCGGCTGCTCGGCTGGACGACGGACCCGAAGGAGACTCACACGAGCTGAAGTAGAAGTCCAAGGCCTCGACTGGGAGAAGTTCTCAACGGGAGAAGCTCTCGACCGAGAGAAATGCTCAACCAGGAGGGGTTGATCAACTAGGACAGCTCTAATGTGAACTCTGGCTTCGGTGGTTGCTCATCCTAAAGCCCCCTTGTTCTTGCTCGCCGGCTTGGATCCTCCTTTATAGAATTAGGGGAGTCCACAGCGCCTGGCATGAGTGATGAGAGAGAGAGAGAGAGAGCTAGCTGTGCTACGTCTTGTCGTGCCGGTCGGCGCCTGTCTGCCGCGCCGCGCTGGAGGACGTCTAGTCGCTGCTGTCCGCCTGCTGAGGGCGGCTGTGCAGAGCACATCTGGTCATCTTGCCGCCTGGCTGCTACAGGCGGCTGGAGTACAGAGATGTGACAGAGGTTGTCTCCTGGAGATGCTGTCGGGAGATAGGTGAGAGGCGCCCTGTCGCCTCACCATTTATGTGGGTAATTGGAGAGCTGGCGCAGAGCCTGCCGGGGACCGACATGTGGACCCTGGGCAGGGGGTGAGGCGATGGCGCCCGGAGGCAAGGCACGGGCCCGAGGCCAATGACGCCCCGGGGCCGAAGCCGAAGGAGAGAGAGATGACCCCCCGGGGAACTGACGTGGCCGATGACCCACGCGTCCCCAGGGAATGTGGGACCCCCTGTCCCATTTCGCCGACAATGTGCATACGGCACCCGATCCCAGGATCAGTAGTCGGGTACGCACAACAATGATACAGCTCAGAGTTATAATAAATACATATCAGAGTGCACATATATATATATACAAGGAGATCCATCCAGGACAGACCCGGGATGAGCAAAAATAATCAACAGGTAAACTAGCGAAACAGCAAAAACAGGGTGAAAGCTGGACAAAAACTACACCACAGGCTCGGTTGGGAACTAGGCTCGAAACCTTCAGAAGTCTTCGTAGTCGGCCTGGTCTTGGAGGAACTCGACAGCAGTCAGATCTTCGTCTTCCTCTCCAAAACCTACTATACATATATGAACAAGGTGAGTACTTTCGTACTCAGCAAGCCGGGAAAAGATGCCATGTCGGCCAGATAGAAAGGCTAAAGGTTTTATTTGCGAAAAACTGCCTTTAGAAACTCTTTTCTTTGCAAACACTAGTGAACTCAGTTTTTAGTTGTCGGAAAGAGGCTCACGCCTCGATCCATTCCGCAAGTTGCTTTTCAACAACTCGCCACTTAATGAATCAAGCATATATATATGTATATCATCTTTTACTTCGCATTTGTTGGTCATGTATGTCCCAAGTAGCTACAACCACTCGTTGACCCTGAGACTCGGCTACAACCAAATCTCAGCCGCCGCCTTGGCTACAACCCGGGAGCGCAACTCGCTATCTTGCTTCCCTGGCTACAACCCGGGAGCTCAAGCTTGCTCATCTGGCTTCCCTGGCTACAACCTGGGAGCACAACTTGATCAACTTGCTGCCCTGGCTACAACCCGGGAGCTTGATCAATTCCGTCTTCTGGCTACAACCCGAAGACAACTGCACAACTGCCGCCCTGGCTACAACCCGGGGGCTTAAGTTTGCTGCCCTGGCTACAACCCGGGAGCATGATCCTCATCCTGTTTACTTTTCACACACTTGATTATGGTACTTAACACCCCGGATCACACAGATCCGTTTCTGGCCACACAGGCCTTCCGTTTGCTTACTTGGCAAACTCTGGTCACGGTTCCCTTTCCATCAAATATTTTCACAAACCACAGGCAAACAAATCTACGCTATGGGAATCACCTTACATCACCCTTAACCTTGGGTACGGCTGTTCGAACAGTTCTGCTAATCTCTGCAGAGGGTGTGCGCTTTACCCATCCGACACGAAAATTACACCGAGTACTGGCCTGTACCCAGAAATTCGTGACAATGCCATTTCCAAAGCCAGTCTAGGGTTATCCAATGCCAACCGAAAGATCCACACAGGATTCAGTGGTCGGCACTGAATGTAACACCCTGCCCTCCAGAACCGCACAGCCCAGCCCAACCGACGGGCGGGCCCACTTACACATAGCACCCCACTTACACTTTCGTCCTCGCTTCGTGTAAAAGGGTTAACCCGGAAGTACTATGGTTGGAGGGACAAGGCCTTATAAGTTGGTTCAACCCTTGCTCAACTAGCAAGGTGGTACTAATCATGTGCACACCGCACTCATGGGCCATATGGGCCATATCCTAATTGGGCCAGGATGTCACACACACCCCCCCTCAAAGGACCTGGCGTCCCGCCAGGTCCAACTTACCCGCATAGCCACACAGGCATATAGGCAAATGTCCAGGAACTGCGCCCCCTGTTAGCGCACGTCCGTACGTCCAGTGCCGGCGCCATATGCCATGCCATGTGCCTCACACCGAGCCACATGCGCCATGCCCATATGCCCGCACACTGACCCGTACGCGCAACCGCGAGGGTCGGCTCTGATACCATTTGTACACCCTGCCCTCCAGAACCGAGCCCAGCCCAACCGACGGGCGGGCCACTTAACTAGCACCCCCACTTACACTTTCGTCCTCGCTTCGTGTAAAAGGGTTAACCCGGAAGTACTATGGTTGGAGGGACAAGGCCTTATAAGTTGGTTCAACCCTTGCTCAACTAGCAAGGTGGTACTAATCATGTGCACACCGCACTCATGGGCCATATGGGCCATATCCTATTGGGCCAGGATGTCACACTGAACTTCCCTAAACCTACTATTTTGCGGCCAGGGGGCATCCATAATACCCGTATGGTCGCACTGTAGATGCTCGGATATGAAATTCCAAAAGGAACAGTCCTTATCGGTAATACATAGCCTGCCACAAGGGCTGTCTCTGTACCACCAAGATTTTCACAAGCTGTCTTTATTTCACAAAAGCAGCCGATACACAGGATACGGTTTTCCATCAGTTTAGTAAACCCAATGTTTTTCCCAAACGACACAACGTTGAAGAGCTAAGCCATTCTACTCGGCATCGTATCCTCAAGTAGGATGCTAGCGTGCCATTTGTGGGGTCTCAAGGGGAAAATATATCAACGTCCTACCCATATGTGCGACTACTGGGCAGGTCCTCGGTTTCGCTTGAAACCGAGACCAAACAGTTTAAAGTGTAAACTAAACAGCATAATATTTTCCAGACAACATAGTTGTATATATGGGAAAACAATCAGATCAAAGAGCTTGCCTTGTTCCAAAGAAGGATCTTCCTCGACGAAGACGGCTCGGATCGTCCACCGGTTTCCAGCCTGAACAACAGAAAAGGAAACACTGATAAGCAGGGAGGGGCAAAACAACCAAGAAAAAGGATCAACGAAGAGTCGGCGAACCAGGCTGCGAACCAGGCGACAGAACTCCAAAGCTTGAGTAGGATGAAAACTTAGTAGGTTGAGCGGCCGTTTGCAAAACAAGGGAAGAAGGCAGCATGGGAATGGCTCAATATATAGCCGCGTGCAAGGTGAGGCACGGTGGAGCTGGCAACGGTAGGGAGAAAAAGTCAAGGAACTGACAGAAGGATTTGATGTTCACGCAGCTTGACTTGGGAGTCTGGCGTGCGGTTGAGAGAAATCTCACTGACAGATGGCTTCGGACTCGACCACTGGTCCAAGCGATGCAGCATGTTATTGTCCATTGGTCCAAGCGGTGCTGCGGGCAGGTGAAGACTAGTTCTTCTCCACTTCGGTAGTCGGCGTCCAACGGGGGTGCAACTCGGGTGACAAAAAAAAACAACAGGTCTACAAGGTAGTCGGCCCACTTCACAGGCTTACTTACGGAGCAAGGAGGTCCGAGTAAGAACAAGGGAAAGGGCAGATTACAAGGACTGAATAGCAAATCTACTCGACTCAGGGAGAAGGTAGTCGGCTGCCAGGAGAAATAACTGGGGCACAGCTGACAGGATAGGAAGGGAGCTCGGGAAAGCGAAGACTAGCGGGAAAAGAAAAACAGGGTCGTTACACAGTTTACACTTAAGGGATTTGGAATCTGATTTTTTACTACATATATGCCAGCCCCGACAGCAACAACGCTTACCAAACTGAACTCTGGAACTTCTTCAGAGCCAACAGAACGATGAAGCCTTCACCGTTGTTACTGCTAATGCGGGCGTGCCACATCCGGAGCGTTTGTCACATGGAGGCTACGACTAGGATGAAAACGGAACAGAAATACCCGAACGAACCGCATCATTTTCTATATTTAACCCAATTGAATTCGTATTTTCGGACAAATTTGAATTCGGTTCAAAATTCGGAACACCAAATTCGAAATCGAACGAAAACGGTTTGACGTTTTTTCGACCGTTTTCTACTTTTCTACATTTAATTCGGAATATCCCGTTTTTGAAATTCGGTTCAAACCGAATTTGGCGCACTACACACAACAAGCCAACAAATGAGGCTCCTGTAGAGCATGGCAGCGGTCGGTTCGGGGCGGGTGCAGCATCGCGGACCCGCCTCGAAACCCGCCAAAAAAAACCCGCACCCGCACCCAACCCCGATTCGGGTGAAATCCGCCCGCCCCCGACCCGACGGGGAAACCGACGGGGAACCCGAGACCGAGTTTCAACAGCCCACAGTGAAGCATTGTAATCCTGAAGGCGACTGGCGAAGTGGAAGGCTCACCGCGGGGCGCCGAGGCGAGATCCCGGACGCAAGATCCCGGGTACCCCGGCACACACGCCAGCCTCCTGAGATGCACTAGCACCCACCACCGCCTCTTCAGATGTAGCAGGTAGCGCCTTGAGCTGCAGCTACTTGAGATCCACTTGTGCCAGGGTTGTGGCAGGGTTGACATTGCTCTTGCTCACTGCAGGGCGTCAGCAAAATGGGCACCTGTGCCTTGTCAGCTTGCGGGCGGCGGCGGCGTTTCGCTGAGCTGCCCCAGCCTGCGCACCACGCGTCCGTACGAGGTCCAGCCGTCCAGGAGAGGGAGAGCCGCCTCCACACGCCAGTCGTACCGCCGTCCGCTGACGGAGATCGCGCGCGCTGGAGGCTAGAGCAGGCGGAACCCGTGGAGGCTGGTGCTGGGCGCTGCTCTGGCGCTTGCCGAGAAGCTCGACGCGCTCAACCGCGTCGCCGCGTCTGTCGCGGCACGGCCTCGGCCGGCGGTAGCACGCTCCCGGCTCTAGGGTTCGACCACGTCTACGCTGACCTCCTCGCCGTCGCCTCACCTCCGAGGCCACGGCGCTCTGTGCAGCAAGCTCGACCGCTCGCGCCGCCGATGGGCGGCTCTACGCGCGAGCTGGAGGCGCTAGCCGACTTTCTGAGCACGTGCGGCGCGAACGCCTCCCATGACGAGGGCCCCGCCGCGCCTTTTTCGCTGTGTAGCAAGGAACAGCGAGCGGCGAGCTGGCGGCTGGACCTGGGAGTGGGGAGTGGCGGAGTAGGAGTGCTGCCGAGTGCCGACGGACTGGTGGTGGTGTGGATAAGTTGATGACTTGATTGTTAGAACTGGGTTACCGAACTTACGATGCTTTAAGTATATTTCGGTCCCGCGGTAACCGCGGGGCAAATACCAAACCGCCCCCGCCACCCATAGTTCGGGTCCCCGAACCCGCAGACCCGCGCAGAGAAAAATAGACCCGCCCCGTCCCCGTCGGGTCCAAAACCCGCGCGGGTACCCGACTGATGCCACTCTACGCTCCTGGTTCTCCCTCCGCGTGCCCGCAGGCCGGGTTCCCCTCACCCGCCCCCCGCGCCTGCCCTCCCGCATCGCGGCGCGCCCGCCCTCGCCTGCGCCCGCGCCCGCGCCTCGCCCGCGCCCTTGCCGTGCCCTCACCGCAGCCCGTGCCACGCTCGTGCCCCTCGCCCGTGCCTCTCCGTTTCCCTTTCTCAGCTTACACAGCCAGCACAGCCCAAATGAAAACCCTACTCCAGTCTCCACTACCGTATCCATAGTGTCCGTTCTCCTCAGTCCTCCCTGCTCCCGAACGCGACGCAACTCTGTCCTGGCTGCAGCGGCGCGGCGCTCTGCTCCCCAGTCCCTCGCCGGGCCCGGCTCCCGTATACCACACGACCGCGACTCCGACCCGCGAGCCACGACGTTCGCGCCTCCAGTCCAGTCCGACCCCTCCGGCGCCCGCGTGCCCCGGGACTCGCCAAGCCGCCGTCCGTCACCCATCGTCCAGTCCCAGTCCCAAAAACACTAGCCAGCTGCGCGTTCCGCCGGCCACATCGTCGCCCCAATCATCACCCCGCAGCTCGCACCCACCCTGCCCGTCGATGGCCCCATGGAGAATGCGTGGTTTCTGCTCCGGAACGAAGGGCAAGGCAAAACCAAGACCTAAGAGCGTGCGCACTGATTTGTAGCGGCGCCAAGCCAGCACCGGCAGCGGCACCAGCTGCAACGGCTTCTCCAGCAGCAGGTACTGATTTGGGACGATTGCTTGATTATTTGGACCGCATGCACTGATTTAGCATGTTTCACTTGCTCTTGGCAGGATCAAGAGTAAAAGGCCTGCATCTCAAAGTATTAGCTTAAGTGAAACTTGTGAAAGTCCAACTACAGCAGGCATCAGTAGCCAGCATCAGTGATAGGTTCTTCTGCTCTCAATATTGACACCAGTTGCCAGTGGTAGTGGCGTATGGCGCACCAGCAACAACCACAACTCCAGCACACAACTCCAATTAATGTCGAGACGATGATGAGGATGACGAGGATGAAGAAGCAAGCTCACCTTTCTGCAGAGGTTCAAGAAATGCACATCACTGTCTGGAAGTATTTCTCACAAGCAAAAAGGACGGTTTTAGAGTGGATGAAAGTAGTTTGAGCAGCTGTGGGATACTGCAATTTCCCTAACTGCAGCAGATGGTACAGAGCTGAGGTGTATGTGGGACGACTGCCATTCAAGAATCATTTGAAGAAAAGCACATATTGTTGAGGACAACAGCAGCCTTAAAGTTGGTAAGAACCCTGGTACTGAAATTGCTTCATGTCCAGCCTTACAAATATGACCAAGAAAGCTAGCTTGAAGTAAATTGAATTTGGCCAATAACCATTGCATGAATATCCTTCATATAGTTGAGCATGAGTATCTTGTGATTTCATAAAATCTCTCCCCTTAGCTTTCGATAAAGTCCCGTGTGTCACAGATTAGGAAAAAATAATGGACAAATATCTTGAAGAAAAAGAACTTTGCATGCACACTTGAGAACTGTCACAGTGCCTCTTTAGTGCAACACATGGATATGTGGACCTCATGCCAAAAAAGGAAACATGTGTGTTAGTATTTCATTGGATATGATAATTGGCGTATGCAAAAGGAATTATTGGTTTCTTCAATGTAAAGGAAGGTATGTGCAAGTTGTTTGAGTCAATTCCATGAAAGTTATGGTTAAATGGTACCATTGAAAAATAGACTGTTTGCTTTGACTTGAGATAATGCTAGTTCAAATGAAGTGTGCTGCAACGATATAATTTCAGATCTGAACAGAGAATGCTAATGGTTCCCTAGTTGTGTGGAGATGATTTTTTCATGTTAGATTTGCCGCCGCCATTATTCTCAATTTGTTGCTAGAGATAGGTTGAAAGTCATTTCAGGAACAATCAAGCAAGGTCCAAATCACTTACTAGCTGTGAAAGGTCTCCATTGCAGTGGAAGAGCATTATGAAGCGTGCCACAGCTGGGTTGGATACAAAGCAGGGTATCTCGATGAGATGTTTCAACCAGGTGGAATTCTACCTACTAATGGGAAGAGTGCTGCTTGTACTACAAGGATGCATTATTAGGCTGAAAGTCTTCAAATCGCAAGAGGTATGCCAGATTCTTCATCTTCTGCTGAATGGAACAATGTATTGAAATTTATGGTTGCTTGAAGAAAATTTTATGATCTCACTGAAATTCTCTCTGGCATTCATATCCTTACTGCAAACTTATTTTATAGAGGTTTCTGTGATATAAAGCTCTTGCTTGATGACTAGTGCTGTAGTGGAGATGCTACAATTAGAGATATGGCAATTGCATGAATGACAAATTTGACAAATATATGGCAGCAGTCCAAAACATTGCTCTAGCTGTAGCCTGTTTTCTTGATCCTAGGTATAGAAAAGGCTGATAGAGTACTATATGAAGAGCTTCTATGGTGATCATTACAAAGTTGTAACTTGATGAGTTTGTTAGTGGTCGGTTAAAGAAACTGTATAACTTATGTAAATGCTGCTCTTGCGCATCATCAAAGAAAATAGTAAAGGAGCTGCACCTGGACCTAGTAACACAGCTGATATATATTAATGGGAATGGTAGACCATGACCTACGTAAAGAATTCTTACATGATGCAGTGAACCTCTTATGGTTGAGTCAAATGAGTTGAAGAGGTATATTGCAGAACCACTTCTGAAAATTGTTGGTGAGTTTGACATCTTAGCATGGTGGAAAAACAAGAGAGAAGACTAGTCCTACCCTTTCGCAAATTGTTCGGGATGTAATGGCATACAGTATCAACAGTAGCATCCGAGTCCGCTTTTAGTGCTGCTGGTCATGTTGTTGATCCCTATCGAGTCGTCCTTGATCCTGAGATGGTACAGGCATTAATTTGCACAAAGGATTGGGTTGCTGCAGCAAAAAAGGTGCTCATTATCTGTTTTTTATGTATTAACACGGTATGATTGGCAGCAGAATATTGCATTGATTATTTTCCTTTCTTTCTCATTTATTGTTAATTCTAAAATGGGTTGGATCAATTGTGAGTGATCTTGAGGTTGAGGCTTTGGCTATATGTTGTGACTAAACTGAAATTGAGTATATTTTATTACTACTTGCGTACCATCTAATTTTAGTTTAGATTCTAAAATGGTATGCTAGTTGCTACATCTAATTTTAATTCACTTGCAAAAACTTATAGGAAAAAGACAAGTAAAAAGGAGCGGCGGTGGAGGGACTCTAAGGAGGACAATGAGGAAGCAAAGACATGGGAAAGTGATCCCTGACATCGAGATGGATGATGCTGATGAACTGTAGAGTCTTATTAATGCTTTCTAGACTTGTATGTTACGTGTCGACAATTGTGTTAATATTTAATGACCAAGAGTCATGCACTTGTTAATTATGAACATTACACTTGAACTAGATCGATGCACTTTGTTAATTGTTTATGTACTAGATCATACATTTGTTGTAATTGTTGCATTGTGGGGTCGGTATTCCGTATTTAACCCATTTTTGTATACCGACCCGTGTTCGACATCCACTCGAATTGGTTCGTTTTTAAAATTCCTGAAATTCCGTAGCTCGTGTTTTTTCGTGTCCGGCTTACCGTTTTCGTTTTCGTTTTCGTATTCAATATAGGAAGTAGAAAACAATTGGAGAAGTCTTTCCACGGTTTCCATCCCTATCTACGACCATGTCGCACTGGCAACCGTATCTGAATATTCGATGCATACTGCTGACGAGACTAGTCTCTGAGGATTTATGTTGCGTGTCAGCGTCTGCCGTTATGTCCATTTCGTTCCTCGCGCAACATTGCTCTGCTCCTTCCCGCCACTTTTGATCAACTGTGGCCACTTTCATCTTCAGAGCGCGACGTAGAGCGGTTGACTCCACAGTGGATTTTGCCAACCCGATTCGACGTTTTGTCTTTAATATTCCACTTGCGATCGATCGCATGGTTGTATACTTTTGGATGGAATACAATGGCAGACGGAGCAATGGTGCTACATGTCAAAAGAAAGACGAGCGCAGTCGTGATGACTAATGCCTAGTTCTGTGCGCTTAGGGCGGTTGCTGTATCGCCGGCGGCGCCACGGCCGGCGGCCCCGCTTCCGATGCGTCGGTGTCGGTGCAGCTCGAGGCGCTGCTGGAACTCAAGAAGGCCGTCGCGATGATCGCTTGGCCGCTGGTGCTGGACGGGGAAGCAGGGACGGCCGCCGTCCGCGGCGGGTGCGCAATGCCACGGCATTGCAACTTGGACAGCGTCGCTGCGACGGCGGCCGCACGTGACGTCCATCCAGCTGCTGGAGTCCAAGCTCCGGGGCACGTCACCGCTTTCTCAGGCAACATCTCGACGCTCCAATTTCCTCGACCTTGGACGTCGAAAGGTTCTCGCCGGCGGCAATCCCGCGCACTCGGTCGCTCGGCGAGTCGAACAGCTAGTGTCTATCTGCAACAACTTGACCGGCGTCATCCCCCCGGAGCTCGGCGACTTGACGAGCCTGCAACTGCTGGACCTCTCCAACAACTCCCTCGCAGCGCAGATCCGAGCCGCCTCTGCAACTGCTCGGCGATGTGGCTCTCGCTGGACGTCAACCAACCTCACCGGCGCAAATCCCTTCTTGCATCGGAGACTTATCCAAACTAAGGATATTTCAGGCCTCCATGAACAATCTCGATGGCGAATTGCCGCCGTCCTTCGCGAAGCTCACAGCTCTCGAGAACATCGTCCTCAGCTCCAACCAGCTGTCCGGCTCGATCCCGCCGGAGATTGCGAACTTCTCAAACCTGCATTATCCTTCAGCTGTTCGGGAGAAACCGGTTCACCGGCGCTATCACCGATCCGAGAGTTCGGCGGTGCAAGAACCTGACGCGGTTGACCTGAATACGCAACAGGCTTCACCGGTGCGATCCCCGGCGAGCCGGCGAGCTCACGAACCTGCAGGAGACTTGACGCCTGTTCGACAACGCGCTCACGTCGGACATCCCCCCGCTCACTCGGCGTTGCACGTCTCTGGAGGTGCTCGCTCTGTCAACGAATCAGCTCAGTGGCTCGATCCCACCGGAGCTCGGCGAGCTCCGGTCGCTTCAGTGGTGTCGCCTCCATGCCAACCGCTCACCGGGACTGTTCCGGCGTTCCCTGACGAACTTGTCAACACCTGACCTAAGATCCTCGACGTTCAGCAGCAACCGCCCTGTCCGGCCCTTCCGGCGAACATCGGGTCTTCCGATCTCACGCTAGTCATCCATCACCTTTTCTCCGGCCATATTCCGGCGAGCTCATCAAACTGCACAAGCAGCTGGCCAAACACGAGCATGAGTTTCAACAGTTCTCCAGGGCCCGTGCCTGCAGGGCATTGGCCGGCTACAGGGCCTCGAGTTCCTGTCGCTCGCCGACAACTTGCTGTCCGGAGACATACCGGACGACCTGTTCGACTGCAGCAACCTCAAGACGCTGGACCTGGCAGAGAACAACTTCACCGGTGGCCTGAGCCGCCGCGTTGGCCACTCGGCGAACCTCACATTTGCAGCTGCAGGGGAACTCTCTGTCCGGGACCATACCGGAGAGATCGGCAACCTGACGAAAGAGCTCATCGGCCTGAAGCTCGGCAGGAACCGGTTCTCCAGGCCGCGTCCCGGCGAGCATCTCCAACATGTCGTCACTCCAGAGTGCCGACCTGTGCAGAATACTTCGACGCGTCTTCCCCGAGGAGATCTTCGAGCTGCGGCCAGCTCACCATCCTCGAAGCCGCGTCGAACAGGTGTCGCCGGACCCATCTCCCCGACGCCATCGCCAACCTCCCGGTCGCTCCTTTCCTGGACCTGTCGACAACATGCTCAACGGCACGTGCCCGCCGCGCCCAACTGGGCAGGCTCGACCAGCTCCACTCACGCTGGACCTCTCGCACACCGCCTCGCCGCGCCATCGCCCGGCGCGGTGATCGCAAGCATGAGCAACGTGCAGATGTACCTCAACCTGTCGAACAACCTGTTCACGGGCTCGATCCGCCGGAGTTCGGCGGCCTCGTGAATGGTCCAGTCGCCACACGACTGTCGAACAACCAGCTGTCGGCGTCCGGCGACGCTCGACCGGCTTGCAAGAACGCTACCGCTCGACCTCTCCGGCAACAACCTCACCGGCGCGCTCCCGGCGAACCTCTTCCCTCAGCTCGACCTTCTGACGAGCCTGAACATCTCCGGCAACGAGCTCGACGGAGAGATCCCCGCCACATCGCCGAGCTGAAGCACGTACAGACACTTGACTTGTCCAGGAACGCAGTTCCCGGGGCCATTACCGCCGGCGCTGGGCGAACCTGACGACGCTGCGGTCTCTCAACCTGTCGTCGAACACTTCAAGGGTCCCGTGCCCGACGCCGGCGTGTTCAGAACCTGGACCATTCGAGCCTGCAGGGAAATTCGGGCCTCTGCGGCGGGAAGCTCCTCTCGCCCTGCCACGCCGGCGGGAAGAAGCGGGTGTTCTCGCGGACAGGGCTGGTGATCCTCATCGTGTTGTCAGTGCTGTCGATTCTGCTCCTCTTCATGGTCGTGATGATTCTGCTTGTTGGCTACAGCCGGTACAGAGGAAAGAGGAGACACCGACATCGCCGCGATTCGTCGGAGGTCGCCGTCGTCGTGCCGGAGCTCAGGAGGTTCAGTTACAGTGAGCTGGAGGCCGCCACTAACTCGTTCGACCAAGGCAACGTCCTCGGGAGCAGCAACTTGAGCACGGTCTACAAGGGCGTGCTCGCCGAGGCCGACGGCAGCAAGGTCAGTCGCGTGAGCGGCTCAACCTGGAAGCAGTGTTCGCCGTTCCAAGTCCGACAAGTGTTTCCTCACCGAGCTCGCCACGCTGAGCCGGCTGAGGCACAAGAACCTGGCGCGCGTGGTCGGGTACGCGTGGAGGCCGCAAGATCAAGGCCCTGGTCCTCGAGTACATGACAACGGCGACCCTGGACGGCGCGATACAACCGGCGAGCCGCGGACGGTGGCGCGCCGCCTCCGCGTGGACGTCCGGGAGCGGCTGCGCGTGTGCGTCTCGGTGCGCACGGGCTGGTTACCTGCACTCCGGGTACGACTTCCCCGTCGTGCACTCGACGTCAAGCCGTCGAACGTCCTGCCTCGACGGCGACTGGGGGCGCACGTCAGCGACTTCGGCACGACGCGCATGTTAGGCGTCCATTTGCCCGACGCGGCGGCGCAGTCGACGGCGTCGTCGTCGGCGTTCCGGGGAACCGTAGGATACATGGCTCCAGGTAAATCCTCAATTCATTTTCTTGCCCATGCACCGTGCCATTTCGTTTCTGTGATCTCTGAACTGAAAACGATGAACTCTGCATCGAAAAAATTCAGAGTTCGCGTACATGAGGACGGTGTCGACGAAGGTGGACGTGTTCAGCTTCGGGGTCCTGATGATGGAGGTCTTCACGAGGCGACGGCCGACGGGGACGATCGAGGAGGACGGCGTGCCGCTGACGCTGCAGCAGCTCGTCGACAACGCGGTCTCGAGGGGCCTCGACGGCGTCCACGCCGTCCTCGACCCTGACATGAAGGTGGCCACCGAGGGCGACCTGTCCACGGCGGCGGACGTGCTCACCCTGGCCTTGTCCTGCGCCGCGTTCGATCCGGCCGACCGACCGCCCCGACATGGACGGCGTGCTCTCGTCGTTGCTGAAGATGAACAAGCTCATGGGGAAAGTCTAAATGCTAACAAACGTACACTGCCATTCTGCAAACTGCAAATGCAGCAGCGAAATGGGCGAACGCTTGAAATCTTCGGAATTCAGTTCATGCCAACTGCCAAGTGTATCTAGCCGTGGAAAAACGAATGAATGCAAGAAAAATGAAAGATGCAATCAAAAAATAATTTATAGGTAAAACTTTTGTATTATATTCTTAGCGATTTAAAAACCAATACGAAAAAATAAACTACGATAAAGAGCATCAAAATCAACTTAAAATTAAGTTTTAAAATTTATGTTTTGGCTGATAAGCCAACAAGAAAACAAGGAGAGCACAAATGTTTTGCAAGTTCTTGCATAAGCGAACGTTCACTCTACTGATGACTGTACTGTACATGGTCAAGGTGCCGTTCTTGTGTGAGTGAGCTGAATTGATGTTAGAACAGTGCAGGTGCAGTGGTAGGTATCAATCAAGCCCATGCTGCCTGAAGGTATGGGTCTGAAGTGGTACCAAAGTTTCTGCCTTTTGACTCTCAAAACTTTCAGAGCTGCAACATACCTGTATGTGCAGGCCTGCAGGCGAGAATGGAAGCTGAAAGATTCGATCATGAAGCTGAAACAATATAGTATTATTTGAGCTGCATGAGTGCAAACAAAAGTGATGAACTCATCAAACATGTTAACGTGAATTATGGCTTCTCAGATGTAGATGTGTCTTTTGAATCCCCGGCAATGGCTTGTTGGTGGGCAGAAGAATGTCTCCTGATAACTCTCATCTACTTCTCATGATTACGTTCATAATTTATGCCAATTCTGTTATTACAATCCGTTCATATCACAAGTAGTACATATTTAGCTAGGCAATATCATATTCTGAAACTACTGCACGCCACTCCTGCAATGCTCTGGAATACTGGATTGAATTAGCCATGTTCATTTGCATGTCAGAACATAAGCAGGAGCATGAATACTGTTTTAGATCTTGTATGCACAGAACATGACGAGGAAGCGTGAGATGTGCATAGCAAGCAAGCAAGATCAGGATCACCACTGTTTATTAACGTACAAAATTAACTAGTTAACTACAGTTACAGTAGATTCATCACTCCATCGAGCACCTCGTTTCATCTCTAGGAACACCAAGTCTTGACTCTAGACTGCTGCTGATCCCTTAGTAACTCGATCATCAGGAGATCATCATTCCATGAAGTTGTACGATGAATTCCTCTCCGTGATCCAACCGCTATTGTGGCCACTGCTACTTGCTAGACCTCTTCTCTGCTGCTCCTGCACATTAGGGATGAACTACTTATCAGCCATTAATCATGATGAGTAGCTAGCATTGTTCATGCGCAGAACTCTCCATTCTCTCAAGCAGTTGGCTAGCATTGTAAATATTTTCCTGAAGACTTAATTAGTACATGTCATATAACTAACAAACAACATAGACATATGTAAAATTAAAAACTCATATCAGAAAGATAATTAAAAACTGTACTAATGGCATTTAACGGAGTATATATGGACCACGTACCGGCGAATATAATTGTAATTTTGGAGGCCTGAGGAAGTTCTGAGGCGGCTCTGAAGGGTGCAAATTCTGCATCTGGCTCAAGAAATCCGACTCGACGTTAGACTGTCGCTG
The DNA here is from genome assembly GCA_003991445.1 of Oryza meyeriana var. granulata. Taxonomy (NCBI): domain Eukaryota; kingdom Viridiplantae; phylum Streptophyta; class Magnoliopsida; order Poales; family Poaceae; genus Oryza; species Oryza meyeriana. The sequence continues at coordinate 204,309 of RYFJ01000202.1, read as the reverse complement.
TGGGGTGGCATGGGTTATCTGGAATGGCCGCGGCTCGGAGGGGCGCAAGGGAGGGATTTGAGAAGGATCAGCTGTGATATAGTGCATGTATTGCTGCAGCTCAGGAGGCACAACAGGTGCCATTCCCTTCCCCATGACCAGCATCTGTGTGCATGACATGATCATGGTCAGACAGAAATCACATGAAATAAATTGCATTAGTCGATCTCTATCACAGTTTCAGATATATCTTGCATGGCAATTCAAAAAGATCGTCAGGCCAACAAACCTTTGAAATAGCATGGGATTCAGCATAGAGAAAACTAAACACAAAAAGATAAGGTCTTGCTTCTGATCAACTTGATTATATCTTATGTTTGATGCTATTAGTACCTGGAGTTGTAGCTGAAGTGACTTCAGGTAGTCGATGGCTTCATCCAGCATCGACACCTTGTCGGTCTGAAACAATAAGATCAGAAGTTCAGAACTGAATGGCTCTACAAGAGATATGATCAAAGATGCACCACATATATTTTACCTTGGTGCAATTTGGAAGTAGCTCTTGCAGCGCCTTCAGCTTCTCATTGATCCTATCCCTTCTCCTCTACATATATCCAGATCAAAGATAAGAAACACCAAGTGTGGCTTATAAATCAGCAGTTATGATCGATTTGCATGATGACAACCTACCCTTTCTGAAAAATTGTGGAACTCAGCAGATCTGCTTCTCCTGGTAGGGGTAGGCCTTCTTGCTTCCATCGGATCTTCAGACGAATTTATTCACCTTCCTGACAACAATCTGTGCAACAGATCTAGCAGATAAGGATCACATACACACAAGAAGAATGATAAAACTGTCTAAAACATATGAACTGTTCCTAAGATCAGCAGAAGATAGATAGGATCATGTTCTTCCTTGCGATGCATACCGTCTCGGTGTCCGCCTTCTTCTTGGCTGCCTCCGCCTTCACCTCCTCGACCTTATGAACTGATACTAGCTAGTACCAATGGTTAGCTGGTCCAGCCCTAAGCTGGCTAGAGATGGAGAGTTCTGAGAGCTTTCTTGGTGACAAGATGGTCTCCTCGACCCACCAACCTTTAGCTCCAGGGATAGTAGTATTTATGGCATCTGATTTCTATAAGCTTTTGCACCATGGCATGCAGGACTGAGTATAGCGAGTACTGTAGTTATCCTTATCTTTCACCGGCCGTGTGGAATTTCTTGTTTGGATCGTCAGCCTCTACTATGTATCTGAGTCTCTGATGGGACTTTGTTTGCGATTTTGTATTGTGCCCATGAGGTCAATCATTTCACCTACCTTTGCTGTAGGTGATGGCTCTAACTTGACTTGCAAAGAAAGAGTTCGTCAAGGTACAATACTATGCACAGATTGTTTCTTCAATTCTTCAGAGTAGTAGTGAGGGCTTTCTGCATAAGGACACCATAGCAAATCAAGTTCAGAGTTCAGAGATCAACCTGAAGTACATTAGTAAATGTTAAGAAAATCATGTTTCATGAATGTGAAACTAGTATGATGTCTGTCCTACTGTAATCTGTAAACCTTACATGCATATGTTCTTGAGCAATAATTTCGATTATGGTTGAGGATTTGTTAATACTAGGATATTATCTGAAAATTTGGGCATGATTCTTGATCTTTTAGAAAAGAAGCACTATTTATATGATGCATCTACTAACCACTAACACTGTTTACTCATAAAACCACTAAACATTTTTTAGATAATATGATAGAACTACTTACTAAACTAGTGAGCAGAAATGCAAATAGTAAAAATGATGCTCCAGCTTGGTTCTGAAAAACAAAAGATCCAAGTTTAATTAACATCTGATTGGCTGCTCATGTGCATCCTTTATGAAGAGATGTGACTACTGACGAGCAATTAAAAAACATTGAGTAGACATGTGCAGTGACTATGCAGCTACCTAACATGATGAGCAGCTAGCTAGTTAGCAGCCCATGCGTTATTTCTGAAACAAACCCTCGGAACCAGAAGAATGGTATGGTGAAGCACTGAAGCAGGAAGGAAACAAAGAACACAATCTTCTCCTCACCCCAACTTGGTGATCGATTATAATTTCTCCTTAATTCGATCGACTCCGATCTCGATCCCCTGTAAACCAAGAAATGTTTACATTATTACATATTCAGGTGCAGATGCAGATACAAGGGAAGTTTTGACGATGTGGTCAGGTAATTAAGGCGAGCGTCGTCACCGGAAAGGTAGAGTCCAAGAATCGCCCATGCCGCTGTTGCGAGGGGAGGGGTGAGATGAGGTGGAAGACGCAGGAAGGGAACAAAGGAGGCAGTCACCTCCATTATTTTGGCTGCTTTCGTAACCCGAACGCATGCAGCCAGCCATCTCGAACCTAGCTAGGAGTAGGGCGTCTGCATGGCTGCATGCTTAGCCCAGTAGCCAGTAGCCTTCCTCCTCTCCTGCTGCTGCAAAGGTAGCTAGGTCGAGATAGATGCGACGCCGCCGGTGACCGCATGCTGCGCCGCGCCGCGCGTGCGAGCGTGCCTGCCAGGTTCGGTGACCACGCTGACGACGGACGTGACCATCTCGAGCAGTCGATCGATCGCCAGATTCCGGCAGGTAGCCACCGCGCGCGCACGCGTGACAGCGGCCAGGTCGCGCGCGTGCCGGCGATTGGCTGCGTGGGCGACGCGAGTCGCCGCCGCGGCGGTTTTGCAGTGCGTGGTGGTCGGCGTGCGGCGGCGTTGGGGGCGCATATACCCGCGCGAGATGGCCCGTATTCTCCGAAAAGAAATACGGGCCGAATTCGGGTATAATTAATGGGCCGAGATGTTGGGCCGGGATGGTTCATCCTCGCGATTCGTGCGGGATGGACCGACGCCGCACGAATCTCAAGGAGGAGGAACTGGATACCTCGGTCTCTTCTCTCTCCTCTCGTACTGTGAGACAGCTCGGATGCTCTCGTTGTGGTCGTGGGAGTCAGGGACTCAGGAGAGGAAGCGCGGAGAAGAGGAGGAGGAGGAGGTTGTTGGTCTCCGCCATGGCGAGCTCATCGTCCGACCCCGACAAGCTCATGGCCAAGGCCGACAAGCTGTAAGTCCTTCGTCCCCTCTCTCGCTTCTGCCTCCCCCGTCCTGATCAATGAATTCTCCTGCTGCTTCTGATCCGCGAGATCGGCGTTGGTCTTAGAGAGCGGAATTTGGCGTATTTTCGGTGGACGAGGCCATCGATTCGAGCCTGTTAAGCTGCGCTTCGTTAATTCATCGTGTCAAACTTGCGATGCTGAATTTTCGGTTTTGGATCAAGGAGTGGGAACTCGTGGATCTAGGATCAGGGATAGCGTCCCTTTTCCAAATTCGTGGTACTGATTTAGCATACTTTGAGATCTCAAGTGGTTGGTACAGATAAGCTCTGGCTGTTAGGGTTTTTCAGGAGAAGGACCTGCCCAAAATGTTAGGGCCCGTCTGTTCCCCTAGTTTTAGCTTAGTTTGCACAACTTTGGTGACATTGTGTTCAAGGGCATGCCGAGTTTTTCGAGAAAGGCAATAGAAGCGATTACGGACTGTTTGGCTTGCATGGCATATGTGTGCTGTATGGGAATTCTGAGTAGAATCTGTCTCCTAGATAATATCCATTTTCTGTTGAAGTATCTTCAGAATACAGGACATGAGAGTCTTCGTGTAATTCATGTGCTAGCCTTTGTCCCTCTAGCAGTGGAAAACCAGAGCCCACTTTCCAGCATCAGCAAAAGCATATTATTTTTAGTGTTTTTTTTTCGTTTTATCTTGTTTGCTCTCATTTTCATGTCATGCTGCCTACAACTAGTAGTTTTTTTAGTTGGTTTTTGGTTAATTTCTTTTGCTGTCATAATCTATTTTAATACTTGCTAAGTATGCCTGTCTATCTTAAACTGTTTCCTGCTCATGCATTTCCTAGTTAATTATGTGCAACATATGATTATGCAGAACAAAATTGAGCTTCACAAGGTGGAATGCTGATTGGAAGAGTGCTACCTCCTTGTATGAGCAAGCTGGTCCGTGACCTGTTTGCCATATTTTAAGTTTTTTTCGTTATCGATTTGCTTCCCTGTGGTGCATCTGATAGAACTTTCATGTCTACTACGAAGCTATTGCTTATAGGTTCAGAAAGGACAATGAGAAAGCAAAGGATGCCTTTGAGAAGGCTTCAAAAGGACAAGAAATGATTTCCTCGTATCCTTCAGAAAATATTTCTATTGCTGTTGTATTTTCACATCATTTGAATTGAACTATCACCTAATGCACCCTTAACTAGTTTAATATACCCTGGGATGCTGCTAAACACATGGAATCTGCTGGTGCTTTAGCGAAAGAGCTTGCACGCTGGAACGAAGTTGCTGACTTTTATCGCAGAGCATCTGAATTGTATCGCGAATGTGGAAGGCCACAACCTGCCTCTGATGCTCTTGCAAAGGGTGCCAGGTAATCCAAAAGTTATTTAAAAATTATATGAACATTACCAAGGATTACTGTTCTAATCATGATGAAATCAGTTTCTTGGAGGATAAAGCTCCAGAAGAAGCAATAAAAATGTACGATGAGGCCTGTTCCGTTCTAGAAGAGGATGGAAAGGAGCAGATGGCTTTCGACTTGTATCGTGCTGCTGCAAGTTTATATGTCAAGCTTGAGAAGTAAGAATATTCCGATCAGCTTAATATGTTAATTATAATTTCACACCCACCTCTGTCATTTTACATCTATGTGGTGTTTGTTGCATATTTACAGTAAGTTCTTTTCGTTAGACCTACTAGCATACTCACCTTTCTATCGGTGCTGGTCCATTTTTTTCCTGAGTGTCTTGACCATGTTATTGTGATACTGCTTGACAATTTTTCACATTCACCCTTTGAAGGATTAGAGCCTATCAACCTGTTTAATTCTTGATGATTTTCAGTCTTACAAGAACCTGTAAAGCTTGAAGTTGTCAAGAATCAGTCAATTGTCATTACTATGCATGGTTTTATTTAGTTCTGCAACTCTACTTAGAGGTTTCACTCTACATCTATTTGTTGTAACTATTGAGGTCAAAGGTGCTGAAACTTTATTTACTTCTATGGTTTTGCTGCTTAGGTGCCTGCTTTTCCTTGTTGCTTGCACTTCTTTTTTCACACCTTCATCAATGCATTTATGGCATAGATGCATGTATTACAGCTCATCTAATTTCTGTGTTCATCTGCAATTATTCCCATCTCTGGCCATCTCTCACAGGTATTCGGATGCTGCAGCAGCTTTTCTAAGACTTGGTTCGGCTGCTGATAAGTGCAATGCCATGAACAGCCAGTGCAAGGTAATATTGATGTTTACACTGAAAATATGCTTGCTTAATTTTACAGGGAGTTTGTACCTAGTGACCAAAGCTAGCTGCAAGCTAGAAAGACCATGCAATGCAGTCTGAGATTTCCTTTTATAATAACATACTATCTCAAAGTTTTAAATTTGTTCATGAATTCCAAATGGGAAAATGAAATAAATATTGACTATTCATGTAGGTGTTATCAAAATTTGAGCAATAAACTCGTATGGTTCTATAAATGTTATTTTTAATATGCAGGGCTATTTGAGTGCAATCATCATCTACCTTTATGCCCATGATTTTCAACAGGCTCAGAAATGCTACAATGACTGCTCAGAGTAAGTTGTACATTTGTGTTGGTTACTACCACACAGGTGAAAATTGGTACATTGTGCATTGCCACCTCTATAGATGCATCAAATTATGAAGCACAAACATCGCTTCATCTTTTTTTTCCTTTTCTGCTGCATCGCAGGGTTCAAGCCTTCCTTAATAGCGACCAGAATCGATGTGCAATGAAACTTTTGTCTGCTTATGAGGAAGGTGATGCTGAAGAAATAAAAAAGGCTGCTCAATCAAGTGCCATCAATCACCTCGATCATGTGGTAATATTTTGAGTTCCGTAGTTACAAGGCCATTCCATAACTGAAACTATACCAGCGAGGCCGCGATGCTCGATCTGTTTAGATGATTACATTAGATTGCATGCTCTATTGCGTATAATAAGGGCCCGTTTGGTACAGCTCCTACTCTGAGGGTGCTGAGGAGCGGCGGAAATGCCGCTCCACCCTCGTAGTGTAATTTTCAGGGGCGGAGTGGTAGCTCCACTCTATATTATCCAAGATCTTAGAAGTGTTTGACACAGCTTTAGCTCTATGGGACAAAAATCTCGGAGTAGGAGCTGTGCCAACGGGCCTAAAACGTGTACTAGGAGTTGAGGTGTCATAGTTGAACATGTTACTGACGATCTCTTGTTTGGAAACGTGCTACTTTAGGATATATTGATGCTAATCTTTCTGGATCATCTGATTCAACAGTGATACCTCACCAAATGTCAGGGCAGATTCATTAGTTATCACCATATCATAAGACAATAGTTTCATCTGCTAAAATTTAGCGTTGATTCCATCAGAAATATTTTTCTCCCCCGATTGTTTGTGTGCTTGTTCATACTTCTTCACTTGGATTTATGCTGAATATTACTGCAGGTAATTCGACTTGCAAGGAAACTGCCGACAGGTGATCTGCAGACCATCACGAAATTGGCAGCCGATGACGGCGAGGATTCTTTGGACGAGAATGACCTAACTTAATACCAAACTACCCGTCCTGGGAGACGCTGAGAAAGCAAACATTTGAGGTTGATGATTACCGTTGATGAACAGGAGCGATTGTAAAAAAAGATAGCGATCTACACGATAAGAACTTGTGTGAGGCAACCTGTATCTTGATAGTATATTTATCATGCTCAATTGTGCTGTCTGATTTGTGCACATACATCCTACATTGTTGGTTTTTATTTTGTTGTGCGGCTTGACCTATCATCTATCTGCCTTGATGTACTACCAGCGCAACCGAACTGGCTGTTCTGTTGCACTTGTATTCCGATGGCGAGGCCACAAGCAGCTCTGGATTTGGATCATTGCTGATGAAATTGTATTTGTTTCAGTATCTTGCAACTGTAGCCGGGCACTTGAAGATAAGTGCACTCTGTTTATAATGCATCTATAATCATTCAAGCAGAAGCTGGTAACACGTGAAGGGAGTTTCTCAAACCACGAAACTGCCTCATCGTTAACTGGAAAAGATTTAGGAGAGCTGACATGTCACAGAAAAACATGATGGTTTTCACGTAAAAAACACACGACGATCTCTCAACGACTCTCTTCTTCTCCGGTACACTAAGCTTAGCTACATTGATCTGCATGCAAGGAGGCATGATCACGGAGATTTGTTGTTGGCGGTGGAGTCGCGAGCAGGAGGATTCCCAGGAACAACGGGCGGCAGCGGAGCACCGAGGCACAATGGGTGGCAGCGGCAGCGGCAGGTTGGTGTCAGAGGCGGCAGCAGCGACGCCTTCTCCTCGCCGCCACCACCAACAGCGCCGCTGCTTGTGGCGGCTTCGCTTCCTCTCGGGTGTCTCCCGTGCAGGCGACGCGGGCAGGAGAAGCACCGCCGCTAGCAGCAGGAGAACGACGGCGCGACGATGATGGTGCTTGGCCATGACGGCTTCTGCTGTTCTGCAACGCTATGGGAGAGCTGTGGCTGTGCTTGCTGCCTCTGTAGCGGCCATTTTATAGGCGAGCTGTTGCAAGTTGCAACTTGCGAGCGTGGAGTGGCGAGCTGGGGATCGGGCAGGTGTCATGGAGAGGAAAGCGGCGTCGGCGTGGCGATCTGTGCGTGAAGTGAAGGCGGCGCGCGTCTGCTAGCTAGCTTGGGGAAGTACGTGCCGAGTCACGGGGAGGGAAGTGACGAATTATAAATACGATCTATTAAAGATAACTTCACTTCTATAACAGATTATTTAGTAGCCGTATCTTAAATAGATTATTATTTAATTAGTCAGACTTAAACAGGTCGTATTAACCCAATCCGTTACAGATGTCCGAATCTGTAACGGTGGGCTTACACGCGGTTCCGCCCAATCCACGTCGAGCGGGGTGGTCTGCCCGGGTGTTGGACAGCAGCAACGCGCTGTTCGCCACGTCGCGCCCAATCGCTGATCCACGAGCTTCATGTACAGGACCAACAGTAGCGAGGACGGAAAAAAATGAGATGTGATCATAGAAGTGCTAAAGTGAGTACATTACAGGAAGAGATTAAAAAACGGCTTTCTCTCAATGGCATGCATAACACTATAACAGGAGGAGAGAAAAAACCGGCTCTCTCTCAATGGCATGATACTACAGGACGGCAACAAGTCAGCATTCAACAGGAAAATAACTCAGTCCGTTTCCAAAATTGGGTAAAAAAAGTAAGCATTGAAAAAATCCCCGACAAACAAAGATTCAGCAATATATAACCAATTGTATTGCTTAAACTAATTTTTTTAAAGCTCATTTTATCCTTTGTGATTGAAAAACAATTGAGTTGAATCGTCGTGAAAACCCGCATGACTTCGTCTCTACTAATAGTAGCAAATTGATCAATTGGAATATAAAAGTCCCCGTTAAAACAACTCTTCAAATTTATACACACGAAAACAAACAAGACACGGACAATAAATCTTAATCAATTATTCAATTTGGTGCTAGCTAGACAAACGAACTAATCAAAATTCCACATATCTAGTAACTCATTAAGATGCCCATAAGGAGCGCATGTTTACACACCTCGCCATTAGCGCTCTGTCCCTAATAGAACCCTTTCCGATTACTTTATTTGTAGAGATTTTTACAAAGAATTAAGAAAATATGTGTAATTGAGGGGTGGAATGCCGCGTGTCAGTTTACTTTCTAAAAATATGTCAACTGCTATTTTCGTGCGGTTGCACTTTAGCATCTAACTGTGCTATATGGATCGGTCACGTATATCGGCGATACCTATTGTCTACTGCATCAACTGCATTTCTATTATTCAATTTATATCACAAAATAAATATTTCTCCACCTCTTATCTTATCTTAACTAATCATAATTATCTTTTATTTAATTTCTTTACCTATTTTTTTCTCATCTTAAATAATAATAACCATTTCTCAAATATCACTCTTATTTTGGAACAAGAAAGTATTCGGTGAGATTTGTCATTCTGTGACTAGGGAGTACATACTTAGCTTGATAGGGGCGGCTACCGGGGGTGGGGGTGTTTGGGCTAACCCCTGCGCGGACGGCCGTGGCCTAATTACGTCATTAGTATCTTTAATTATTGTCATTAATGTTTAATAATTTTTTTATGTTTTAGTTGAAAGTTTAGAAAATCTAATTAAAAGTTTTAAATTTTGGGTTGAAAATTTCACATTTTAAGTAGATTTTTTAAATTCTTAGTTGATAGTTTTTAAATTTGAGTTGAAAGTTTTAAAAATTAAATTGAAAGTTTCAAAATTAGAGATGAAAGTTTTAAATTAGTGGTATAAAGTTTACTTGATTTTTTAATATTTTATTTGCGCGCGTCCATAGCAGGAATTCCATAGATTGACAACTAATTAAGATACGTTCTAGTTAAAATAGGACTCTAATTCTCCCTTATAAATAGGGGCCAGGTCTCCATTATAGTATATCTCACAGTAGTCGGAGTAATCAGCAGCTAGCGTTTTGATCTTCCAGAACAATTAAGAGTCCTCACCCTGTATTGTTTTTATCCCTCGTTCTTAACGCTCCACAGTGATGAATTGATTTCATTCAATTTGTTTTAAACTTGTAGTAGAGAAAGAAAATTAAGGGGTCCATGGCATTGGTGTCTCTCTTTTTTTAAAAAAAATTGTGCAGTTTTTTCTTCGAAGAGTGTAGAAGCACATCCCTCTTTTTTATGTAACAATGCTACAATCCGGCTCCTGTCTGGACCTCCTCCTTGCTCAGCTAGGGTTACATGAGTCAAGAAAAACCCAATGGACCAAATAGGGACAAAAACAAAGCGTCCACTCTGGATAAAAATAAATATGGATATAATTTGGAGTGGATAATCTTTAGATAATCTAAATACAGATATAAATATAAATGTTTTTTCTTGAATACAAATATGAATATGGTATCAAAATTTTCGACGAATACGAATATCCGGATACTATTACGTACAGCACAACATAATGTACCACTTATCACCAAAATCTTCCAGCCAACTTTATTAGGTCTTGAATGATATTTTAGCGTACAACACTAGTTAATGCTAGTAATGTTATTTAAACTTATAAATGGCTATCCAAATTAAATAAAACATGTATTTATGTCACTCCGTCTATCAACTAGTTATGTTTTATACTGGTTATGTCGTATGTATTGAACTCAATCAATATCATTTTGTCCATGATCTAAATATTTATAACAAATTAGCTAATTATATATGGATATTTTTTTTTATCTCTATAAGCACTTTGAGTGGTTTTATATTCTGGTAAATATTTATTTTCGTATTCGTACCTAATCTTATTTAATCCTTATTTATCTTCTAAATAATTCATATTTCTTTTGTATCTAAATTATTTATATCCGTTCTCATATGCAGCTAAAAATACAAAAACGAATACGAATACGATCTACTCCGTTTTCATCGTTAGGGCCAAAGCTGCGGCGCAATCGAGGCAGTAGGTAGCCAGTGCGCCCCCAACAGTCTGGATAATCTGAAGCAGATGCAATTGCCTTTCCTTTTGGGTTACCCTTCCGAAGATTTCGGCAGATTCATCGTAGCTGCGGTTCTGCAAGCAGTGGCAGCGAACTCTTGGATTTTCTATTTAAGCTTTAAACTCCTGCGCGAAAGTGGATCACAAGACCGACCTTAGCTCAGTTGGTAGAGCGGAGGACTGTAGTGTTTCAGATTAATCCTTAGGTCGCTGGTTCGAATCCGGCAGGTCGGAATCTCTTTTATTTTTTTACCGAATATTTTATTTCTTTTAACGTTTTCCCCATGTAAAAACATCCAACTATTTTGTCTCTTTTAACGTTTTCCTTATGTAAAAACATCCCAAATATTTTATCTCTCTTTACGTTTTCCCCATGTAAAAACGTCCCAACTATTTTGTTTCTTTTTACGTTTTCCCCCTATAAAAACGCAAAAGAAAAAGGGAGCCGATCGATCATGTTCCGTGCACGCCTCGGCGGCAGCTTGCAGCCAATCAAACGATACCCTTTTACGACAGTGAGGGATCCAGAAATTTAGAGCATACAAAAACTTAACTATAACTAGTATTTACTAATAACATTCTATTTTGATTTTTTAAAATCACATAGAATTTTAATAGATTGTCTGCTGATGCGTCAGGTCACCAGCAGGTAGATCCGCCAGTGTTTCACCGCAGCGAGCAAGAGGCCGCGAGACGCCGCGCGCAGCGGCAACGTACGCGCCCTCTCCCGCTTCCATCTCTCGCGGTCTCGCCCTTTCGCGGCCACGAGACGAGACGACTAGAAGATCCAGGTCAGCTGCGCTGCGCACGTGGGGCTGGACGCTGACTACCCGAGTAAAATTCCCCTGGAACGACGACGACATGGACACATGTCTACTCTCTGACCATCTGCTTCGTCGCCGTCGTTGTACTATCGATCGTTTGGCAACGACGTATGTGCTAATGTTAATTTCTGCGACCCTTCCAATCACATTCCCCCTCGACGACGACAGATGGATCAATCGCATAAGATACAATGTTTTTTAATTTAAATCTGGTTTCATAATATAAAAATTTTTAGTACTATTTATGGTATTATTTATACCATCAATTACTTTCTTATTTAAATTTTTTTTCTCTTATCCTTACCTATCCTAACACTAATTTTATATTTATTAAAAAACATAAAATCTTTTTTAACTCTACTAAATAATATTAAAATGCTTATATTTATTAAGTTCACCTCTCGATTTGGACAGTAGGTCATACCACCGCTTATGCTAGTGATTTCAGGCTTTCATCAACAGTTTCAAGCCTCACAAAAGGTAGATGAAAATTTAATGAGATTATGTGGACTCAAAAAGGTTGTCAGAATCAGTGTCGTCGTAGCCTGTCACTCACTCCCAACTGAAGAGGAAAATTCAGGAGAAATGTCCTGGAGTAGGAATGTCGGTACCATGTACCAACCCGGCGAGATATATCGGCCGGTCACTCTTATGGCTGCAGCAGCCAGGAAGCTGCAATCATGTGATAATTATATCATATTGACGTACGTCTTTGCTATTACTTTTTTTTATACAACAACAACAAAACAACAAAAGCCTTTCAATCCCAAGCAAGTTGGGGTAGGCTAGAGTTGAAACCCAATAGAACCTGCAGATCAAGGTTCAGGCACATAAATGGCTGCTTTCCAAGCACACCTATTCAAAGATAAATCTTTGGGTATATTCCATCCTTTCAAGTCCCCTTTTATTGCCTCCTCCCATGTTCAATTTTGGCCTTCCCCTGCCTCTTTAATATCACTGTCGCGCCTAGGATTCCACTATGCACTGGTGCCTCTGGAGGTCTCCGCTGGACATGTCCAAAAAACCATCTCAACCGGTGTTTGGACCAGCTTCTCTTCAATTGGTGCTACCGTAGCCTATCACGTATATCATCGTTTCGGACTCGATCCATTCTTGTATGACCACAAATCCAACGCAGCATACGCATTTCCGCAACACTTAACTGCTGAACATGCCGTCTTTTTGTAGGCCAACATTCTGCAACCATACAACATTGCCGTCTTAATTGCTGTTCTATAGAACTTTGCCTTTTAGCTTCTGTGGTACCTCTTTGTCACAGAGAATACCCGATGATGACGCCACTTCATCCACCCCCGCTTTGATTCTATGGCTAACATCTTCATCGATTCCCATCTCTCTGTAGCATTGATCCCAAATATCGAAAGGTATCCTTCTTGGGCACTATTTGACCACCAACTCCAAAAACACCCCTCTCCTCATGTCTAGCAGTGCCCTGAAGTCACATGCCATATAATCGTTTTAGTTCTGCTGAGCCCTAAAACCTTTGGACTCTAGAGTCTGCCGGGGCCACAACTCTAGTTCCTATTTACTCCCCGCTTTTCGGCTTTCATCAACTAACACTACATCGTCCGCGAAAAGCATACACCAAGGGATATCCCCTTGTATGTCCCTTGTGACCTCATCATTCACAAGGCAAATAGATAGGGGCCAAAGCTGACCCTTGATGTAGTCCTTATCTTGATCGGGAAGTCACATGTGTCACCATCATTTGTTCGAACACTAGTCAGCAACATTGTTGTAACGATACATGTCCTTAATGAGGGAAACGTACTTTGTTGGAACGTTTATGTTTGTCCAATGCCCACCACATAACATTCCTTGGTATCTTATCGTAGGCCTTCTCCAAGTCAATAAAAACCATGTGTAGGTCCTTCTTTCTGCTCCCTATACCGCTCCCATAACTTGTCTTACTAAGAAAATTGCTTCTATGGTTGACCTTCCGGGCATGAAAACCAAATTGGTTCATAGAGACCCGCGTCACTCCTCTTAGGCGATGCTCGATTACTCGCTCCCATAGCTTCATCGTATGGCTCATCAACTTAATTCCCTCGATAATTAGTGCAACTTGAATGTCTCCCTTATTCTTATAGATCGGTACCAATATACTCCTCCTCCAATCATCAGGCATCCTTTTGACCGAAAAATGTTGTTGAACAACTCGGTTAGCCATACTATAGCTATATCCCTAGCATCTCCACACCTCGATTGGGATACCATCAGGACCCATTGCCTTACCCCCTTTCATCCTTTTCAACGCCTCTCTGACTTCTGATTCTTGATCCTCCGCACAAAGCGCCTATTGGTGTCATCAAAAGAGTCATCTAACTGAACGGTTGTGTTCCCATTCTCACCATTGACAACTTGTCAAAATACTCTTGCCATCTATGTTTGATCTCCCATCCTCCTTTACCAAAAGCTGCTCCCTCTCGTCCCTAATGCACTTAACTTGGTTGAGGTCCCTCGTCTTCCTTTCGCGAAACCCTAGCCATCCTATAGATTGTCCTTCTCTCCTTCTTTGTACCCAATCGTTGTATAGACCTTCGTAAGCCGCCCTTTTGCCTCACTCACAGCATGCTTTGCTGCCTTCTTTGCCATTCTTATACTTCTCTATAATTGTCCGCACTCCTATCATGGTAAAACGCCTATAGCATTCTTTCTTCTCCTTAATAGCCTTTTGGACGCCCTCATTCCACCACCAAAGTATCTAGGTTCGCATTCCACTCCTTTAGTCACTCCAACCACCTCTGAAGCCACCTCCCGGATGCATGTTGCCATCTTCTTCCACATGTTGTTTGCGTCGTCTTCTCCATCCCAAGGGCCCTCTTCGATAACCCTTTTCTTAAAAACCTCTGCCGACTCTCCTTTCAATTTCCACCACTTCGTTTTTGCAATCTTAGCTTGTTTGTCCCTACGAACGCACATCCGGAAGCGCAAGTCAGCCACCAAAAGCTTATGTTGAGAAACCACACACTCTCCAGGTATTACCTTACAATCCAGCTATTACTTTTTTTTATGTTAAAATAAAAAAATCTAGTATAAAATATAGCACATTCTAGACTATGAATCTAGATAAAGAACTATTTAAATCCATAGTATAGGATTTCTTACATTCGGTACTAAGTTTTTTATTTTAAGAAGAAAATGCTACCCTATATATATGTGTGTGTGTGCAGGCTGAAATTCTCGCCGTTATCTCCCTTCAAACCCCTCGCAGAAACAATATTGCAAGACTGCAACAAACTGTTAATTGTCTGCATTTTTTCTCAGAAGTTACCCGATATATATAATTTCTTCATGTGAACGTACATGGTACTACAAGTTTTTGCTTGTCCTGCCAGTCAAGTAGTCGAAGTAGAAGTTTAGCCTGAAAACACTGAAAACTTTAACCGACCATTTTCTTCTTTTTTCATGTCAACCCTGCAGCGCCTTTTCTGAATAATAAAGCGAACATCCATCACATCTTTATGGTTTCTAGACTAACTTGTTGTTCGTGATTCGTGAACAAGCCGATCGAATGCAACGATGTAAAAAACCTCAATGGGAAGCTGGGAACAAATTCAAAAGGGAGGTTTTGATCTTTGACCAAGCCTGAGAAGTATCCGAGAAGAACCCCCGTGAAGCTAATTGTCTGAGATTTTCAAGTACAATTTCGTGCTAGTTCCCAAATGCTTCCGCTCACACTCCTCCTTCCCGTCGTGTCATTCACCTCTCCGTAGTACGTATATATACTAGGTAGTTAGTATACGGACTGACACATCTCGAGGCTCTCCTTCCTGGAGGTAACAATGCACCCTCGTAGCAACGAGCGCGTGGCGCCACGCAACCCACCGCGCGCCGACTTCGTCGCCATCGGGTTCGCCGCCGTGCTGACCGCCGTGTCGTTCCTGAACATGAGCACCGTCGTCGGCGGCGGCGGCGAGGAGGCGGCGCCGGTTGTCCGTGGGATCGAGCAGTGGCAAGTCATCCTGGCGTTCGCCCTCCTGTCGGCCGGCCTGCTGTGCATCATGCACGGCATGCGGGCGCCGCCGCTCGTCGTCCGGCGCACGGCGGACGCGGTGCTCTGGAACGCCGGCGGCCGGGGCCCTGAGTGGCTGCTGCCGCTGGTGATCCTGCTGCTGTGCCCTCTCCTTGAAGCCTGGCTCGACTTCATCTGACGACGCCCGAGCTAGCGAGGCGCAGCGCCAGCAGGGTTCATGGCGCGCGCGCGCCACCGGTGAGTTGGGCAAAACGTTTTGAATCTCACTAGGCAATTGACGTAAAGCCCCCTATCTTTCCTTGGTTTTATGTGTTCTATTTTCTAGTTCCACCAGATCGATAGCCAGATGGCCTGATGAATTCTTTTCTTTTTGTTCTTTTCAGAAGAATAGTAGTGTAAATCCGGTAGTCGACCACGTCCACCTGTACCCTGTAATCTGTATAATATGTATAACATAATTTTGCAAGTGCACAGCAGTGCAAGGTATTTTCTGTGTCCTAAAATAACTTTATTTTTAGTCTCTATCATTTGTTCCAAAATAAATTCACTTCTATCTCCTTATCTACCTTCGGACTGTAAATTCATAAGTTTTAGTTTTTCGATATGGCTTACTACCTACCCACTAATAGTCTAATACTACTTCCCTATTAATGAGGGGCATTTTGGTTTTTTCCCCTCAATATTGTTTTGAACACCTAAGTTCAAAGATAAAGTTATTTTTGGAACAGAGGAATTACCATATTTCAAAGTTTGCTCGGTTTCCTTGCTTCACAGATCAAGAAATTTTGCTGCTGAGCATGCCAAAAGAGTGTGCTTCCAATAATAAGCATACATCTACTTATTCATGTCCTTTCATTCAACACCATGAAGGTTCATACATGAGAGTTATCTAGCTTGTCTACAACACATATTTTCTATTTGGTTATTATATTATGCTTTGACACATAAAAAAAATAAAAATGTCAACAAAAAAAACTACATATATGATCCTAGGCCAGGAATAGGTGGGCCATTCTTTCTGTATCTTCTTCCAAGTGCTGCCAAAAAAATTCAGTACTCTTCTGTGCCTGTCACTATGTCTCTGGTGAAGAACCGATTTTCTGAAGGATATATGATTTCTGCGCATGGACCTGAGAATCTGCGTAGAACTTCAATAACCCTGAAGTCTAAATCTATTAAACCCTGAATCAGGCCGATCCATACCCATTCGGGTGTGCTTTCTGCCATTTCCATGCAGTTGAAAGGCTTTCACGAAGATCAGTGTAACGGGCTGTCCAGTTCAGCTCGTCATGGATTTTTGATGGGTCACTGTAAACTTCAGCATAATCTCCTGGTCTCCTGGTAAGGAAATCAACCTTGATGCTAGCTCCTGTTGCCTTCTTACATGCTTCTACAAACTCCTTCACTGATCTACCTGATAAAACATGAACGAAATACCACAATCAGAAACAAGGAAGCACAAAGGAGTGCATAATTATTCATGTGTTGAGATGATTATTGATCTTTTAACAACCATGTCCTGTGCCAACATTGTAGATTCCAACTTTGCCAGGCTGTGCTTTATCAAGAGCTTTGACATGAGCATCAACAAGATCCGTGACATCAATATAGTCCCTTATGCACGTCCCATCAGCTGTAGGATAATCAGTTCCTCGAACCTGAAGCAGGAAGAAAGTCATATACCATAATATGTTATCATATGAAAGCGCTGTACGCTGAAGTGAGCATGTTCAGTACCTTTAAACCTGGAATGATTCCCAGTGCTGCATCAAAGCAAGCACCAGAAATCCGTCCATGCTCACGTAACTCTGGTCGTGGAGCTTCCCCTAACCGCCCCTCTGGGTCTGATCCAATGACATTGAAGTATCTAATTCAAAAGAAAACGAAATGAGTTTTCTCTATGGATTACTATATTCTAATATAGGCTATAGGAGAGGCAGACCTTAAGATCATGACAGCCATCTCTGATCTCTTAGAGAAATCTAAAATGATGTCCTCTGCCATCTTCTTTGCCTTTCCATATGGATTGATAGGATTCTGCATTGGTATATAAATATTATCTAGAATCAGTGAATTGTTGATAATATCCATTAAACTTTGACAAAAGAAGTCCATGCATTGATAAGCCAACCTGAGGTGTTGCTTCTGTTATAGGCATTGTATCAGGTTCACCAAATGTTGCACAAGTACTTGAGTAAATAAGAGTTTTTACATTATGTGCTGCCATTGCCTCAAGCACTGTCAACGTATTTGATGTTATGTTATGGTAGTACCTGTCATGGCAGCGTTAGCACAGATCATGTAATAGTAACAGCATTTGCAACAGATTATTTCTGAAGGATACATGATTACACAGGGCGGAATTTGAGGAGCAGTTTATACAACAAAAAGAATTATCAACTCATCACATACATTTACATTAGGCAGTCTTTCGTACTAATCTTCACAGTTAAAATTGCCAGTGCCAAAAGTATGTTATCAGCAAAAAGCTACCAACGATGAAAAAGATGGAGCAACTATATTTTCCATTTTCACTCTATAGTATGTTGAAAACAGATTGCCATATTTAGCAGTTTGTTTCAATAATAAAGGAAATCAAGAGCAGTTTGCTCCCTACACATCAAAGGATTGCACATAAACACACAATATATAAACAACCACCCTTTATGTAACATGATGTAGTGCCTAGATTTCAAATGGAATACAAGAAAATTGGCACATCAATGCCTTACCTCAGTGGCTCCATTGTACTCTCACCAACGTAAGCAACAGCAGCAAAGTGCATAACAGCATCGAATGCATTCTCCGAAAATATTTTATTAACCTGGCTATTGGTTAAGTGCAAAACAGACAACACCAACACAGAACTGCAGAGAAGAATGGCTATAGGTATCGAAGTTCACATTGTAGACAAAGGATACAGCTTTCGCATCGCCTAAATCAGCATATATAAATTGAAGCCTCCCAGGCTCTGGAAACAAACGCTGAAGGACTCTGACAGCCCCCATGTTCCCTCTAGAAAGGTTATCCTGTAAAGATCACATGGCAGAAATTGCTATAACACAAAAGCTCTTTAAGCTAGGAGTAAAAACATGAACTTGGAATAACAACTAACCACAATGGTAACTCGGTAGTTGTCCCTAAGTAGACGAAGAGTAGCATGCGATCCAATGTATCCAGCACCTCCCGTCACCAACACATGAGTCACCCCAATTTCATGGAGAGAGAACTACAGGGCATGTGAATGTATCAACAAAATGCCTCTAGTTTGAATGAGCCAAATTCTAAAAGTAAAAAAATGTAAACTACTAGATCATTTGACAATCTGAAACATTTCAGAAAAACAGCTTTGGTTCCAATAGAATCATGACGGTGCTTGATCAAAAACTAATACTGCAAAGAAAATAACTAGAACGAAAGACAAATCAATGAACTGTGAAGTCACCAAATGGAATGCACGATCAATCCGTTTCTTCCAAAAATGTTAAAGGAACTTCTGTCTGTCAGAGAGTCAATATATGATTGTTCCATATGAAACTTACATAACACGATTAACTCAACAGCAATTGACAGTGATATGGGCCAGTTGTGGAGAGATTCAGCACGTACCACATCTGTACTGCTAAAACCAGGCGATTGTTTCAACACAATTATGCACATGACCGTGAGTGCAGCAGCCACGGTGAACTTCCCGACGACATTAGGCTTGCGTCTAGAATCACTGAAGTCCATGCCTGCGAAAGTGATTTTGCAAATTAAAAGTTGTACATGCAAATTCGGGTGTAAATGCAGAATTCTGCCTCCAACTCTGGTACTGAAAACCACAAGGCGTACAACATTTACCCGTTTGGGGGAATCAATATTGCATTTACACGTAAAAATTTGATCCTAAAATTACATGATAAGACACTCCCATTTAAAATAAAATTTGACCAATCATTACTCAGGGGCAGCCAAAATTGGGGCATGGGGATCAAGCTGAACCCCAATTTTTTTCTTTTTTTTTGGAAACAAACTTTTTTTTGGCGAAAACAAACTGGGTTAGCACTTCGCAATGCATAACGCATCAAACAAAGGAAATCGGGAAGAAAAATGGATGTGTTAATTGGAATGATGAAATAAATAAATCGAAGGCTTTCCTGTGGAACGCAGGAATTTCACGGGAATACCGTAGCAATCAGAACCAGACAAAAATTCCCGCGTTCCAAAAGCCACAAACCCGGATCTCCAGCCTACGCGCGGAGGAGGAAGAGGGGAGAGAGAGAGAGCTACGACTACGAGAGATGCATGAATACCTTCAAGCCGATTCGAACTCAGATGGAGGGCGGTGGAATGAGGCCCAGGCCGGCCTGCTCGCCGGCCGTGCGCGCGAGGAGGCCGCGCAGCGGAGAAAGGCTAGGATGCCGTACTCCACACGGCGCCTCCGGGCCCGTTCGCCGGCGCCGCGCGCGCTCGAGGAGGCGAGGCGAGGAGGGAGAGAGAGATGGCGGCGCCTCCGGGCTCCGCAGATCGGGAGGAGAGAGAGATGGCGAGAGAGCAGCAGAGGAAGGAGAGAAATAGACGGTGGCGCGACGGTTTGGTCCATTTTCTCTTCTCGGTTTTCTTTATTTTGAAATTAACGTCACCGTCAATTACTCCCTCCGTACCGATAGCAATGCATGGGAATTTTGAAAAGTAAAGCTTTGTAGGTTTTGATTAAAAATCAGTCAAATTATTGGGTATATTTGGTGTACAAAAGCGATGCCAGTAGACTTGTACCGTAAATTTCTTTCGTAAAATGCTGGTTTTATAAGTAGATATTAAGAATATATTTTTATGAGCAAATAATGATCAAAGTTTAATGTCCAAGACTTTTACAAAATATAACATTCCCACGGAGGTACTGTAACTTGTGTTATTTTTGTGATTTAAATAAATAAGAATACACCTAATGTTTCTCTGTGTTTTACGTAGGAATCCAATCGATGAAACGACTTTATGTATTTCCGTAGGATCTATGGTTTGCTTGCGAGCAAAAGCTACACAAAAAAATTTAGCTTGCCATGGCAGCGATAATATACTGAGAAAGGCATCAGATTTGTGCAAGTCAAAGCTCCACAATTCTGCAACGCTGCTACTGCAATTGCAAGGCTACTTCCTTTCTTTTTTACCTCGCCGACCGATTCATCAGTGCAATTATGTGTTGTGCAGCCTCCAACAAAACAGGTCTCTCTGAAAAAAAAAACCATGATCAGTACTACAGCAAAGCAAATAAACAACATCCAATTTACAATCCAAATCAGTTTCTTTATATGATAATATTATGACTATGATTATATAGTATGATTCAAACCAATTATGAATCGGTGGATCAAATGTCAGTATTTTGTCGGTGAAAACAACCAAACAAACACAGAGGGGAAAAAACGATGATATAAGCATACAAGTATAAACAAGCACTGGTTGATTGTTTCAGATTGGCGCGTGCAGAGAGAGCTGGTCAACACTTTTGTTCCTGAGATTGAGATTGTACCTAACAATTCCTACTTAAACGTCAGCACTTTTTTTTTTGTCCCTTATACGTATATGTTTCCTCCTTTCTCTTCTTTATTTCTGGGAATCTTCTGTGGCTGGCTGGCTGCTCCTCTGTTTGGTTTCAGGCTGTGCATGCACTTGCTATTATAGATCGCATCCTGCCTAACCTGCTGTAAATTACTCTCCTTTTTGTTTAATTTTTGCTGGATCTTTGTGCGGTCGGAGGAACTGCAATCAAGGAGAAAATTTGGTCAGACTCAACAGTTGCAGTAGTGCTCAATGGCCATGGGGCAGAATGGCAGATGGACCACCACAGAAGCAGTGCACGTCTTATGATGGGCTCCTTGAAATGTTCATCAATGTTCAGATCAAGAGAATGATTGATGCATTTGATATTGAAGTTAGGTAGGAGGAAACCCAACAAGCAGATGATAGCCACGTTTCAGTGGCAGCCAAGCTGAATGGAGATGGGCAGAAATGAAACGAAAGCAGCCAAAACCTGAACTTTTCAGCACCAGAACGCCATTCAGTAACCTGTCTGATTCCTGCTGCATGTGCTGGTGGATTGCTGCACATTGTGATGGCCTCATGTGCAATGGCTGACTGGCTGTCTTGTTGGCATTGCAAATTGAGCACCAGTTCATCAGCATGGACACATGCCCAGCTGCTCTGCATACGCCCAGGGCTCTGGACATCTGGTAAGGTAAATCCCAGCTTAGAACAAGTACATGGAAATGAGCTGCTTCTCCATGGGTGCTCCTTCATTGCACCACGCCGGCTCCATCATCTTCAGCTTCGTCCATGGAGATGCCGACCATGGGCCCATGGCACGTCGTTCTCCAGCCCCCTGTTGCTGCCTGCACTTTTGTCAACCCATTAGCATGACATTGCAACTACTACCTCTAAAACACTGGAGCCATATACAAAAATCACCTTACGAATGGATTTATTTTTCAGTTTATTTTTCACCAGGTCAAAAGTTAATGAGACTGGAGAGACTGTAAAAGTAAAAGTAGCTGTAATAGGCAATAGTTCTGTACCAGCACTGTACTGCAAGATGCAATTTTTATTCAAGATTTGTGGTACAGGATGGTTGACTAAATAATACTAGTTTACACTGTCAAAGTGTCCAACACAAACTAATGATTATTTTTAGTACGCTGTACACATTAGTCGCTCCTACTTAGTGAGATCAACTGACCAAGTCATCTCAGACTACCAAGAGTTCCAGATCAACTGGTAGACAACTGTTGGCCTGTTTGGCAATCTAAACATGCAAATTGATCATATAGATATGCATGCCATGACCAGACAATAAATTGCCTCGTGCAAAAAACAAAAGACTGGCAATTGCTTTTCTTGGTCTCCTCTGCCTTTAATCCTGACATTTGAACCTCACTTCTTCTATACAACCATGTCGTGCTGTGCATGCAGTTGCTTCCTTACAGCACCAGATTCTTTCCCACATAGTAGGTCCTCTGAAAAATGTAATAAAAAAAAGCAACCTGGTCTGTCACTGTGATTGATAATTTGAAAACTTCATTCAGCAAGCTAACAGATCCATAGTCAGACAATTTCACCACTTACAGTTCAACAAGACTACAGTGAGGGTCTCCCAATATCAGTGAAACCCAGGAAGGCATGAACATAAGTGTATTGGCATGATGGATGGTTCAACATCACATAGTGAAGGACAGAGACGAAAAACTATTTATGAACACTGTTTCGCAGAAAGAATGGGTATAGATGCAGAAAAAGCAACATCATGTTCTGCACTCCAAGATGTAAAAGGCAGCAAAATACCTCATGGCATGCATCTTTCCTTACAAGAAATTTAATGGCAAGAAGGTCCAGATTCAGGACAAAATGATGGGAAGGCAAGACCGCAAGAGTGAAGATCAACTGCAACTGTATACATTCTCTTCAGATATTTCCCATTTTCACGATTTCAATAGGAATCGAGGATCTTTTAACAATACCCTCTACGCCAAAAGCGAGAAAAACTCCATCCCTTGACTAAGATAGTATTTTTTTGTAAACAATTATCTAATCTCACAAACTTACCAAAACGAACAATGCTTTTTCCAGCTTCACACAATCCAGATCTATTTCAGCCCTGATCATAAACAGCAGTACTGAACAGGTTTTGGCCATTCTGAGACCCCAATAGTCCCAAGATACCATATCAGAAATATACTATTTGAATACTATTTGAGTTGTCCCAAAAATCACTGGCATGAGAACACAATCTAGCACACTGATGTAACAAGTTTTGTCCAAGTACCCACCCGAGGAACAAAACCTTGCTCTACCATTTGCTTCAAGACAAGATATGCGTCATCTAAACAGTTAACACTACAAAGTCCATCTATTAGTAGCTTGTATGATGAAAAACTAGGCCTCATACGTTCTTCACTCATCATGCCAACAAGGCCCTTTGCCTCTAAAAATTTTCCTGAGCTCAAAAGGCCATCAAGGAGTACCTGATATGTTCCTGAATTGGGATAGCAGCCCTCAGGCACCATTGACTTAAACAGATTGAATGCCTCTGTTACCCTTTGTTCTCTGCAAAGACCAGATATCAAAATATTGTAGACAATTGTATCTGCAGCAATATTCTCCTTCTGCATTCTCTCACAAAGCTCGAATGCTTTATCCACCTGACCACGTTGGCAGAGGAAACTCATCAATGAAGAGTAGGTCGTCACATTAGGCAGGCAGCGTTGCTTCGGCATCTCATATAACAGCGAAATCGCATCATCGAATTTTCCAAACTGACACAAGCCCTTGACAAGAATATTGAAGCAGCAGGTGTCCAATGTCACGCCCAAACTGGACGCACTCAAGTAAACCTCATGGACAACTTCATACTGCCGCTTACACACAAGCATGTGAAGAACATAGTTAAACGTCTTTGTCGATGGCCAACAGTTATACCCGGGCATCGCGAAGAGCGTCTCGATGGCTTTCTCGGGATGGTTCGCCACATTGCCGTACATCTTGATCAACCTGTAGAAGAACTCATCAGAAAACCGGAACCTCTCAGCTCTTGCCCTGGCCAGAACCTCCTCCACATCACTGAACTTCCTGCAACAGGCTAGCCTGTCAATCATCAAGCTGTAGAGGGCCTCATTGGGCTTGTAATCTCTTCGACCGCATGCTCTCTTGAAGGAACTAGTTATGAGACTAGGATCCCTAATGTTTGCAAAGATCTTGAGCACTTCGTTGGGGGAAAGCCAGTCCTTGTGGTCCAACCTACCAATCCAATAGCTGTCGTCGAAGACATTGGAGCGTAGTCTCAAGAACGGAGGCAACGATCGACGCGCCACGGCTCTCGACATGCTGTTGAAAGGAGAAGAGGCAGGATAGAGAATCAGGTAAAGCGGTGGCCACCAAGGAGACAAGAAGGTGAATAGGAGAGCTGGAGAGGTGGGGGAGTGAAGGAGTACCTTGGCTGGCAGGAGGTGAACCAGCGTTGGGGGTTGAGGATCCGAGCTGCGGCGGCCGGCGGCGGGGGAGGGAGAGGAGAAGAGAGGAGGCGGCGGTCGCCACCGCGGGCGGCGGCGACGTGGTGTGCCCGGCCTGGACCAGGATGGTGAGCCTTGGGCTCTTTCTTACAAAAGCCTAAGTGAGATGATTTCATTATTACTATAAAATGTTTATACTCCCACGGTTCATGAGGTGACCGCGTGGCCTAATGGATAAGGCGCTCGCCTCCGGAGCGGGAGATTGTGGGTTCGAGTCCCATCGTGGTCGTTTTTTTTAATTAGTTTATGCTATATATCTCGGAAGAGATGGTTCAGATCAGGACAATTTTGAATTTTAACACTTAATTGATAGAGCAGCAATCTATTCTAATCGTAAATAAGAGTTGAAATTAAATGAGTGATAGTTGTTTGGTTGACATGATACTTAAAAAAAGGTGAAAAAAAAAGGTGAAAAAAGAGTGATAAAATTAAATGAGAGATAATTATAATTGATTGGGATGAAAACAGTTTTGAATATTAAAACTTAATTTTAGAGTTTATTTTAAGGTTTTTCATCCTAGATTATTTTTTAATACTAACTTTTAAATCGCTAAGAACATAAATATAAAAAAATTGTATAAATTATTTTTTTCTTCGTTTATTTTTTCACGGCTAGATCAAATAATAAGTATAGATGGAGAAATAGCTATACTTTAAAACAAAATTTTTGAATGTTAAAAATAATTATATTTTAGGACCCAGAGAGACTATATTATCACTAAGAATTCAGTAATGAAGCTCTCTAGGATTATGTATGGAGCAATCAGTGGCTCAGTGCCATACTGCTTCTAATCCACAAATATCTTGAGTTTTTGCAAAGTAAAACAAGGTTTGATAATATGGCCTGTGGTGCACTGGGTTCTAAAAATCAACGAAGGCCTTGTTTGGTTGTGTTTTTACGTGTGATTTATAAACCACACGTAAAAAAAAACGTCATTAGCATATAAGTAATATAAGTAATTAAGTATAAACTATTAAAAACTTGAAAAATAGATTTATTTGATTTTTTAAGATATTTTCGTATAGAAAGTTTTTAAAAAAACACACTGTTTTACGTTTTGACGTTTTGAGAAACGTACTAATAGAAAAGGGGTATAAATTAGAAGTTACGGACTCTTCCGAACGCCTCCTAATATAAACTCACCTAACAAGCATGTGATTGGGCGTTTGTGATGAACCACGTTCTTCAGTGTCGAGATTATCATATATAGTGAGGCTAGCTCTGTGGATGGTTCTTAATGAAATTGACCAAACTTGTGTTCGTCTTTCCCTAAGATGCCAAGTCCCACGATAGTATGCATGAGACCTCCCATGGTCGATACGTTTGTCCTAGTGTGCTAGCATTGCATAAAGAAATACCACTATCTCCATAAATAACTCAAACCTCTACTGCATAAACATTACACACAAAGCTGGGGTGCTATGCAGATCGCTCTTCCTTTGCAAGATATCTGAGAGAATGTGACCCCTTCTCACTGCACGGCCGCCACACCCATCGATCTTGGGCTGTTGGGCAATTAGAAGTCAAGAACTTGTGCATGATCCAGGATAAGCACTAGAAAATGGGCCATGACCTAATAGCATTATGTTGTAATCGCAGGCGTCATCCGACAAAAAATTGATGATCGCCCATTACTAGGTATAGCCGCATAGGTTATCAGAGGTGGTTCAAAAACTCATACTAGAGATGTTTTGTGAATTATACATCTATAATAACAATCTGTCTCATACATATTTCAACAAACAAGCTAAGAAATCCGCCTACTCGGCCTTAGACATATTTCAATAAACAAGCCACAAAATTTGCCTATTGTTATCTACTTATCAGAGATGGTTAAAAAAACCACCTTAGGTATATACTTTGTTAATACGATCGTGGATGAGGCTGTACCATACCACATGCATATTTTTGGATGACACTATCCTTTTAGGATTTCAGATTTCTTATCTTAATGCTTTAGGGTTTTATGGATTTGTTGTATATATTTATAACCAAGAGACAAGAGATCGACTTACATACTCTACGCAGAATTCAAAAACCGTAGTCCGATATGAATAATACCATCCTTTTGAGTTATGACTAGCTCTCTAGAATTAGCCGAGCTCAGAACTCCGAGTCCCTGATCTCAAACTCTGGCTCCCTAATATTGCCACAAAATCTCCATGTCCTGGAACCACTAATTTATCATGTATGAACTATGAACAATACCCATTACGCTATTCGCTATATTGTCCTAGATTAACTGCTAGTATGTGTACTTGTGTAGATTGGGATTACAATTTACAAGTACAAAGTAATTGTTGACAAGAGGATCATGCCCGACATTAAGTGGAACTTACAGAAACCTTTCGGGGTGGAACGGTGTTTGTGTCATGTACTCCATCCTGTCATGAAAGCAAGATCTATATATTGGACATTAACAATATGCCTGCAAAATACGACTTTAATCACTACCAGAAATCTGAAATTTCGTGAGGGTTAAAATACCCTCACGAAAATAGGAATACCGTCACGAAAACATTTTCATGAGGGAGGAAAATGTTATTTTTGAGGCGGTTAACCGTCACGAAAATAAATTTCCCAGGAGGTCATCCATCCTCTCACGTGAGCATGCTTAACTCCGGAGTTTTAACAAGAGCCGGTGTTTTAGTGCTGGTATAATCACATCTGAAATGGTTACGTCGCCGGTGGGTATAATTCTTTCTTGTCCAAGTAGAGAGGCGACCGTACTGTATCATTTTCGTGGCGGTTTTTGATGCACCGTCACGAAAACAACTACTTTTCGTGGCGGTGTGTCAAAAACCGTCACGAAAATCACAATTTTCGTGACGATGTGTCAAAAAACGCCACGGAAATTATGATTTTCGTGATGGTGCATCAAAAACCGCCACGAAAATTAAACACCGTCACGAAATCTCGATTTTCTGGTAGCGAATCACCGGTTTTTATTACAATGTATATTCCAAATCGTAGCTAGAAATTAGAGGCCATGGTACGAAACACATAATGAGGCCCTAAAATTTAATCGCCAGATCTCTATGGCACTTGTGATCACGATTGACGTGATAACTCGTAGAACGGCATAAGAAAGACAGATGATCAGCCGCGATGACTCGCAGAACGTGATTACATCTAGTTCTGGTCCTCTGAGCCTTAGTATTCTAGTTCTACCGCTTATTAAGTATACTTAGTACTCTACATAATTAGGATTTGGGGGGCTTTTTTTTTGGGCCCTAAACGATCGCACGCTTTGCAAATCCCACTCAACACCCATGTATATTATATTCAAAAACGTGATGGAATTATGACGTTTTTATTCAATTACACAGTAGATGTACACGCGCGCGTATTACTATACACACACGCATGAATACGTCCCTAACACATGCTGAGATGGATTTTTTTTATTAAACTATTGTTAAATATGCACCAGGTGTATGTAATATTCGTGAGTCCCAGAATTTAAAATTACGATAGGTATTTTGAAGGCACTATTTTTCAACCCAATTTTTCATGTCTTCAATCTACTCCTATTCAGATAAATACTGATAGATAGCCATAGTTTTGTAGTCAATGGAGATCTTGCTAGATTTTCCAAGCACATAACAGTACATACATTCCACAAAAGATATATACATGCATGTTCCAGGAGTAGTGATGCCATGCTTAGGGTTATGAACTGTCACTTCTTCAGAGACTTCAGTGAAAAGTAACACTTGTTTACGAACAGAGATCATATCTAACGTCGTCGCAAGTAGTGGAGTTTACAGAAATCTTCTAATTTGTTAGTGGACGACGCATGTTGCGCGAAACTGCGTATGAAAATTTTCGTTATCTTCCCCAAATTTTCCACCCATATCGTGCAGGTATTCCACAGACAAGGATATTATGCATTTGTGCACGTGATTAATTACACTGCATAAACAAACTGTTAGTGGGACTGTAACAAGACAAGCAAATAGTCTGTCTTACGTAAGAATTAATAAGATAGACAGCTAGCTCGTATTGTGGTTTGTGGATGCCTACTCAAACTACACATACACACAGTGAATAAATTTGGAATGTGGCAGTGAATAATCATGTGCAGCATTACATGCAAGTAGTCCACTACTTCAGGTTCAGGGTTGCCTTTACGCCTGTATAAATTGGTGTGCTTGCAGCGTAGTTACAAGCAGCTCAAAACACTAGCTAGCTCACAAACATTAAAGTATACTCATCTAGCTATAAGCTAGGGAAGAAGAAGCCATGGCTTGTCGTGCATTTGCTGCAGTGTTTGCTGTAGTAGCTCTTGTAGTTTGTTCTTCAGTCTTGCCTCGTGCCCTGGCCTCTGATCCGAGCCAGCTCCAAGATTTCTGCGTTGCTGACAAACTCAGTGCTGGTATATATATACACACTCATTTCATCAATTGTTAATGGGTGTAAATTACAGGGATATGTCAGGTGCTAATGAAGCACGATTTTGATAACAAACTTAATTATCATTGGTCGTTTAAACGGCTACTGTATATTCTTTTCAGTGATCAGTTGGATACTTTTATAACAAGACCTGTGGCAACTCAAATAGTACCCGTTGGGCCATATTTGTCAACAATATTGTCATCAAACTGAGAACAAAAATAATATGTACCATCAAATTTGTCATGACAACCTTTTTTTTTTTTTTGAAAACGTCATGAGAACATTTTGAAACTGTGTATATTTATGGCGCCATATTTTTTTATCACAAAATAGTCAAACTTTTCAACACGTAGTATTTCACCAGAATATTAATCCATGTTTAAAATCCATTGTCTTTTTCAAAACATACTATTGCCATGAGAACATTTTTGAGACGGTATATACATTTATCGCTCCACATTTTTCATCAGAATACACTTCATTTTTTCAACACATGGTATTTTACCAGAATATTAATTAATTTGATATAAAAATACTTGAATTTGCAAACGCAGTGTTCGTGAATGGGTTCGTGTGCAAGAACCCGAAGCTGGTGACGGCGAACGACTTCTTCTTCCACGGCCTCAACGTGCCGGGCAACACGATGAACGCGCAGGGGTCGGCGGTGACGCCGGTGACGGTGAACGAGCTGCCGGGGCTCAACACGCTCGGCATCTCCCTCGTCCGCATCGACTTCGCCCCCAACGGCCAGAACCCGCCGCACACCCACCCGCGCGCCACCGAGGTGCTCACAGTCATCCAGGGCACCCTCCTCGTCGGCTTCGTCACCTCCAACCAGATGGGCGGCGGCAACCAGTTATTGACCAAGCAGCTCGTCGCGGGCGACGTCTTCGTCTTCCCCCAGGGGCTCATCCACTTCCAGCTCAACAACGGCGCCGTCCCCACCGTCGCCATCGCCGGCCTCAGCAGCCAGAACCCCGGCGTCATCACCATCGCCAACGCCGTCTTCGGCTCCACCCCGCCCATCCTCGACGACGTCCTCGCCAAGGCCTTCATGATCGACAAGGCGCAGGTCGACTGGATCCAGGCCAAGTTCGCCGCGCCACCGGCTGCCTCCGACGACGGCGGCTTCATCGGCGGCGGAGGCGGCGGCTTCCCCGGCGGCGGAGGCGGCGGCTTCCCCGGCGGCGGTGCGCCATAGGCGGCGGCTTCGTTAATTCTCGACGCGCCTAGCATGCATGCAAAGATTTGCAAATGCAAATCAACTTACGTCGTCATGCATAATGCATGCTATGCTAGCTACACGATAATTAAAGCCTTTACACGTGTAGGCTACGTGCCTACGTGGCGTGACACGTAGGATACCGTTGTGTGCTTGCGTTGATCGAGGAACAGGCATCTCGATCGTGTCCAATAATCTGGTGCAATCGCATCAGTGTCATGCTAAATGTTACCCTCTTTATGAAATAATAACGAAGTTGGATATTTATGTGCTAGCTATGCACCAGCAACATTGCTATACATGCACAGCAAATATAATTGAGTCTGGCCGAAATGTAGACGCAAAGCTTATTTATTCCCTTGAATACAGAGGTTCAGCAACCGGACCAATCCTGAACTCATGCAGATTGAAACTGAACTAGACACGCCGTTTGATGGATGGACAACATATATGACACAACTCAAAGAGTCAAGACAGCATCCAAAATTGCAATATTGGGTTTGGGTAGGCATGTCTATTTTGAATGCCAATGTTACAAGATGAATACAGCCTAGAGCAGTGCTAAGTTTGTTTTTCGGTGATCTCATTGTGGGCACCATTGGAGACTCCCAGTGTAAGCAGGAACCGAGGAGCTGTAGCAGGTAGCTCCATTTGGTTCCTTTGAACATTGCAACCTACAATGAACAGTAGCATGGACCATTATTTCCCCAAACCCTCACCGCTATGATCTTGACAACACACCTTTTGAGCTGCGATCAAGTCAAGGAAGATGTGTCAGTTTTAGATCAGCATAGGTCTGAGATGAACCATATGCTTAGTAACAATAAGGGATGGATGCCAAACAATTATAGCAAAGCTAAACTATTTCTAGGAAGTGTGCGGATAGAAATTGTATTTGAAGCATGAATCAACTAGTTGTGCACAATACAGGGTTTCCTGGATAATATTTGTTATAAGACAAACCTGGGAACAGTGCCACGTCGGCGCAAGTCATATTCTGTTGCTTGTCGAAGGGCCCTAGCAAATGCTTTGAAAGATGCCTCAATAATATGGTGCGAGTTTGTTCCCGCGAGCTTCAAGAGAAGAAATGGCAGGATCAGGTGCTAATTATATGCTACTTAACTCACTGGAGGTAAAACAAAAGGGTATTGACTCCTATGTTCAACCAAGCAAGCAATTTATTCAGAGCATAAAATTATCGTTGTAAACTTGTAATACTGATCCAACACTTTAGATGGGAATTCGATCTGAATCCAAAGCAATATGTACCTGACGGATGTGAAGTGTCATCCCAGATGTATTCACGAGAGATTGGAAAAAGTGCTCAACTAGCTGGTCACCAAAGTAAGAAAAAACTGAATAATCATGTCATGTGTGACAATTAAGGATAAGCTATATAGGATCCAGCATAACAAAAAGAAACATCACAAGTATTTCCAAAGAATGATAATAGCTACATAAATTTCAGGAATTACCTGAGTATCATATGTGCCAACTCTCTCAGTAGGAATACTTAAGCCACAACTCAAATGAGGACGACCAGATAGATCCTGGATATATGGGGGAATAGTGCATGAAAAAGTAAGTCACACTATGAATCAGCCGACCTGATGAGGTTGCAAACATATGCATATCCATACTGACAAAAAAAATTTAAGCTAACATGAACCCAAAATATCAAATAATGAGTGCCTTATATGACAAGGGCCATATCACTGAGTCATCTTGTTGTTACTGGCCTTATAGTGTGATAGATGGGCCTGACAAACTATAACCAAAGAAAAGCCAAAAAGATTACCATTCAGTGCTAGTGCTCAAATGCTAAAAATGCAGATGGACCACATAACAATAAATGCTCACGAAAATTAAAATAGTCAACAAAAATGAGGAACAGACTGACGTAGCTCAGTTACGTGCTTGCACAGCATAAGAGGATTATGACCTCATGAATACAAACATAGAAATGCAGAGAAGTATACATTTGCAGTATGTAACCACAACATGAGGATGAAGATATCTACCAGTATAACCTCAACCGCTGCTTCATCAAGTGGTGCTGTAAAATGCCCAAACCGATTAATTCCTTTTCGATCTCCAAGTGCTTGAAGTAGTGCCTACAAGTACAAAAATTAGTCCAACTGTTTGCCAACCTATACAGATTGCAGGCATATACATTACTGATGATGATTCAGCGTGCAATAAAGAATGTAAATAGTGTGTCGACAACACATTCAATTTTGCACAAACGATGAAGTAGTGCCTACAAGTACAAAAATTAGTCCAACTGTTTGCCAACCTATACAGATTGCAGGCATATACATTACTGATGATGATTCAACGTGCAATAAAGAATGTAAATAGTGTGTCGACAACACATTCAATTTTGCACAAACGATGAAGGGGAAAAGAATTATGAAATTATGGATATCCTAACCTTTAATTCATAATGATCCCTACAAGTATTTCTAGAAGCAGAAATGTCAAGTTGAAAGCAATAATCACCGTTCCAATTGCCAAAGCAATGTCTTCATTCGAGTGATGGTCATCAATGTGTGTATCACCCTTTGCCTTAACATATACGTCAAAGAGCCCATGGGATGCCAGTTGCTGTAAGTTATAAACACAGAGTTAATGGCCAGATTTGACTAAAAGAGCATACTTATGCAGCATGACTACAAGAGATACACAGATACAATGGTAGAACCATTCAAAATGCAGCAAACAGAACAAAAAAAATACTTCTTTGAAATGAATAGCTAGCACTTTGCTACAAGCACCTGATGTTGATAATTTAGCGTGGTTTCTCTTCAAATTTTGATTTGAGGTTAAAGGGCTTTGTCACATGAAGTGGTCATTGATCATTGTTGTGCTCGTGGAATAACCAAAGCCATACATGTAAAGAACATGAGCTAATAAGAGGAAGAGAAATAACAGTCTTCCATGTATCACATCATACCAGGAAAACAAAACTAAATAGCATTTCCCAAACCTTGAACTAATTGCTTGATAGAACACTTCTTAGCGAATGAACAGCTGAAACACGTGGAACTAGAAAAGCGGCAGATTTTTCCTAGTAGGACCTATTCAGGCTTTAATGGCACAACACATCACTTTCTCCCAACAATAATAGGATTGCACTAGTGGCACTCTTAAACGTCTGAAGTGAATGCAACTTAAGAGTGTCTATTCATCCATTTAGTAGATTTGACTTAAGATGATTTTGTTAGTTTAATAGGTACTGTTTCCCCTTATGCACTAGGCAGGTACTTTTCCTCTTCAAATGGTTGAATTGACATTCTTGCTTCAGAATAGCCCCTAAGTCAAAAATCAAACTTTTCTTCACCATACAAGCATTGATCTATACAATACTCATTCAGAATTTGGAGGACGAACAGTGAGGTGGTGGTGTTTTTTTCATGTTTGTTAGGTTACCTTGTAATGAACAAATCGCTGGTGTGCCGTTTCTAGTAATGGAAACCGGAGAGGGCAATCTCTCCTTTTCAAAAAAAAAAAAATCACAATACTGCTACAAGAAAACCATACTCACATCGAGCATGTGATCCAAGAACGGTATCCCTGTGCTGCAGTCGGCAACTCCAGTGCCATCCAGGTTGATCTTCACATGCACATTTGTCTCCTTAGTCACCCTCTTGACTTCTCCAATCCTAGACAACACTGAGAATTTCGAACACATCCACAGACAATAACCAACTTAAATAGCTTTCAAAACAGAGAGGAGAACTCGCAGAGATAGCTACTACTAGTAGTTAGGGAAGGGGAAAGCCGAACAATAGTGGAGCTATTGAGCATAGCGGGGTAATGAATCACACAAGCAGAAACAGAACGAAATCCTAATCGACGAAGTAGAATCGACCTGTGGAGTCCTCCGGCGCGGCGGGAGAGCCGTTCCCGCCGAAGGAGCCGCCGCCGCCGCCGGCGGCCATAGCAGGAGGCCTCAGGTGGAGCGAGAGACCGTGCGGCCGAGCGGGGAAGGCGACCCCAGCCGTGGACCACCCCGAGGACTCGGGGACTCGGCAGGCCGGCGCGGGGGATACGTGGAAGAGGGAGGGGAAGACGAACCGCGCGGTGGGGGTCATCGGCGAGAGCTCGCCGCCGGCGCCGCGGTGCGGTGGAGTGGGGATTCGGGTTATGTGGAGTGAACTCCCATGCGTTTGCTGGGCCTCCGCTCTGCGATGGTTTAGGCATTGCCCATCCCGTTGTTGGGCCGGCCCATACTTAGATGGGCCATGAGAGATACCTAACTTACGAGTTTTTTTTATTTTTATATTTTTTTAATAAAATATTTACAAAACTATATTTTTATTTAAAAAATTACAAAAATATACCCCAACGCCCTCTGGGAGGACGTTTTTATAAAAAACGTCCTTCCAGAGGACGATTTGATGACGTGGCTGACGGCCGTAGGCCGGGCGGCCGACGGCCGTTAGCACTTTTGCAGGCGGCCTCTTGGCCGCCCAAAAACGGCTCTCTAGGAGGGCGGTGTGAGGACCGTTCGGAGGGGGTCCAAACGTCCCATAATACACGTAACCGTTTAGGAAGTTCAGTTACGCATAGAATGATACAGAAACAGAACTTCGATTAATTACACAAACCGACAAGGTTCTAGTACAACCCAAACTCAACACACGCACACAACGGGCCTATGGCCATACACGTACAACCAAAAGACGTAACTCTGCACCACAGGAACGGCCTGAATATAGAGTCGACCTAGAACTCGAAGCCTTCGTCTTCGTCCCAATCCAGCGGATCGACGGCTTCCTCGACTTCACCTGCAACTTCTTCCTGAACAGCTGGAGCCCAAAATATGCAAAACTGAGTACACAAGTACTCCACAAGCCATGTAGGGAAATATATAGTGATGCAGGATATAACAAAGGAGAAAACTAGTTTAACTCTAAACCTTATCAGTAGTTCACAAACATCCCAATCTATAAACAAATTTAATTTTAAAGGGTTCAATATTACATGTCATCTTACAATTTAAACCATTATCACAATTCTACTCATGCCATTACTCTAGATTCACCCATAGACATATCTCCATTAACCGGGAGCACGGCGTATTCGAATACCAAACGACTCTGCAGCGTCTACCCAGTTTTACCTGCAAGATACCCACAGCTAGCCAGGCTGAAGATAACAAAGTGTAGTACTGCCCCAAGCTCATCTCTGTTCTGCCTAGCAGGTTATAGGACAAGACGCATGTTGGCCTCAACTTGGCCTTCGCGAGGGTGTGCACCAACCCGACGACTCATCCACTCACTATTGCACGACTAGGAGAAACACGCAGTCCTCAAAGACCGCAAAAGGCACCGCAGCACCCACACTTATATAAATAAATAATCTTACATCACTCAGTAGCCATTACACACGTTAAAGCCGAAAATGCCAATACACTGAAAGGTTACAGAAGTTCAATTCACTGAAGCAGTACACACTAGGTCCGAATACCTCGATCATGCGGATGGGCGCTAACTATGTCACTTATACTGGCACAAGAGGTTATGTCCTTAAAACTTTAAATATATCATATACTTCCAAAACTATCACATAAAATAACAAGTTCATATAACATTCAACATGTTTATAATAAGAAGGATTAACCTAGAGTTATCAAAGATATAAATTAGGCTCAACTCAAGGCATGGCATTACATTTATAACAATATCAAATAAAAGGTGTTATCCATTTCAAAATACTTTAGAAAATTAACTCATGCATCCTATTTAAGTACTTCAAAGTAGTACTCTACCCAAAATATAATCTAGCTCCAGATCGGGTTCAATTATTATTCAAAGGATGCATGACTTGCCTTCGGGATCGGCGTAGTCGTACTAATCGTCTCCTCCTAGGACTGCGTAGGCGTTTGCGTCAGCTGTGGACTTGGACTCCTCGATTGGATCTACTGCGGCGGAATCTATCGATACACAAATAAAATAAATAAGCAAATAACTCTAAATAAATGCTAAAAATTCAGAAAGTGCACAAAATATTAAAAGAGGAATTATGAAAGAAATTTAGGATTTTTCCGAAGTCGCATCGAGCGGAAACCCTAGAGCCAAAATTAGGGTTTCATCAACGGATGCTCGGACCGCGACGAAACTGGCACGGATGGATTCAGAATAATTCAAGGAGTCAGGAATAGGTCTCGGATTTTTGTTCTGAGGTCAAATGAGCAATGAACCAATTGAACCAGGAAATAAAGAATTCTGAATTTTCTTTTAAAGGGAAAAGCTGGTTCACTGGTTTTTCTTGGTTTACAGAGGACGGCGGTGGTTCGAGGGCGCCGGTGGCGAGGGACACCGAGGGGCGGCGAAGTAGGGCTGGTTCCGACCTCCTGGGGCCTAGGCGATTCCATTCCTATAGCTGGCCGCCGTAGAGATGTCGGCGACGAGCCTGGCAGCGTCGGCCAGATCATGGCGGTGGCGCATCCTGTGGCGGCGGCGCTCCGGCAGGTCGGCGGCAGGGCGCGACTACCAAGGAGCATCAGAGGAGCAAGGGAGAGCTGATGGTGGCGATGGTCGAGCCTGGGGATGGCTGCAACGGCGGCGCAACGTGCAGCCGGCGTTTGGCAGATCAGGGCAGGCAGCGCCGAGCGGTGTCGGCGAGCTCGTTGGGGAAGGAGTAGGGAAAGGAGGAGTCTGGCATGGAGAAGGCGATGGTCACCTCAATTTTGAGAGATAGACGATGACGGCGATGGATTTTGGGGAACGAGCGGAGGCGGCCGAAGCTAGGGTATAACGCCAGAATTTCGCACCGAAATTCTGAACATTAATGTGTAATAAATCCCTGCCCAGGAAAGCCAGGGTACACAAACCAAGTTGCCATACAGAGTGTCTTACAAACAGAGTAAAATGTATATTACATAAATGCAGTGGAAAAAGGTAAAACGGAGTCTATAAACATCTGGCCAAGCAGCTGCTTCCATCCCACAAGCACCTTGACGGCGGAGCCAGCCTATTCCTCAGGATGATCTTCATCTGACGCGTCCTCCAACACTAGGGGGAAAATTGGAGCAAGGTTGAGTACCACCCACAGTACTCAACAAATCACATCCACAAATATGTACATGCACAGGGTACAAAGATGGGATAGGGTTTGTTTTGCATAAAAGCAGTTGCAAACAGTAGTAGTTCACAAACAGTAAAAAGGTTGATTAATTTAACAATATTAATTCTCCACTGATTAACGTTAAACCACGTTAAACAGGCCCAACCATTCCCAACTAATTGACGCTACACCACGTCAACCAGTCTCCACTGATGAACGCTACACCACGTTCACCAGACACCTCCGGGTACCGTTACACCATGTTACCTGGACTCCACTGATTAACGTTACACCATGTTAACTAGTCACCACCGGACAACGTTACACCACACTGACCAGCTTTTCCCGATCAACGCTACACCACATTGACCAGGCCACGCTGATGGAAGTTACACCACGACCACTAGGCATCACTGATGAGAGTTACACCACACTCACCAGTCTCCACCGAATAGCGTTATACCATGCTAACCGGTCACCCCCGGTCAACTCAACCACGTCGACCGGACTCAACACCTTCCACAACACCAGTTTGATAAAACAGGATTAATTGTCTAGGGTGAGACTAATCACGGTGAGTCTTGGCCAATGTGCCCATAACCGCGAGCGCGGCTATTCGAATAGTTTTATTCTGATCAGAGGTGTACAACTGTACCCACAAGACACAACCCCCACACACGTTCCCATGTGCCAGTACATCACCACGATGTCCCGTACGATGCTGTGACAGGACCGTTCACGCAACCTCTCCCTAACCATCCACACCACGCTGAGGTTGCACCTGCCGACAGGGCACGCCATATTAGCCAGGCTACCCCCCTTGCGCCACGGTGAATCCGGCAGCCGATCAACCCTACCCCGGGCCGACCCAACTCCATCCCGCTCACCCTCTTCTTCGGTGCCTAGGAGAGGGAGAAGAAACGCTTCAAGCCCAGCCGTTGCCCATGCTGGCTTGTGGAAAGTAAGGGAAGTTGCCCAAGTGGTTCCCACGAACCGGTCCTTAATTGCCATGGGTGTGACAAGCAAAACTATACACCCACAGCCCACCATTTAGGTCAAGTTTTAATAATTTAACAATAGCCTATCCAAAATTACATTTTGCGACATTGAGTCGAAACATATGAAAAGGTAATATTTAATTCCCATGTGAGCTATGTTGCTAAGCATGGCTAAACATCCTAAGAACTATAATCTAATCACATTATTACCCAGGTGACAAGGGTTCAGGTTTCAAAACTATGGCTGAGTCCTAACATTGCATAGGTAATAACCACCCACATGAAATATTAAAATAATGCAGTTTATTTGAGTAAACAAAGCAATTTAGCGAAAAATAGGTACAAAGTGTTCAAAGTAACAGTGCGACTTGCCTTGCTCCGGCTCAAGGTACTCTGCTACGATCTCGAAATACGCGGGAGAATTAACGGCATCGGATTCTACAACAAATAATGCATAAACAATTAAAAACAGTACATAGGGCAATCAAACATGGGCTGAAAGTATTTTTAATGGATTCTTGGCATTTTTCTGGATTTAATGAAATTTGAATGGACTTAATCGGAGTTCGTACGAATTAGTTATAATTTATTGAAGTTTTACTGCTATTTTCAGTGTAAATATAATTAACAGGCGATTTATTGCGCATTAAACCGAATTAAAGACGTCACCGGAGGGAGAGCGGCGCACAGAGGCGGGCGCACCACGTGGCGCCACCGCGGGCAACCACGCGGGCGAGCGAGCGGGCAGCCCCAATCTGCCACCCCGCAGATCGGACGGCCCCGGGGAGCGGCGGCCGAAGCCAACTGTCCCGAGCGGGAGGCGGTGGCGCGCACGTGACACGATGGTCGACGACGGCGACCACCCGGCGCGGCGGCAGCCACACGGAGGGGCGGAAAGGAACGGGAAAACGGAGAGGGTTCTCACCGGCGGCTCGCGACGGCGAGCGATGGCGCGAAGACGACGGTGGCGACGAAAAATCGGCGGCGGCCTCAGGACGACGTCGGCGACGGAGCTCCGACGGTGGGGAAAGGGCGAGAGGCGGTTGCCGAGGTGTCCTGGAGGATGAGGAGGACGGAAGAGGAGTTAGGGCGAAGAATGGAGACGCGGCGCGGCGGGAATCACCGGCCAGAGAGGAGGCGGAGTGCCGAGGCTCACCGTGCGCATGGGCGGGGCGGTCCAGCGGGATTTGGCTTCCACGGAGCGGCGGCCGAGGTGCGGTGTGGCACGGCGGAGGTGATGGCGGTGGCGGTATGGCCTGGCGGCGTCCGGAATGGCGGCGAGCGGTGGCCGGAGTCGGCGAAAAACGGGGAAGCTCGGGTGCGCGGTGGTGAGGGGGTTCTAGAGCATGGGGAAACTCGGTGTGTTGGGGGAAAAATGGAGGAGAGGGTGGAGGGGCTTTTTATGCAGTCGGCCGGGAGAGATCGAGGCCGAACGGCTCCAATCGTGCACGGGAGAGAGAGCGGCGGCGTGGAGATCGTGTGCGCAATTTGTGGGAGTGAGGGGCGTGGACGCCGGAAAATTCGGGGAGGTGGGGCGGACTCGGTCCGCGCCCGTTTGAACCGAGTGCGAGTGCGGGAGGAGGCGGAAGGCGGCGCCGGATCGGACGGCTCCGGGGATTTTCCCCTCCGCCCGATTCGGATGGAGGAGGAAGACGATGCTGACAGGCAGGCCCGGCCTGTCAGCAGGAGGCGCGTGGGCATGGGTGCGAGCGAGGGCGTGGGCGCGGGCGAGGGGCGTGGGGGCGCAAGGGCGCGAGAGAGGGGCGCGGGCACGAGAAAGGCCAGGGAGGGGGGAAAAAGGAAACGGCCTACGGCGCGCGGGGAATGGCGGCACAGGAGCGGGCCGCCGGCCCAACAAGAGAAAAAGAGAAAGGAAAAAGATTTCCAGGACGATTTAAATTCCGATAAGCGTTTTTGATTTATTAAAAATAGTTCCTGTGCTCTGAAAATTCCACTAAAAATCCAGTTAATGTATTTTGGCACAGAGAATACAAGAAAGATATTCCCGGCCATGATAATTTATTATCTTGCATTTTACACCTTTAATTAATTTCTCTAGCCATTTTAAAATTTCTTTTCTTAGGTATTTTCTCAGGTAAAGTTTTTGTGTGGCTAATATCAGGGTGTGACATAGGGCTTCGCCGTTCTTGCTCTGGCGACGGCGAATGGCGACATGAAGTCTAGTATGGCTTCCAGCAAGAGGTAGAAGGGATGGAGGCGGTCCTGTTTGCCGTTGGCGGCGACCGACGAGGAGCTGTGGAGAGAGATAGAAAGGGAGACAGAGAGCGGCAGTGGCGTTGGCTGATTAAAACTGAGCTCGAGAGGATGAGATCGAGCTCGTGTTGATCCAGTGCTTAGCGTAGAAGCAGCTACGTGGCGAGGCAAGGACGCGTGGCGGGGAAAGGCATCGGCAAAGCTTCGTTCTGCTTCCTCCATGCAGAGGTTGAGGCGGTGGAGGTGATAGGCCGGCCTAGGCTGGGCCAGCCTGGGCTAGAAAAAGAAAGAAAGGGGTAAAAGAAAAAGAAAAGTAAACCGGGCCGAGTTGAAAACGGATCAACGACGAGTGGAAGAAAAATGGGCCGATGACCCGAGAACATCGCAGACTCGTCCGCGAGAATTTAGGGTGACGGAAGAATGGATAGAAAGATTTGCACTTCCGAGAAAATTAAAAATAAAAACAAAAACAAAAACGAACGATGAACGAAGAACGATATATTAAAATTGAACGAAACAATAAACTCGACGTGGATTTTTGAAAATACACAAAAATAAAAACGGTTTTAAAATTTAGTCATTTTTAGGGCTCTTACAGGCGGCAACGGGGCCGCCTGCAAAACGCCGGCCGCGGGGCTAGCCATTTTACAGGCGGCCCCCTTGCCGCCCTCCTAGAGGGCGGTTTTTGGGCGGCCAGGGGGCCGCCTATAAAATGGCCGGCCCGTGGGTCAGCAATTTTGCAGGTGGCCCCCTTGCCACCCTCTAGGAGGGTGATTTTTAGCTGGCCCAGTATAAAACCCCTCCCAGACTTCAAAAATGTCATAAAATTTACAAAAATCACAGAAAAAAAGAAGAGAGAGAGCTGAGAGCGAGGGTGAACGAAAGCAGCGAAGCTCTGCCGGTTTGCTGATTCGTCTGCAGGTAAAATCTATTATCCCTTTGCAATTTCTATTTCTATGCAAGAATTGATGTAGTATTGTACTAGTTACGTGTATAGTACTATATGAAAATAAGTTGTTACTCGTAGATCTGTAGGTTTTTTAGTCAATCTGTTAGACGACTTAATTTGTGTAAAGATGGTAGTTATAAAACCGCCCTCCCAGAGAGTGGCAAGGGGACCGTCTGTCGGCCATTTTGCGCGTGGCCCCCTAGCTGGGATAAACCGCCCTTTAGGAAGGCGGCCAGGGGGCCGCCTGCAAAAGTACTAACGGCCGTCGGCCGCCCGGCCTACGGCAATCAGCCACATCATCAAATCGCCCTCTGGGAGGGCGTTTTCTCCCAGAGGGCGTTGGGGGTATATTTTTGCAATTTTTTGAAATGAAAATATACTTTTGTAAATATCTTATTAAAAAAATATAAAAATAAAAAAAATTGCCTTACTTACTTCTTTTCCCTAAAAAAATTCCTTTTCTTCTACTTAAAAAAGAAAATTTTGATCAACTTATTAATGTAAGAGCAGTGCTACATGTACTTAAAAAAATTCTTACTTACAAAGATTTCAAAATTTTTCATAATATAAGGAATTTTATCCCTTCTAGTTTGTCCCAAAATATAAGGGATTTTGATGTACTAATTATCACATCAATCAACTCTAATTTAAATTTATTTTCATCTTATTCTCTAACTACCTGTCCACCCCTAACCACCTCTTATTTAATAGGGGTGTCGGCGAAACGGGACTGGGGGTCCCCAGTCCCTGGGGGACGCGTGGATCTTCGGCCACGTCAGCCCCTCCGGGGGCCACATTTTGGACAAGTGGCGGCCGGCTACGGCCGTTCTTCCGCTGAGTGCCTAGAGCCCGAGCACTGCCGGGGCCCGGGTACACCTTCCCCGGGCGAGTCGTGACGACCGCTCACATCCACCCCGGGCCCCGTAGCCCGGGGACATTCCCGGACTTGGGTCCCGCCCCCCGGTCCCGGGAGCCAATCTCGATCCCGGGGCGCGCCCCCGGGGCACATCGCTGGACCTTCCCGGGCCCGGGCGTCGCCCCTGGTCCTGGGAGCCACCTCCTCGGGCCCCCCGGGCCTCGCCCCCGGTCCCGAGAGCCGCCTCCTCCGCCCCGGGTCCCGTCCCCAGGGCACATTACTGGGACCTCCCGGGCCCGGGCCTCGTCCCCCGGTCCCGGGACCCACAGTTTCAGCCCCGGGTAGCGTCCCCGGGGCACATTACTAAGGGACATCCCCGAGCCCGGGTCTCGCCCCCGGTCCCGGGTCCCACCTCCTCGGCCCCGGGGCACATTACTGGGACTTCCCGTGCCCGGGCCTCGCCCCCCGGTCCCGGGCCCACAACTTCAGCCCCGGCTCGCGTCCCCGGGGCACATTACTGGGGCATTCCCGAGCCCGGGGCCCACAGCTTCGTCCCCTAGGAACTCGGTGCCTTGTGCGCGCGGAGGGCTCGACGAGCTCTTTGCCCCGGGCACGAGCCTGACTCGAGCGGATCAGCTCTCCAACCACCCGCATTAATGACGAGGCAACAGGGCGCGGCGCGCCTGTCGCCCGGTCGGGTATGCGTGGGCTCTCATGATGACCCCCTGTGAGCCCGCTCCATGTGCAGTCAGAGAACTTTTGACTGAGAAGGGCTTCGATTTTCCACACTCTGGCAACGATGGCGTGCGCCGTCACATCGTCACGACCTTCCCGCCCGCAGCAGCCGAGCGACGTGACGACAGGACATCCCGGACCAACTCCGGCGTGGCTCAGCAGGCGGGCGCGGACGTGCACGACAAGACATAGCAT
The DNA here is from genome assembly GCA_003991445.1 of Oryza meyeriana var. granulata. Taxonomy (NCBI): domain Eukaryota; kingdom Viridiplantae; phylum Streptophyta; class Magnoliopsida; order Poales; family Poaceae; genus Oryza; species Oryza meyeriana. The sequence goes on along the minus strand of RYFJ01000202.1, from coordinate 161,223 downwards.
ACCTAAAATCTTTCTCCATGTACTCAGCACTGTGGACTCCCCTTGAGTTATAAGAGGAGGATCCGAGCCTACAGCAAGAGGACTTCTTCTGGTCTGGAGAGCTTCTGAAGAAGAGGAGCCTCTAGAGTTTCTAGATCTTCTTCTTCGAGTCCGAGCTTCTGAGTCTTCTAGGAGCCCGCCTTCTGGTAGAGCTTCCCGAGTTGAAGAACTCCTTGTAAGAGCAAACCACATTCACCTCCCACATAGCAAACACACACAGGAGTAGGGTATTACGTCTCCGCGTAGCCCGAACCTGTCTACTTCTCCTGCCTCCCTTGTGTGCCATCTCAGCCCGGGCCCCCGGCGCCCGAGCATATCATCGTTCCGACGCCGCAATTGTCCTGTGAACAACTCCCTTGGCCGAACCTCAAAGGGGGGTCCTCAGACTCCCCGCGGTTAGAGTTTCCTCCTCCGACAAGGGGTATCTTAGTCTTTTTTTCTTTATCCTTAATCTCTCCAAAAAAGGCAAAATCTCTTATATTATAGAACAGAGGGAATATAAAACATCAAGATTCAATCATAGCGTGACACATAGCATCCGTAAAACGTTTGTACCAAAATTTTTGTATATATATATTTTTTCCCTTGATGTGATCCTTATTTAAAAAGAAAATATTACTACTTCCGTCCCAAAATAAGTTCATCTTTAACCTATGTCACGTATATCAATACAAAGCTAAAAGACTAGAATGCCCTTTACTTTATTAAATTCTAATGCACTTGTTCCCCGCTTCAACAAACTCCAATTTACTTGTCCTACGCTTTAACAAACTCTAATCTATTTGTCATCCATTTTAACAAACCCTAATACATTAATTACTTTAAATATGAAGTTTTTTAGGACAAATGAGATGAGTAAAAGATGAATTTATTTTGGGACAGAAGGAGTATCCGGTAAATTTCTTGTAAATTTTGGACTTGTGTTGAACCATCTGAATCACATGAGTTTAATTAACTGGAAACACCTAATCCACATCCCAAACAGGTTATATTTAGCACAAGCATGTATTTAAAATGAAATGAATACCGGTTAATGTCACCCTGGTAGTTGTATACTCCAAACATGCAATCCTACACCGGCACGTACCAGGCTAGTATAATTGTCCAGAACCATATATAGCTACATCTAACCATATTAAGCAACGATGATTACATGCAGCAAATTAATTAGCACCCATAATCACCATTCTTAGCATGCCAAATACCCCCTTCATGGCAATGAAATGATGAACAGTCCATCTCCTCTTATTAGTATCTTTCACAATCACAATGAGCAGTACTAGCTTCTCCTTCCATTTCATTTTTCTTTTTAGGGTGGAGAAGAGATAGAGATAGCCATTCAAGGTGCATTAATTGTAACAGTTGGAGAAAATTGACATGCACCAGATAGACCAAAGGGTACTCTCTCTCCCTCCTCCAACTCCAACTGCAGCCAAATGGATTTGGTGGAAGCTTAGATCACCAAGGTTGATAAATGTGCATGTGTTTTGTTCCTTTGCAAGGATGGGTGCATTAAATACATAAAAACGACCTCACCCCACTCTCATTGTGTGTGTGCATAAATTTTCAACTAGGAACCACTCTGCATTCATGGAACCATTAATTGTGCAGGCTTATTATTGAAGACTTGTACTTTTCCAACCTGCTGCTGCTGCTTTTGTAGGGAGTAATGAACTTGTCTTCTCTTTCTCTCTCCTGCTAATCCTGATTAATTATCTCCTCACAATATCCATGCAAACACAAATTATACTAGTATCAATTTTGGAGCTGTTTTTTTTTTTTTTGGCATCAGCATGATGGCAATCATCAGCTAGCTAGCACTGGTGCATGCATGCATGTAGGAGTAGTCGATCATTCTCCAAGCTTACAAGCAACCCATGGAAAATACTCTAAACCCTTACTGTTGAACCACAGTGCACAGCTCATGACTTTGTATTGCCAGGTGACGTGGATCTATCAGATAATTAAGGAGTTCGATTGTAGCTTCAGGTACAGAGATTACTGCACCTTCAGCAAATGGGAGTGGTTTTGGTTTAGCATCACACAGTTTTTTCAGAAGAAAATTATGGGTGTCACACAAGTACAGAATTGACATTCTGAACATGATACTGCAGGGTTTTGGCTTTGCAATTAACTGCACAATTAGTACACTGATTTAGTAGTGCTAGCTCCAGTATTAGCAACTGCTGCTGCTAATGCATTTGTTTGCAAATGGGAGCAAGCTACTATTCTACGCAGTACTTGCTGCAGCAGTAGCAATTAATTCCTTGTTTTAATTAGCATCATGGAGAGAGTACGTTCGTCCTGCAGACTGCATATATGACTACTGGCAATATTGGGTTTTCAGCATTTGGACGAAAAGCATACGTACGTTAGCTACAATTGTTCTTCGCATTCATTTATTAGTTTACTTTTTTGCTTCTGGTCTCGATCGATCGATCAATGGAAGAACGGCGTTGCTAATGTTGCTGCTGCAGTTAATTGAATATGTACCTTGGTTCGGTATAGAGACAGTACTGTCCATTCAGTTGTTGATCAACTTGACCTCTGAACAGATCAGCAAATTTGTTTTAATTTTAGGCAGATAGAAGTCTATGTTTTGTACTGCAACTGATCGCTTAACTGCACCTAGAAAAAACAGTATATGCTGGTATTATTGTCCATGCAAGTTGAGAAACGGCAAGCCACATTCAACTTCATTTTTCTTTTGAAAAAAATAATCAGAAGCCATGCATTCAATTTGTGAATTTCTTATTCGTTTTAGAGCGTGAAGAGTCAGCCTTCAGCATGACTACAATTATATGGAGTTTAATTTTTCAGAGCCGCATAGGAGGACGAATTTTTTGTTCTCTAGTCAGTTTGATAATAATGAATTAATCGAACCGGGATTAATAATATGAAAAGTTGAACACCATGTTTCATTTCACATTTCACTCTCTCGATCCAGCTAGGCCATGCATGCATCGTATCGTCGCTTGCCTCACCGTGCTCGATTGCAAGCTGTGCGTATTGACGGTCAAATTGAGCCGACACACGCACCGGCGAATGAAAGATATCGTTAATAACCTTGCTTAATTCCACGAAAGTGAGATATGGCCATTGATTCTAACTGCTACTAGGTCTGAAAAGATCAATTTTCACCGTCTCAAATCTGAATGTCAATATCTGGTCGAGTGACCTACGGACACGCATAAATTTCATATCATTTTGGAAGAAGTTTTTTGTTGAAATATCAGTGTTGCTTCATATAGAATTCTTCATGGTTAAATTGAACTCCATGTAGAAAAGTGATCACACCCTCCCCTCCTCGTGAACCGATTCCTAAACAGGTGCTGGTCTCAACACACGCATAAATACTTTTGTTTTCTGAAACACAGTAGAAATACATATACATATATATGCGTGCATATCCATCTCTGAACACTCATAGGCACACCATATCTCTATTATCACCTCCCAAAGGCTGATAAATATATCTTAAAATTGATGAAATTACCACAGACGTTTTATTGTCTATTCGATGGGTACGTCCACTGGCAGAGTTAGAAAATTTTTAAAGCCTGGACAAAATCTAACTACATTGATTTGATAAGAAAATTCTATTGTCACTTCCGATATTAGTATCAAATTTATATGGTGCGTGCGCCGACGAGCTTGGGCCACTGCCTAGGGTCACCGGACGATGGCTTCGCCACTGGATATGTCATCTATTATTAAAAGAATAATTCGAAGATTATAATCGAACCTGAGTGGATAGGTTCCTCCACGAGGAACCGAACTAACTGTGTGTATTTTCTACTCTCGAGAGGCCTTTGATTTTGCTTTCTTTTTTTCTCTGGCATGTGTAGGACACGCACAGTGGTGAAGCCACCACTAGTGACCCTAGATAGCTACCTGGGCTCATCAGCAAATATGTAATATAATTTTAATATTGTTGTAAGATTAAAAATAGAATTTATGTAACAAATATTCAATTTAATTAGAATTTTTTGGACTCTAAAAGTTTTCATGCTCCGTAGGGAAATTCAGTTTGCATGCATTTCCCTTCACAGTGCACACAAACACGTGGAGAGAGCACACACGCCAACTCGGTGCAGCCCCCACAGAGAATCCTGCATTGGCATGGCCTCAGCATTTAATGCGAGGATAACCAAAGACCCAAACAATCCGTTCATTAATAAGTGCAGTCCAAGTATCAAGAGGTTGATCGCATTCAATGTGCTGTTTAACTCGTGACTGTGAAGATTTAGGAAGCTACTTTTCCCATGAGAATTCAGTCGTTGGTGCTTAATTAATTTGGTTTGTTGGAGGTCGTTTTACCTGGCCCTACCTCAAACCAATATTATTATATTGCTAATCAATGCACCCTACGTACTGCTCCAGAAGATAATTCGTACAACGTGGCATGAAAAATCAGAGTACTACTACAACTAAACTGGCTATATATGCTTGGCAGAAAAGGGAAATAGAGAAGATGGTTCCTTGCATGTTTGAAGGGTTTCTTTTTTGAAAACACAGTATAAACACGTACATATGCATACACTATGCTATGAGTATCTCTGGATACTTAACCAGCATATCTCACTATATATATCTCGCTATTAAGAGATATTTACCACCGAAAGAGTAAATAGTCGTAAATGCGAGCGTCTATATCAAGTCTAGTATTTAAAATCGAGTAGACAGGTTCACCACCAGACGCCTAACTAGCTGAGTTACACTCAATTCGTGTATTTTTTTCATATGCATACACTATGCTATTTTTTGCATTTTGATTTTCAGTTGAATTAATATTAACATCGTTTTGGATAAAATTCTTACATTTTTAGTACTACTCTTAATTGTTCCAAAACCAAAACAGAGTGAGAGAAGTGACAGAGAAGCATCAAATTTCATTCTAAAATTAGTTTTTTTAAAAAAATTGCGCGATAAGCAAAAAAAAAAACAAGCAGACCCATTTAGAAATATTTTCTGCTTTTCAATCAAACGTAGATACGTGTCATGTATTGATGGTCAAGCTATTGTTGGGGGAGAGATTAATGGGAGGAAAAGAATTCTTCATCTGCAAACTCAAGTACAGCTAACTACTCCCTCCCAACTCTAGTACTTAATTAAGACGTTGATCTGATTCGAAATATCAAAAGCTGCAAACGAGTTTAAAGAGAAGCAAATCCAGAGTACTGAATACTGAACAGTGTCTTGCAAATTGCAATGCTTGTCTTGATTAATTGATGGATCGATCAAGAGAGAGTTTGATCCAGCTTGCGTGCAAATTAAGATCGTCTTCTTCACAGGTTGGTTGCCCATTAAAACCTTTCTATTCTCCGGTACTATAGTTATGGAAAACAATCTTCGCTATTTAATTCGTGATTAGACGCGCCGTTATTATAATAATTGTACAGCCTTTATAACAAAAGATACGTGCACGATCCCGTTTCTTTCTTCTCGATCTTAATATATCGACTTGCTGCAACTGAAATATTGAATCGTTTAGCAATCTGAAAATCTACAGCAATGCATGCTACCTGTTCTTACTTGAGAGCTGTCTGAAATTTGAACTGCTTCGAAGGCATATTGTTTTAATTTTGGAGTGGATCAAATTGCAGTTAATTTGGCTACTAAAATTTTAGTGCTATATGCTCCTTAACTAATTTTGCTACAATATTCGGATCATATCATTATTTGGAAGATTAGAATCCTCACTAAATTATAATCTACATGATGGCGCCATTATTGTAGGAAATATTGGTTTGGCTCGTCACAACTTTTCTTCGTTCTATCACGAAGAGATGAGATTTTACAAAAACTGAAATTGCAATATATGAAAGTATTAGAACATGTACAACACTCTCTAATAGGAAGCTCCTAAAGTTATCAACTAGACAAATTTACTGATATAGAAGGGAGAGAGAAGACGAGAAGAGGAGAGAGAAACATCACTGCTTCGGTTAATTAACAATGGCTCAACAACTCTAAGTGACGAAAAGGCGAGGAAACCAAATAACACCCGGTGTTGTTCAAACTGGTCTTTAATCAAAGTCAGCCCTTGGATCCAATAGTGATTTCTTTTTTTAGCACACGTACAATGATTTAATTAGCATGGTATTAATGAAAAATCATCTTAAGAGAAAGTCCTTTGTAGGGTTCAATTTTTTCTAGCATGGAGTGTCTTAGACTCTACCTTTAAATATGTTCTTATGAAACTAATTGACAACTAGCATATATATATATATATATATATATATATATATATGTGTGTGTGTGTGTCTGTCCATCTGTAGTATCTATCTATGGGTGCTCATGAGTGAGCTTCCACGTTACCAAGAAAGGTTCAACAATTGATTAAGTGGGTCGCGTTATTATGAACTTATATCCTACCGAGTTCTGTGATATAAAACATGCCATTAGACATTTCCAAAATTTAATAATTGAACAATTCATAACTAATACTCGTAATTATATATGAAGTTGTACTTATAATTAGATTCTCAATTTAGTATTTTATTAATTTAATTATAAAATTGAAAGGTAATAACTAGTATGTTGTAATTGATGCGGATTCCTGTTTCAACCTAAGTCACCATAATTCAAGAAAATAACCATTTATTCAATGTATGATTCAAATTTTAACATTCACAATATCAATAACTATATACCGTGAATACACAGATTGGCGGCTAATATTTACAAATTTCATTGAGATTGTAGTATTATGAAAATAAATTTTAATACAATTATGCATATATGAGTTTTCTACCGACAGCCTAAATATTCAAAACGATTGATGCTGCCGTTCAAAGAACTAAAGCTTTGATTGGAACATTTTAAAATGACATTACGACTGCTGGAGTATTCAAACCATGTATCTAAGACACGATTTTTGACAAAGAGATTAATATTATTCAGCTAGAAGAAATATATGATAACACGTTTTATTAGTTGTGTTGTTGACAAATTACTGTGCTTTATTTTAATAAGATAATTATATTTCTAAAATATAGTTGACGAGTCATGCATATAAATTAATATAGCATGTTCCTTCAGGGCAGATGGAACTAATAATGAATATCATAATGAACATCTGTTTCTGGATGAACTAATAACTACACATAAGGAACTGAATAATGCAAATAAATTGAGTATCATTTCTCATTAAAAACATGACACTAAATGAATATATTTACATAATTGCATAGAATAGCCCATTGTAAATGCGCCACTACAATTTACAGGTGGGCAGCAGGTTTTGGAATGCCAAATGTGACACCACAGGTATGGAATCCAAAATAAATGCAAACTTAAAACCAAAATAAATCCAAAATCAAAAGCATTTAAACTTGACTAGTAGATCAAACCAGAGGCCTTCCCCTCCCCCAGAAATCAGAATTAATTGCCATTGAATAATTCCCCCAACCATTTCCCAACAACACCAATAAATTGTGGCCGTCCATTCCCTTCACTCTATTCATTGACCCTACGCGTGGGTCCCACCTGTCGGCCACGGCGGCGCGCCCCCTGTATATATTGGCCGCGCCCCCACACCTGCGCCCACAACCACCGCTTCTTCTTCTTCTTCTTCTGCTTCTTCTTCTCGTCGTGCAGCGACGCGGAGAAAAGCAGAGGAGGACGACCCAGCGGCAGCCGCCACGGGGGAGAGGGGAATGGCGGCGGACGTGAGCTCCGTCGCGAGGCTGCTGCGCGGGGAGGCCGGGAAGAGGGGCTCCGCGGCGACGGAGGTGGTGACGATGGATCTGCTCGGCGGGTGCGGCGGCGACGCCGGGGGAGGCGGAGGCAGCCGCAGCGGCGGGGAGGACGAGGTGGTCGACCTCGAGGTGAAGGTGCCCGCCGGGTGGGAGAGGCGGCTTGACCTCATGGTGAGTCCTGTCTCTCTCTCTCTCTCTCTGATCCTTCTTCTCTTGTGATCTCGTGAACGTTTGGCTGATGCTTTAAGAATTCAGAGTTTCAGTTTGTGTTTGTGCCTGCTTGTGTAGATGAAATTTAAGACAACTGTTCCATTCGTTAAGATATTGTTTTTGCCTTGATCAGAATTTCTTTTTTGCATTGTTTGCAACGAACAGAGATCGATTTATGTGTTGCATGCTGTATTTCGTATAATTTCTTCTGAATACTAGAGATTATAAACACTCTATTCTTCATCTGAACAACATAAAGCCGAACTTTTCCATCTGATTTTCAGTTCCATGTGACTCTCCTGCCCTGTTCTTGGTTTGATCTGAAGTTTGAAGATGTTGGCGGGTACTGATTCTATTTCTCTTCTTCTTGCAGTCCGGCAAGACGTTTCTGACTCCTCGGCTCCAGGGAGTCCAAGTCGGCCACCAAGACCTCAACCTGCCCCCGCCGGCCACCGCCGCCGCAGCCACGTCTACGTCAGCCGCGGTCTGCACGCTCGACATGGTCCGCTCCGCCCTCGAGCGCGCCACGGCCGGGAGGGAGGCCGCCGCCGGCGCAGCCGGCACTTCCCCAGCCACGTCGTCGTCATCGTCGGCGTCCACCTCGTCGTCCTCTTCCTCCGTGGGCAAGCGCCACCGCTCGCCGCCCGCCGGCACGGCGACGCCCGCGAGCCCGTCCATGCGGGCAGCCGCCTGCCCGTCCTGCCTCACCTACGTGCTCATCGCCGAGGCGGACCCCCGGTGCCCGCGCTGCGCCGGCAACGTCCCGCCGCTCGCCGGAAAGTCCCGGGATGCCGGCGCCGCCGCCGGCGACGGCAGCGGGAAGAAGCCCAAGATTGACCTGAATGCGGCGGCCGACGACACCGAGTGAACGGAGAAGACATATTGGAAACAAGAAAAAAAATGGAAAATATTTTTTCAGTTAATTTCTCTTCTTTTTTTAGTGATACAAAAACATTCTGATAAGTTTTACTTATTCAGATCAGTCGTGTAGGTCTATATTCCTCTGAAAAAACTTATAGATTTTATGATCGTAGGATCAAATCAGCTGGGCAAATATATAGAAGCCCAACCTTTGTTAATCTCTTTGTTCCTTATTTGTTGTTTTTCCCTTCAAATTGTAGCTGTACAAACTAATTAGTTGAAACATGTCTTTTGTCAACTCTATTCCTTGTCATTTCTTTTGACGTACAAATCAGATTTTATATTAAAAAGAGAAAAGCTAAAAATAGTATTTTTAGCTTTTTTTTACCTATGGTGTCGGACATCACCTCGATACACCTTCTGGGCAGTAGGGGCCCGTGGAGTGATCTCTAATACACATATTTAATCATTGCCTTTTGTAATCATATCTTAGAAACATATCTTATACGTACAAATTTTTTTATTGCTTTTTATGTATAATAAATTTAAAAATGAGATATAAAGTTTAATATGGCTTCACATAATTTGACGCAGGAAATTCATCTGGTTACTACTTATATTAATAAAGTTAGCATATGGCAGAACTTATCTTTGCGTGAAAAAAATTGTTGTCATATTATCATACATGTGGTATGGTATTTATGCAGTTTATCGAACTCTCTGGCGAGCACCATTTTACGTACACAGAGAACATAGTTTACTTAGTTATGTGAATAGATCGTCATGCATGGTATTTTATATTATACACAATACGAGAGTGTCATTGTCCTAAATGTTAGTACAAAAATGAACAGTGTCACTCCATGATGTTACTATAAAAATGCGTAGTCTCATCCAAGTAACCAAGCTTATCAATCACGACGGTGATAGGATGTAACTACTGGACAAGAACTCATCGTTAGATAGTTATTTTTTTTAAGACTATTGGCTCCCATTATCTCTATTTGCTTCACAACGACAGGTCATCAAATTGAAATAAATATGCAATTCAATTGTGATGATATGTCCATCAAATTTATTAATTTAATTATGCTTAAAAACTAAAATTGAATTATTCTGATAAAACAGACTCCTATCAATTCAACGGCAGCATCTCCCGTGTTCAAACTCGGGTCATTACTTTTTTTTTTACAATTTTCTAGATCTAAGGGGGACCACGAACACATATATAATTAATGAACAGATTTTTTTCATTTCATTTACTTGGTTTTCAAATATCTTTATTTCATAGCACTGATATAAAGCAACTTCTCTTCATTTTTGCAATCTCCACCAGCTAGTACGGTCATATGAAATAAAACCAAGTTCCAACTCACCCAACAAAGAAAATAAAACGGAGTACAGTATATATATAAACCGAGTAGGGTACTACATGTGTCTATCGCATTTTGCAGAATTTCAGGAACGAAATGGTCATAGCAATTCATGTCAGCTAGTAGCTGCTTATGGGTGTATTTTAATTAATTTGCACGTACAAATTAATTGAAATTGTCGACGTCCATGTGTACAATGAACGTACGCTCTCTTAATTTTCTTTTTCAACTGCAACATCTAGATATCCTCGCATCTACGTATCTTAATTACGCAGCATTAATCATATCCGTGGATGAACACAAACCGATCGATCAATATAGGAGAGCCATAGCTAGCTACTACTACCTCTTATATAGCCACTTAGTGCATCCGTCCCAAAACTATTAGGAATCTAGTATTTACAATTTATCCTATAACAATTGTCATATTATTTGCTCTATTTATTATCTCATATTTAAATTTCTACCTATCTTATCTTTAATCACCCTTAAACAATTCTCATTTAATAAGGGATATATAGGTTATTTTTATTTCTTCTTAGATTTCACTCACTCCCTCATAGAATTATACTCTCTCCGTTTCATAATAGCAGTAAAAGAAAATTAAGATTAGGGTGATGAGTAGTTATGATTGGTTAAGATGAGGAGGTATATAAAAAATTAATAGAGAAATAGTTATGATTGGTTGATAGGTGAGGAAGTAGCAGTATTTTAGGATAAATTCAAATGATAAAAAGTAATAGCATTATAGGACGGAGAGAGTAATTATTTTGGAGCGGAGGGAGTACGTGGCAGCAAAGGAAAGGGAATTAATTAATTAAGGGAGGCAATTAATTAGTATGGCGATTAACTGGCAAATGGCGAGTGCAGTGCAAGCAAGGCCAGGCGAAGGGATAGTAGAATGATGCATGCGTCTAGCTAGCTATCTCAATTAAATGCGCATTAATCCATGCAGATACGATCAAATGGGGTTCCGGTTAATTAGTGCGATTAATTACGATGATTAATGACGACGACGATTTCTTTCTTTTTCATACCTGTAGCCGATCAAATTAGTTACTCCTATATAACTCTACTCTCCCCTGGCTAGCTTGCTTAACTGGAGTCCTTCCATTTGCCACGCAAAGTAAAGTCTTATCGATCAATTGAACAGCTAATTAATATGGCACGTTTGGGTATTTACTCCCGATAGCTGCGTCCACCTAATTTATTCATTTATTTGTCTGTATTTTTGTTTTTGGGTTAATTTGATTAATTAATTAATTACCTTGGACTTGCGACCGTGGGTGCTAATCAGGTGAGGTTGTGTCACGGAGAAGCCTGTTGAATAAATTCGCCTGCAGCTTGCTGATGGTGGCGGATTAACTGTCTTAATACATCACTAGCTGGAGCAATTAAGCAGCTGATCACGTTCATGGTTTAATTTGTACTGCGATTTGCAACAAGTAGGTTAATTTCATTCGCCGTGGAGAAGAAATTAAGGGGAGGATGCATCTGACTCAAATTTTACTTCAGGCTGGCTGGCTGGCATAGATTGAGAAGTGAGTTTAAGACGATCTAATCTAATTAATCGAACCTAACGGGGTCGGAATGGACGGCAAATCCAATCATTTTTGCAATGTTGGTGTAGCTCCGATTTGACCCTAACAAACATATATAAGGCCATTCCTAGTGCATGTTTTTTCATATAAGTTTCAATCTAAATAATAAGATGTCACATAGCCAAATCGATGATATGTCAAGAAATTTGGGAAGGAAGGAAAGGAATGGATTTTATCTAGATGAAACCTAGAATACACATATACCTATATCTTGGAAACAGAATAAAACTCTATTGTGACTGAATAGTTTTATCCTATACATTAAAAACGGAAATAAAACCTCATAATTCGACGGTTAAAGGCTATGGCTAGCATACGAAACCACGAAATGAAACTGTACATTAGAGACCTTTATTTCATACATCAACCCAAACCTTTTTAAGATGATATGTCACTCTTAAAAATTGTAAAATGAAACTCTCCTGTAGAAATGGCCTAATAGTAGAATCCTAATCTATTATGTGAATATAATAATATTATTATTTTACCAAAATGAGCATCACTACTGATTCCATGACTTGAACCAGTACTGATACATGAGTTGAGTTTCACTACGGTTCAAAAACCAGCAGCAGTGCGGATTATGAACCGCCAATACTACACGACTATTAAGAGAGGGCTAAAATGAGCCTTCATGTTTGTTGTTAACGCCTAAAAATTATCATATCGAATGAAGTGAAAAGAAAAAATATCTAAATATATAGTCCATTATGGTTGGATTAGATTACAACATTGTAAACTGGTAGCTATAAATGTGTAGGATATACAGTTGGTATTGTGTAATTTTAGAAATGGAGATGGAGTTGTACATCAAATCTAATTCTATTTCTAATACCCCCGGCTCATACAAATTGCATGGGAAATTTGAAGAGTTATTATATCAAATCGCAATAACTCCATCTACATTTAGTAAAAGAATACATATATTTGCAATGATATACTCAACACTTTGATTCCAAATCCTTGTGTTAACTAGCACATTATTATGCAAACAACAAACATTGTGATATATAGAGATTTGAAATTTTTTTGAATATTTGTGGTCGGATATTTATTTTCGATTACATAGAAAATACGCGCGCATACACAGACCAATACGCATGCACACCACACACACATACCTGCAAGTGTGCCCTTTAACACATGTTCAAAGAGGTGAATGCTAGTGACAAATCGCTGACTTTACTAAATTTATGAATAACTCGCCCGTGTGTGTGCAATATTATTATCATGTATTTAATTAATAAATACTCCCTCCGTCCCAAAAAGACATCATTTCTAACCATTCAATTCTATAAAAAAAGAGTTTTATTTCTACCTTTTTACCTATCCTCGGCCCGTAAATCAGAAAATTTTATTTCTTCAATGCTCCCTTATCTACCTCTGACCAAACCATTCACAGTGCCACTTTCTTACTGAGGGGCACTTTGGTCTTTTACGGTTACCACTAATTTATCAACCAATAGCTAAAAATGAAGTCTTCATGCAAAAATAGCTTATGGAAGCAAATATTTTTTTAGTTGGGTTGATTTTGAAAACATGGATTTTCATTTTTAAATTCAGATTATATTTAAGTATAGATAAATTAAGAACAGAGATGGTACGTAATTGTACCTTGCATCAGATACATGCTTTTGCGTAGTGGGCTCAATCCAGCAGGTGCATTATTTGCCATGCTTATAGCAACATAGCATTAAGCCATCAAAGAATTGATTTAGCAATTTAGGGGATTATTATAAACTAAAGCAATAATATCATACGGCGCAGAATAACAGCATGCATGCACGAATCAAGTAATTAAGCATAATTTCATAGTCTGAACTAATTGATTCTATGTAAAAACAATTGATTTCCAATACGATGGATAGATGGATTCTACGTAAAATAAATCATAAATCTCCAAGCTAGCACATCACTAACAAAAACAATCTCCAAGCCATAGCAGTAGGATTGCATAGCCTGATCACCTCACCCATGGATAGATGGATGGAACCCATCTGTATGAACAGTACGGGGCAGGTGAGAAGAGATGGGTCGTCGTCGCCTTCGTCTTTGCTCGCTCGAAGCCTCTGCATTATTCATCCCGTTCAGTTCAGGTCAGACGACGACGGGGGAGGAGAACATTTATGGCCGGGTGATGTATGCGCAGCGAAACTGAGATCAATCCTCCCCGGGGTCGCCTTGCAATTTATTGCAACCGCTAGCTCGATCACCTACGTACGTACGCTCCTGCTGCTGCTGCTGTCTTGGATCGATCGCCCGTATCAATGTATCATCTCCTCGTAGCCCTAGAGAGATAGCTATAGCGATTAGCTAGGTACTGGGCTGCTGGAGCTAGCAGGTGAGATAGATCGGCCATGGGCTAGCTGCATGTGGGGTTTGCATGCTTGTGTACAAGTCAGTGGCAGGGACTGCAGCATGCAGATAGCTAGCTGATCTGACGTTACGTTGTACGAGCACTCACTCCTTTGCATGATCGGCGGTGATGATGATGATGATGATGCAGATTGCATCGATGGAAGACAGAGAGGGGGGGTGATAGGAGTAGCCATCTGGAGTTTGGAGTCTGTACGCTGCTGCAGATTGATGGTGGGTAATCGACCTCATCAGTGTCTGAACACCGATTACTGTTCAGATACCAGCAGCTTGTTTCAGACTTTCAGACGATCGATCCGCACTATCTAAAAGACGAACATGCTCTTGGAAACAACTTAGAGCAGATCCAATAGTTGACTAAAAAACTCTAGGTAGAATTTTTTGATGAGTTGGAGGAAAGAGGGGAAGAAAGAGAAGAGGAACCGACAACTAATTTATCACCGGGCTTCTCATGTGCACCGAGGCGAGGTGGGCCCGTGCCTGCTAGGCGTCGCCCTGGCCTCGCCCGCCGGCTCTCGCCCGCCCACCCGCCTTGGCCTCATGCACGCCGGCCTCGTGCGCTAGCCACAGCCATGGTCTTGCGCCCGCCGTCCTCGGTCGCTGGCTCCCGTACTGGAAAGGAACGGGTGGGAGAAAGAGAGAGGAAGAGAAAGAGAGAGGAGAGAGATGGTGAGCCAAAACATAATAAAATATTGAGGGTTACAGCAAACAAAAATTTCTCTACTATACACATTAGCTCTAATGACTACTATAGATGACGTGGCTCTCTATTGCAGCCAGTGGTGGGTTCTCCTATTGACCTTGCTCTTATAGCTGTGGCTTTTTACCTCGTTTCCCGTGAGTATGTTTTCTAAATTGCTAAACGGTATATTTTTAAAAAATTTTCTATATCAAAATATCTTAAAAATCAAGTAAATTTATTTTTTTAATTTATAATAACTAATACTTAATTAATTATCCGCTAATTACGTTTCTCATTTTAGTGTGTATTCGAACCGGACCGAAATCGGTAGTATCTCAATTATCTCATATACTACTCCTATCTGTTTTTTCTTTCGAGAATATACTGCTCCTATCCGTGACTTGTCATGTCCAACCAATCTAAATAGAGGACACTAACTTTATCCTTTTATGCCGAAGTAAATCGTAATTAAGAATAAGTTACTCAAACTGTATCATGACAAGGTACATTTTAGCTACAAATTATAGCGTACGGCACGTGGAGCTAGCAGAAGACTTAACAAAGTCTAGTAGATGTTTAACACAATTACAGTAACCAACAAAACATTCACGTATCTAGTCTGCCTACCAAACTAAGGCGAGAGATTGCTCTAGGCGTGCGTGGCAAACGTACGTAGTTTTCGGACTATTTCATCACCCTAATTAAGGAGATGATCGACATCCCTTGCACAACCTGTGCAAGTAACCCCATGCAATATACGCAAGTAATAAAACACCGCGACGTCGCTCTCGAAGAAGAATTAGGCAGGCTAAGCTCTCCTCTCTGTCTCGTCTCGCGCCGCATTGAACATTTCAACACGACGATATGATCGATCGGCGTGAGCATGTAGCAGGATTACCTTCTTTTTAATAAATGATGTCGTTAATTTTTATTAAAGTTTAAACATTTAGCTTATTTAAAAAATTAGTATAAATATAAAAAAAACATGAGTCATGTTTAAATTTTTTTAATGATATACTATGCAACAATAAAATAAATTATATTTACTTAGTTTTTTAAATAAGACGAATATGGTCAAATAAAATTCAATGTTGTCACCTACTCCCTTCGTTCCTAAAAGAGTATTATTTTAGCTAGTTAAAGAGAGATTAAGCATAATGTTAAAAGACTAGTATGTCCTTAATTAATATGAACAAAAAATAAGGAGAAAAAATGCTATTGATTAGATGGTTAAATCGATAATGTGATATTAAAGAGATATAGTGAACCTTATTTAAAAAACACTTTTTTAGATAAATTATTAGCTAAAATAATACTCCCTCCGTCCCATAATATAAGTATAATGTTATTTTTGGTCAAATTAAGATTGTAACAAAAAAAGCATATACCCTTAAAAAGGTAGTGGGTGGAGAATAAACTAGTAATATAAAAATTGATAGGTGGAGAATAAGCTAGTATAAAAGTTGATATATAGAGAATAAAGTACTACCTTGGAATCATAAAATTTCTTATGTTTTTAAATAAATTTAAAAGATAAAATCTCTAATATTTTAGAACGGAGAGAATAATTTTTTAAGAGATAAAGGCAGTATTAATAAATGGAGGTAGATACTGCTAGCCCGGCCTATCTCTGTCATGCAATTCACTGCTCGATCGATCGGTTTGATCCGAACGTTGAATTCGTTCGTTCTCCACGACCCAACCGCATTAACTGATGAGGAGCACGTCGAAATCGTAGGGAGTTATTGCTGCCGCCGAGAGTGCATGAGTACGTGTGCATCTGCGTACACTACTACTTCATGCTCGATTGGTCAGCCTGAGACGTTTTGAATTTTGACTACTGGCGATGAGTTTAGCCAGCTTTGCAGATTGCAGCGGTTGATTGCTTGCATGCGTTTTGCCGTCTTCTCGCACCACGTAAACGGTTAAATGGTATCGATTTTTATATTATTTTTTTATGAAAACAGTAGCGGTCAGAAAATTTTTATATTTATAGTTTTAACTATTCAATGCCAACTTCAATACGATACTGACAGAAATAAAAAAATTAATTTTTTTAAAAAACAATATTATTTTTATTAGAAAGATATTGATTCAGCCGGAAATTTCTCTACCGTTTTTGCCCTAACACACACTACGTAAGTATGCTTTTCGATCAGGTTGTCGTCTCCGTCTCTGTGCCCAGCCAACCGCGCCGGCCGCCGGCGGCCGCCTGTGGCTGCGCCGCGGCGGCGGCGGCGCCTTCGCTTTGCTAGTTTGCTTGTGCTGCCGGCGCGGTGGAAGACGGTGGGTGGACGACCGCGCGCCATGGGACGACGTGGCTTCTCAGATACTAACGTGGCCTTTGCAGGTGCGGATTCTGCTATTGGGCTGGTCCGCATGTAACCCGCTGGCTCACCCAATGAATATATGGGCCCCCATATTCCACTCGTTTATTATTTCCTCTTTTTTTTTCTTTCCTCAAAAGATATATTCATTTTTCTATCTTGCTCAAAACTTCAAACAGAAAATTATAATTTTTACTATTTTTTCTAATCGTGTTCAATTTCGATTATATCTTCTAAAAAAATGGTTTACACGTATGTTTAGTACGACAATTATGTTCTTATTGCGCATGTGCGTCTACTCGACGCTATCAAAAACACTGGACAACTAAAAAACAACTTGAAAAAGAAAGTGTGAGTGTGTAAACACTGGACAACTAGAAAACAACTTGAAAAAGAAAGTATGAGTGTGTCAAGAGTCGAAAACGGGATTTCGGAAAACGGGACCTCGGAGTTAAAATCACAACCCTTGTCACTACTCTAGCAAGCGCATCTCCCTACTCAATACTCTCTCTACGAGCCACGGAGGTGGTATAATATCACAGATTAGAGACTGATGGCCCAATGATAATTTTAATCAAATCCAAGTTCGCAAATTGTAACCAAATTTGACAGTAATTCGTTAGCTCCACGGCTTTCCTCTCGTCGTGGGAGACTCAATTTCTTTCTCATCTTTTCAATTTTCTGGTTCGTTAATTTCAAGTCAGGTGGTTTCTCTCCTCTTCTTCCTCGCGTGGACTCTCCTCTTCTCTTCCCCCCTCTCGCGCGCGCCCCGGTCGCAGCCATGGTGGAGAGGCGGCAGCGGAGGCAGCCGCTGGTGCTCGCTTCCACGCAGGCGCTGCTCGACTCGCTGCCCGGGGACCGCCGCTGGTCGGCTCCTCCGCCGCCGCCGCCCGAGCCGGTGCGCCTCAGGGCCGGGGTGCTCCGATTCCCCACCTCCTCGTCTGCAGGCGGCGGCGAGTTCGGGGAGGTCGCCTCCTTCGTCGCCCTCCCCTCGTCCGCGCTCCGCCGGCTCGCTGTCGTCACCGGCACGCCAGTAAGTGGTCCCCTTCTGCTCTTCTCGGATCAAAACCCCATCATCTAGTGTCAATTGGATGGTTATGTTGGATGATTCGGTCACTCAGGAGGAAAATCTGGTCCTTCGAGGAGTGAATGGGGTTTCATGGACTTTGGATGGTCACAGATGAGTGCCTGGGAATTTGGTGATTAGTGTAGCCAAACTGAGCTGCAGTAAGTACAATGGCTGAGCTGCCTAGATCAGTGGTGCTACAGAAATTACCTTTGTGACCATATATGTTTGTATTTCTCATGAAATATGTGTCATGTAGAGAAATAAAATTGGGCAGTATGAATTTCTTTTGCTGAAAATAATAAGCAGCTTTTTATCTGCAGGTGCTTGTGAAGAATGCTGACAATAATGTTGGAAGGATTGCCAAAGCAGTAGTACTTGATCAACCATACCTTGATAATTCCCTAACTGAACAGACTGAGCCTGTCACCGTAGTATCACCCTCTGATAATGTCATGGGCATCTTACCTTGTCGCTCTTTTCCAACAAATGGCTTTCCACCCTTGGATGAAGAGGTCGCTTATGTTAGCCCACTTCTGGCATTCAACCTGGGAGTACATGTCACTTGTCTCAAGCTTCTTGTGCAAAACAGAGATAAACCTTTCAGGTTTTGTTCTAAAGTTGCAGAGAGTGATCTGGCTGCCAGTGGAGGAAGTAATCTTACTCTTCACTTAGAGATTCTTCCATGCCCTCGAGTGCCGAGACATGCTTTGCATTTGCGGGTTTCTGTTGTGAGGATTCCTGAATGTGGTGTGCTTGCTTCTCTAAAGGCAAATTCAGCCATTGGAGGAAGTGACTACCAAGATATGATCGATCAGGCGTTGAATGAGCACTTTAAGTTCGATAGGTTCCTAGCAAGGGGAGATGTTTTTTGCATACTAAACAATTGGAATTGCGGCGCAACCTCCTGCCTCGCATGCAACAGGGAGGACAAAAGACTCCATCCTCGTGATGTGATTTACTTCAGGGTAAATTACCTATTTGTCATCCTGCATACATGTTTTAATTAATATACTGGAGAAAGTTGATCTAACTCTTAGCTTATGTTTGCCTTCATGCGATCATTCGTAAGCTTGATATGTTAACATTTTAACTACCTCACTAGGTAACTGGCATGGAACCATCAGATGAACCAGTTCTTCGCATCAACTGTAATCAAACAGCCCTTGTTCTTGGGGGAGGTGCTTCTGCTCCAATACCCCCTTACAGCTTGTTTGCTGCTCCTGGTTCTTCAGTTCCTTTGCACAGTGAAATAGTGGAGCAATTAGCATCTATCATTGCACCAGCATTATGTCCTTCAAACATTTTACCAAAAGTCAAGTTCTCCACTTTCTTATATGGCCCTTCAGGTTATTGCCCTTCAACTGTAATTCTCAGAAATTTATTTTCAGTGTTTACTACTCAGTTTGAACTGAACCGCTACTAACAAAAATGGTGAAAGTGCAGGATGTGGAAAACGGACAGTAGTCAAGCATGTCGCCAACCATTTTGGTTTGCATGTGGTTGAGTGTAGCTGTCATGATCTAATGACTTCATCAGAGAGTGGGGCACCAGCTGCACTTGTGGCTGCCTTTAAAGAAGCTCAGAAGTACTCTTGTTTTTTTGTGTCCTTTGACCTTCTTATTCTCCATTGTTGAAATTTATTTATGTTTTGGTCATCAAAAACATTTTCTGTAGTTTGTTTGTTTTGTTCACATAATTAAGCTGAATAACTTTTCATGAAGGTATTCACCATGTATAATACTTCTGCGCCACTTCGATGCGATTGGGAATACATCCTCCAATGAAGGCACACAATCTGCGCAATCTGGCACTGCAGCAAACATTGAATCTGTCATCAAGCAGTACATTGGACAACGTTGGGCTGCTATGGAATCGCCGCCAGGAAGAGATGTAAATGGAAATCCAGTA
Organism: Oryza meyeriana var. granulata; assembly: GCA_003991445.1. Taxonomy (NCBI): domain Eukaryota; kingdom Viridiplantae; phylum Streptophyta; class Magnoliopsida; order Poales; family Poaceae; genus Oryza; species Oryza meyeriana. The sequence continues at coordinate 141,074 of RYFJ01000202.1, read as the reverse complement.
AGTATTCCTTCCACCTTCCTTTTGGTTAGCCCTCATTTTGTGGTATAAGGCACCGTTTGAATGAGCTTATAGCTTCAGCTTATGAGTGACACGCAAAACTAGGTGAATCATTAGTCCATGATTAATTGAGTATTTACTATTACAAACTTGAAAAGTGGATTTATCTTAATTTTTAAAGAAACTTTTATATATAAAGTATCTACAAAAAACACACCGTTTAGTAGTTCAGCAAGTGTGCTCACAGAAAACAAGGGAATAAGCTTAAGCCATAAGTTAATTCAAACGGTGCCTAAGACCATTTGTGTCATGTTCCTTATTATCAAAACTACCTTTATTTCAGTACCTTGTGGAACCTGAATGTGTAAGCTCGCTTCAAGTTATACTAGTTGCAACTGCAGATCGTGCTGAAGGAATGCAACAATCAATTAGGAGATGCTTCCGCCATGAGATAAACATGAAAACTATAAATGAGGAACAGAGGAGGAACTTGATATCCGAAACACTCCATTGTGTTTCAACAGCTGCTGATGAGGTAGAATTTTCTTGCTTTTGATCCAAAAGTGAAGTTTTGTGCTTTACGCTACATCTGATGCTTATTTTGTTTCAATGTTCAAGAGTATCAATGACAAGTTCGTAAAAGATTTAGCAGTACAAACGTCAGGTTTCATGCCCAGAGATATACTTGCATTGGCTGCAGACGCTGGGATATCTTTTGCATGTAAATTTGCAACGGAGAAAAATAGCAGTGAAGGTAGTAAGCTTGAAGGCATCCTTCCTACAAGCTCTCCTACCACTCAAAATGAAGAAAAGCATTTTTGCAAAGAAGATATTTTGTCTTCTTTAGAACGGGCCAAGAAAAGGAATCGTGCTGCATTGGGTACACCCAAAGTAAGACATCTCAACTTCCTGTCTTTTGATGTCTTATATTTAACTTGCTTTCATCAAGTACTTGATTTGGAATTTTATGTGCTATAGGTTCCAAATGTCAAATGGGAGGACGTTGGTGGTCTTGAGGAAGTGAAAAAGGTTATTCTAGATACTATTCAGGTAAAATTTTCTTACGTTCATCCTTGGGTGTAGTAATGATAATATTCTATCGATGCAAATAAAATGTTTATTGTAACTTGAGCATGTGAAGCTGGTTTGGTAAGTTTGTGAATAGTAACTTGCCTCTTTTTTATGCTTTATAGTTACCTTTGTTGTACAAGCACCTTTTTTCTTCTAAATTGCGGAAGCGGTCAGGTGTCCTGTTGTATGGACCTCCCGGCACAGGGAAGGTAGGTTTACAGTGTTGTACTGTTTTATACTTCGTTTTCATTAAGCTTTACCTTTTCATTTCTTCCCATCTGTCCAAAGAAGATAAGTACGTCCAAAAACAATGTGATATGCTCATTATTATTATGTTTCAATTTGTAGACATTATTGGCGAAAGCTGTAGCAACAGAGTGCTCTTTAAACTTTCTTAGTGTAAAAGGTCCAGAATTGATTAACATGTATGTTGGAGAATCGGAGAAGAATGTTAGGGACATTTTTGAGAAGGTAAATTGATTTATACAACCATAAAATTGCCATAAGAGGTGCATATATGCTTAGGTTGCAACTTTTCTGTCAACCTCAGGCAAGATCTGCACGGCCATGCGTAATTTTCTTTGATGAGCTTGATTCCCTTGCTCCTGCACGAGGATCCTCCTCAGATTCAGCAGGTGTGATGGACAGAGTAGTTTCACAGGTACGATTGTCTTCATCACTGAGGCAGTGTCACAATTGTTTTCTTTATCTCCACTGTGCAAATATTGGACTTCGTGGTCTTACTTTCCCTTTTCCTCTCTTTGACTCTTTGTTAGTTGCTTGTGGAGATTGATGGGTTGAGTGATAACAGTCAGGTTATTTTCTTGCCCATATCAATTTCTTTTTACTATTTTTTTTCCTGAGATGCTCTGACATGAAGGGGAACCATTTTCCCAATTCTATTCTAGGATCTTTTCATTATTGGAGCTACAAATAGGCCTGATCTTCTTGATTCTGCACTTCTCCGTCCTGGCCGCTTTGATAAGCTTCTCTATGTTGGTGTAAATTCAGATGCATCATATAGGGAAAGGTTGCCATCAGTATTTGCTCATTAACTTTCAGATTTTATTGCAAGATTGCACCTTTGATCTAAGTGGAATTGATATGCAGGATCCTGAAAGCACAGACACGCAAGTATAAGCTCCATGAGAATGTTTCTCTCTTGTCAATTGCTCAGCAATGTCCTCCAAACTTTACTGGTGCTGATATTTACGCATTATGCGCAGATGCATGGTATCATGCTGCTAAGTGCTTGGTGAGTAGTAGCAGTTCCTTCCCACTTGACTGACATGTTCTTATCTTTGCTCTGTTGGACTTACACCTGGTATTTCAAGGCCAAAACACTTGAGGCTGATCCTTCAAGAAACAGCGAAGCCAGTGCGGATGACGTCATTGTTGAGATGAATGATTTCATGACAGTAAGACTCCGTATCATCTTGTGCTTGAGAATTAGTATGATTTAGTCATATGAACTGGTTTTATTGCTACTCAGGTGTTAGGGGATATTGCACCATCATTGTCTATAGAGGAGTTACAGAACTATGTACAGTTGAGGCAGAAGATTGAGGGACCATCTAGATGACGTCAGCTAAGCCTTCATTATGTGCTGGCAGAGCAACCTAAGGTCCATATTCGTTTTTGACATGAAAAAAATGTTTAGATTCTTGCCTCCCAAGGTTTCATGAAACTCCGCGTCCGAATGATTTCATTCTTCAGTTTTTTAGTGTATTTGACAAATGGTGGCCATGATGAAAGCATTGGCTAGTGATGAATCTGGCACTATTTTGACTTCAAAGACGAGCTAGCTGAGCTTATCTGTAAAAGCATTATTATTTAGACTCTAGACAGTTTCTGGTTCTGCTGTAGTTAGGGTTCAACGAATTGACTCAAGATTTAGCAAACGCTGCATATCATTCATACATAGAAAGTGAATATACTCCTGTGAACATCTCAACCATGTATCCTCTCCATCCTTCCTGCAGAGGACATTTTGTTGGGCAACTTTTCTTTGTCAACTACGGAAGTTGCCAATATTTGTTCGGCAATTCACTCAGTACACGTACAACACGTCTGATGTTGCGACGGGTCTCTTCACCTCGGCGTCCAGATGGCTTGAGTGGCCAGTGCCTGTAGCGAGTGCAGTAGGCCTGATGGGTTGGGGTCCCGGTCCCGGAGACCGACCTGGGCATTGGCTAACGGAACTTTGGATGTGAGGTACATGGTTGGACTTTGGACTACGTAGTAGAGCAGCTGCTGGTACTACGCATGCAGATATGTTACTACGTGACAGATACAGCCGCTCCCGCGCGCAGATGGCTACTGCGACGACCAAGACTGCACGTATGGCTGGGAGCGGCCTATCTAAGCAGGAAAAGGCAGGAGCTAACCGGATCATGTGGAAAAACAGTAGGATCGGGCGCCGGTCGGCGCACAGCTAATTTGTGATCGGTTTTAATTCAACTAAATAAATTAAATTTTATTAGGATCGTCTATTCATCAAACGTTTGAAAAAATGAATGCATAAATTTATAATTAAAGTTACATATGATCAATAATAACAACTATAATAATTTGAAAGTACAAATCTTAAAGTTTTATCTAACAACCAGCATTGTTGTTTGACAGAATCCAAAAATTCAAACGTAAATTTTATTTTTTAGATATTAAAAAAATCTAATTTTTTTTTGTCCAAATAGTTAAACTTAAAGCCCATCACAGATTACCACCCACGCCCATCCCTAAAAAACGGCCTGCGCGCGTGCTCTCACATCGTTGTCGTCCAAACAGGGCATATCGACCGATTCGTCAGCGCACGGCAGGTCGGCAGCAGCCGAGGCCACAGCTAGCGCGGATACGGATGCGGATGCGGATGCCGCCGTGCTCGCTGGGTACAGTACGGTGGTGGCCGTGCGGCGTGACGGCGAAGGTCCCGCCAAGCCGAATCGGAGGAAGCATGCCTTCCTGGTCCCGCGAGCGGCTGACGGCCACATCGAGCAAAATGGGAAAGCGTCGCACGCTCGCTCGCACCGAGCTGGCGTATTCCGACGGAGTTAGATAGATATAGTTGGAATGCGAAGGTTGGGGAAGAATTTTCATGAGTACACTTTTTAAACTGTTAAACGATATGTTTTTTATAAAAAATTTATATATAAGAAGTTGCTTTGAAAAATATGTAAATTGATTTTTTAAATTTATAATAATTAATGCTTAATTCATTCTACGTTAATAGCTCATCTCATTTTACGTGATCTTTTTATTCCTCCTACTCACCTTTAAACTAAGCCTTAACCGGGTTTTTGATTGACAGACACTTTTTTGATAGAAGGACCGCATTTTGCGGGTTACATTGGAAGCCTGACAGTACAAACGCCAAGTGGAGAGGCTCCTTCTGGGGAGTTCAGACTAGAGAGTACAAGAGAGTGGTTGATTTGGAGTAAATCCGATTTTGATTCACCATGTATTCATCTCAAATCATCCCCAGTATAAACACTTGCAGACTCGGCATCAAAGATTATGCACGCTCTAAGTTCTAGTCTACGCTCTATGCAAGTTCAAGAGCATGTACGTCGACCCTACACGGTACACGCCCACCAAGGGCCTCCAGTACATGCCATGAAGACACGCACGTCGTGCACGTAAACACAGCCAAACGGTGTCATCGCCGGCACGGAGCCCCGACGGCGGCACCGTCCGCCGCGACGGCTTGTCGGAACTCGTCGGCGGAGCAGGGGACACGCAGCACGCCCTTCTGGTCGTACCCGAACTCCCTCGCCGCCTTCTCCAGCAGCGCCCCGACCCGCGGCCGCTCCAGCGCGCACAGTTCCACTACCACCCGCTCGCCGCCGCCGCCGCCGTCCCCGACCAGCAACAGCGCCACGAACCCTCTCGGCACGGCCGACGCCTTCTCGCCGCCGCCGCAACCAGGAACCAGCCGCTCGCACGCCTCTTCGCCGGCGACCACCCTGCTCCTCCTCCACCAGCTCACCATGGCGTTCGCCGCCGGCGAGTCTAGAAAATCTCGTAGGTGAAAATACAATGATTTGCTAATCATGTAGCAGTACGTGCGGATGTTCGAAGAGCTGGTGCATATATAGGCGAGACGATCGCGTGTGAAGTGGTCAACGTGTAGGAAGCTAAGAATGTCAGGTGATGGCTAGCTAGCGTCGTTGTCGTCCAATTCTTGACCGGTCTTTCATTCGTTGTCAAAATAAAACGAGTCTCTGACCGGGCCTAAACCGAATATTTTCTACTGTAACTCACTAACTCGCAGACAGGTCGAGCCCAACTGACGCAGAAAACGTTGACATGGGTCATAGCGCCAGCCAGTCAGCCAGCTAAGGGGTTACTACTACCGTATAAGTGACAGAATTCAGACAGCTTTTTTTTCTGTACATTTTCTTTTGTGCTGACTCAGTCCAGATTATGTGCTACTCCCTCCGTCATAAAATAATTTCATCTTTTATATATCTCATTTGTCTCATAAAGATTTTATCTTTATAGCGATCAATATTTTAGAGTCTGTAAACATAACAAACAAATGTATTAGAGTTTACTAAATTAAAAAAATAAATACATAGGAGCTTATTAGAGTGAAAAATAAATATAGTGAAGTTTGTTATAGGTTAGATAGGTTAAAAGTAAAATCTTTATGGGACGGATGCAATACATGAGAGTGACAGGAACATAGACACTTATGGGACTTCCTGATTGGCCAATAGGAAATGAAATCACAGAAGCATATCCTTAAACAAAGCCCATCTTATTTTACCAAAGTTGCATATATTAAGTTATACCTTTTTTTTTTCTGGCGACGAACGCCTCAGTAAAGTGGCACGTGAAGATGCAACACCAAGAAACGTGATACAGGTTGAAAGTGACTAAGGAAGAAAGCATAATTAACGATTATTATTACCAAGAAAGAACATGTGCCTTCCAAAACGAGCAAACTATCAACCAAGTTCACGGTAGGAGTTCATATATATCAGTGTGCGCTGGGACTAACTTAATTAATCAAGCGACTTTGAGAAAATGAGCCAAAAAAGTGTGTCAAAACGCCGTAATCAGCAACGTTGAAATTAGCGGGCAGGGCAGCCAAATTAAACCCATCAGCCCTCGACCAATAGCTAGCTATACGTGAGAACGTACAGGCAGTCAAGCAAGGAACCAAGGAATCCTTGGTTCAAGCATAGCAGCATAATCAATGGAGATGGATTAATTAGAGCCCAATCATCCATCCCTTTGACATCGTTGTCAGCACAAATATTTGACTTAGACTGCATGCAGGAGTAATACTAGAATGGCCATTATAGATGTCTAGAGCTAGAGAGTTCTTTCACATAGGAGTAGGCCTGGGATTTCGGTTAATTCGGTTTAAACGGTTCGGTTAATTCGGTTAGAATGTAATTCGGTTATTGAAAAATGGCAATCGAAATTCTAGGGAAAAACCAATAACCGACCAGTTCGGTTATGGTTAATTCGGTTCGGTTAATCGGTTAATCCGAAATAACCGAGCGATCGGGCGCTGCGGGGCGCGGGCACGGGCGGCTGCGGGGCGTGGGACGCGGGGCGCGGGCACGGGCCGCTGCGGGGCGCGGGACGCGGGGCGCGGGGCGACAGGGCGCTGCGAGGCGCGGGCACGGGCGCTGCGGGGCGCGGAGCACGAGCGGCGGGCACGAGACGTTATTCGGTTTTTCAGTAGATCGGTTAATAGAACTTAAAAACCGAACCGAAAACCGACTACTGAACAAACAAAAAACAAGAACCGAACCAAACACCGAAAACCAAATTAACCGACTTATTCGGTTAATTCGGTTCGGTTCGGTTCGGTTATCGGTTTTTCGGTTAACCGGTCCCAGGGCTACATAGGAGTATAATTTGCTCTTCACCCTTTTTCTTCGCAGTAGTTCCATTAGATAAGGCCTCCTTAGGTGTTTTGCCTCCTTAGCGAGAAAAGGAAATGTTTTATGTGAAAATCCCATAAAATCCATGTGTTTCAAAAGGAGCCTAAACCTGTTAGGTTGAAAAAAAATGTAAAGTGTATAGCTGCTCCTTAAACTTGTTTGGCCCTACTATCAAAATATAGAACTAGCACGCTAAACTTATTTTGTTGTGTCACTTAGCTACCTGTACACTCAAAATATATAATTATCTCTCTAAACTTGTTTTAATGTCTATCATTGATCCAACCAGTCGTTGACCTACTTTGCATGTCAATGTGAAGCCACAGTGGATCCACCGAGAGTTTTGTCGGTAAATTTACATATATGCCCTTAAAGACATAACTCCCCTCCCAAAATCAAATCCCGTCCCAAAATCCCTAGTTCTCGTCATGTCCCTAATCTGTATCCCTAACTCTCATTGTGCCCCGATTCGTTGTCCCTTTCGTCAATCTCCAATTCGCTGCGCCCTAACTGCTCTGGTTCGATGCCTCAACTATTGGGTATTTTAAGTTCGTTGCCATCATAGATGAGTGCTAGAGCATGTCTGCTTTGACTCGGCCTTTTGGTATATATTGGTAGGGACATTGTTGTGTTAAATATTTAGTAGTTGCATGTGTTGTAGTGACCAATATGCGAGCTATATTCATGAATGGTTGAAATTGTGTACTACATGCTTGAAATGGCTTCACACCGGTATGCCACATGGGCGCGCGGAGCGGGTTGGTGATCGTCTGCACTAGTGATGGACAATAAAATAAGTTTAAGGTGCTAATTCTATATTTTGAGAGTGCAAGGATATAATTGACAAAGCCGAACAGTTTTGGGTCATAATTGTATACTTAAGAGTACAGTACAAAGATATAAGTGACACAACTACCCGTAATAATGAGCTTGCAAAATGGATATGTTTATCATAAAGAAATTCGTTGTTCCGTATAGCTAACCTTTTTTAGTGAGTTTTGAAAAAGCGATAAGTTAAGTAAGTCAAGCCCTTCTAAACAAACAATAGCGAAAAAAATGGTAACGTAATAAAGGAAAGGGAGCATAGAAGTCTTATGTTATATATGGTAATCGTCCTGCTTGAACTTCTGAGTTTAAGGATTGGGCATACACTTTATATTTTAAAAAAATCAAACTAAAATTTAAATTTAAGAATTGGCCATGCACTTTAGATTTTCACTGGTTTTCATTGGTCATCAAGCGATAATCGATCGGCAGATGATATTTGGAACCCATCTACCCAGGAGTTGGAACCATATTTTAAGCAATTTGCCGGTCTCAGTTTGGGGAATATGATTATGAAATAGTCTCACGACCCGTCGTCTGATCCGGCCGAAGAAAGCAGGAGAAGTGGGCGATGGCGGCGGCACGCGCGTCCCACGGGCCTCGCTCTCTGCCTATGCCACGATTTCCTCTTGCAGAGGCGGCGGCCGGCAACGGCAAGGAGAAGACGACGCCCGTTCGGCCGTCCGTCAGATCAGACTCGCCGGGCATTGATCCATCCATCCTCCGCCATGGACAGCTTCGCGCGCGCCTGCAGTAAACAGGGGAAGCTTAAAACGTACAATCCTAATTAAGGCGGCGTTTGCTTCTGCCTCTACTCTTGGCTTATAAACCGTACGTAAAATGAGAAATCGTTAGCGCGTGATTAATTAATTATTAACTATTAAAAACTTAAAAAATAGATCTATTTAATTTTTTTTATACTTATAAAAAGTTTTTAAAAAACACACCGTTTTGCGTTTAGAAAAACGTGATAACGAAAACCGAAACATAAACTAAAAGCTAAAAACAAAACTAAACACTACCTAATGTGGCTTTGTACACACTGGAGTTCTGCTTGTGCATTTTAATTATTGTTAATTTTGTTGTTTGCAGTTCTGAAACTTAATACAGTCGTAAATTAATCAACACCTTTTCTCTGAAAGAATGACCACATGTAGTACTATCCTATTTTACCATCAAATGCTACATGCGCGCAAGTACACGGCCCAGGCCGATCAAACACCGCGCTCATCGAGACCCATCGGCGGCGTCCGCCGCGACGGCTTGTCGGAACTCGTCGGCGGAGCAGGGGACGCGCAGCACGCCCTCCTGCTCGTACCCGAACTCCCTCGCCGCCTTCTCCAGCAGCGCCCGCACCCGCGGCTGCCCCAGCGCCCGCACCTCCACCACCACCCTCTCCTCTCCTCCTCCTCCTCCGCTGCCGCCGCCGTCACCAACCAGCAGCAGCGCCACGCACCCCCTCGGCACTGCCGCCTTCTCGCCGCCGTCGTTCCTCCTCCAGCCCATGGCCTATACGGCGACGAGACTGCGAGCGGTGGCTAGCTACTAGCTAGAGCAAGGCTTGGATCGAGCACGGTGGATTATTTGATCGAGACTGGTGCAATGCAACTATGTCAGAGCATAAAGGTTAGAAGAGATTGATGCATATATATAGGACGCGGCGATCGATCCGGCGAAAGGAATGTCAACACTGTCACCTGATCGTGACGACCGCACTAGTGTCGCCCAATCGTTGACGCGTGTTTCGTAGCCAAATTAAAAGAGCGTCTCTCTGACCGGCCGGATGAGCGCCAAACCATCCGGACCGAACCGAATACTGTAACTGCCTGTGACGCAAAAAAGAGTCGTGCCAGGCAGCTGTTAGCTACTTTATTCGTCCAAAAATAAATCAATTTATAGAATTCAAATTTTGTTTTAAAATAAATCAATTCATATATTTTTACCTACGCTTAGTCTGTAAATCAAGAAATTTTATACCTTCAATACCCATCACTAACCCATCACTACCAGAAATTTGAAATTTCGTGACGGTTAAAATACCCTCACGAAAATAGGAATACCGTCACGTGACGGTCCACCCTCACGAAAATTAATTTCCCAGGAGGTCACCCATTCTCTAAAATAGGTATAGAGTTTTAACGAGAGCCGGTGTTTTAGTGTTGGTCTAATCACATCTGAAATAGTTATGTCGTCAGTGGGTATAATTCTTTCTTGTCCAAGTAGAGAGGCGACTATACTGTATCATTTTCGTGATGGTTTTTGATGCACCGTCACGAAAACAACTATTTTTCGTGATGGTGTGTTAAAAACCGTCACGAAAATCATAATTTTTGTGGCGGTTTTTGACACACCGCCACAAAAATTATCAAAAACCGCCACGAAAATTGTAATTTTCGTGACGGTGTATCAAAAACCGTCACGAAAATTAAATACCGTTACGAAATCTCGATTTTCTGATAGTGCATCATCAATACTATACCCTAATTAATAAGGGGCAATGTAGCACTCCTTCCGTCCCAAAATGTAATTATTTCTAAAGGTTTTCATGGGAATTAAGAAAGTAAGTAAAATTGAGAGGTAGAAGGTTGTGATTGGTTGAGAAGAGAATGTAGATAAGGAAATTAAATAGAAGATAGCTGTGATTGGTTGAGATATAGAGTTAGATGAAGAAATAACTACATTTTGAAACAACTTTGAACTCTAAAAATAGCTATATTTTATAGCAGAGGGATTACTCAATATGCAAGGGTTTGATTTTTTTGGGATGGAGGAAATATGTGTGGTATCGTGTACTACGTGACAGAATGCAGAAATGATATTGGTTTCTGACTTGATGCAACTAGGTCTAGATTTACTTACGCCGCTATCTACATACTCCCTCTGTTTCAAAATATAGCTGTTTTTAATTTTTTTTTTAATTTTATTATGCCTATTATACCCATACAAATCGCCCCACACTCATCAACCACACTACTCTCTCTAACTCCTCTTTATATTAATAAAGAACAATATGGTCTTTTCATCATATTTTTTCATCCTTTTAAAATAACCTATAAATAACTATATTTTGGGACAAAAGGAAATATTTGAAAGGCAAGTCGCGATTCCGTGACGAATAATTGTTACCGAGACCAGGCTCATCATATTTTACTTCCATGCAAAAGTTGCATACATTCTCTCTTCCTGGACTACAACTAATAGACGAAAGTTTCACGTCAGACGGACGCAACGCGACGAAACTTCAATTCCGAAATCCTGGGTGCTATGTACATATATGTTCCATCAGATTTGGATTCCTGAATTCCTCATCAGTTTGCCCACCGGTTATATCTTCTTTTCAACGTCGCTGCAAGCCGAATTCAATCAGATCTCCCTGAGAATTCAATTAAACTGTGTGTCGATATTTCTACTGCAGAATTAACGCAAGATCTCAGAGCACGTAAACGTTGAAACGACGACGGTGGATATATAAAGCTAGCATCATGACTATGATCAGGAAAATCACCGGCCGTTTCCTAAAGGCAAAACATGATCGAATTGATTCTCTTCATCAAAAAGCATCATCTGGACAAAAGAAAGAAGGGACGAAGAAGAAATTGATACAAAAACAGGTGCCTCAGAAAAATGAACGAACAGTTAATCAACAAACTAAACCACGGTAAATATAGATATCAGTGTGCGTGCCCGGGATCTGCCGAAGAAATTAACTGGCATTCAGCTAGCTAGCCATGTGTCCACCTTTTCTTTTGCTAGCCATAGATCTCGATCACTTGCTACGTAGACGGTACGAGTGCGAGAGAGCAATTAATTTTGATCTCGTAATCATCACCTTCCAGATTGTTTCCATCCGTAGATAATTCACGAGCCCAGATAATCTTGATCAACCTAGGATTTCAGGAACAGAGAAAAACAAATGCATCAATTGTCAGTTCACTGTGCCTGCAATTAGTAACAGTTCTTGGCGATGATTTGTTATTATCTTCTTTGCTGTGCAGTAGATTCTAGCCGTCTCATCAGAAATTCAGATAAGTTCAATTAATCTCTCTTGTGATTGTTTTCTTCTTTGCTGGGGCAGTATAGATTCTAGCCGTCTCACCAGACATTCAGATAAGTTCAATTAATTTCTCGAGTGATTGTTTTCTGGGACCAATTTCTGACGGCCCTGATTGGGCATACCATGAAGCAGATTGGGCTGGGCTGGGCTTGGCCTCACTGCCTGGTGGCCTGCTAGCTAGGGTTACTTCTCTGGGCTGGGCCTCACTCTCAATCTCTAATTAGCAAAAAAGGAGAGGGTGGTTAAGGGACTATATATGCATCCGTTGATATATTTTCTCCTAAAAATATATCAAATATAAATACAGTATAATTATATTGTAACTTCATATAGCTATAATATAGTTTGTATATAACTTTCAAAAGCCCGCCTCAGCAAAGCGTTAGCACACTCGTCTGTGCGCGTGCCGTAATTTTTTTTCTTTCCTCGCTTATATGAATCTCGAAGCAAATCTAACTGTCTAAAATTATATGAAAGTTATATATAAATTATATTATATTGTTACATGCAAGTTTAATATAATTACACTGGAACTATACTATACTTATATTTGATAAATTTTTGAAAAACAATTTATAGCGTGGTTACTCTTCGAGCACGAGTGCACGACGCTGTAACAGAAGTGTGAAGTGGGCCCACAACGATCAAACATAAATGAAAAAAAAAATTAAGAAATGGAGCACTCATACTTCACTATAACTGCTGATCTTAATGAAATGAAAACGAGCACCAAACGGTACTGAAACGAACCACACCTGCCAGACATGCCGTACGGGTGCAGTTGGTACGGCGTCGTACGGTGCAGCGAAAGAAGCTAACCCAACCTCTCTCTTTTGGTTTTTCCTTGAGAGAAAAACCATTCGCATGCACGCACGCGTCATGACAGGCTCCCCGGCCTGTGTTGGGTCACAACCTTTGCGTTGCATCAGCGGCAAGGCACGCCTGCTCTTTGTCTTGCGTGCTGTCTCATCTCGGAGAAAAAAACATGAGCTAGCTGTACCTGATCCATGGCGGCATCGGCTGGCAGATCGGCTTTCATTATTCCGTGTTGCCACTAGAAAGTTTCAGATTAGCCAGCTGTTCATGTCATATACTTTCTCCGTCTCAGAATAATTTCACTTTTGATCTTAGGTGGTTAAAACAAGGTGGTATAAAAATAACAAAAGTACCTCTTATTAATAGGAAAGTGCTCACTCCGTTTGAAAATACAAGGCATATTAGAGTTTTCAAAATTATACTTTGACCATTAATTTCTTTCATAAGATATTATTAGCAACTATAAAATTAACATCATATGAAAATATTTTTAAATATGAATCTAATGAAACTATATGCATGACACTAGACACATATATCTTGAGTTTAAATGTTGACTTTATAAAAAACAAGTATGTCTTGTATTTTTAAATGTAGTGAGTAGTATTGGTAGATGGGTAGATAAGAAGATAGTAAAGGGTATGAAAGAAATAAAACTCATTAATTTACGGGCCGATGGTAGGTAAATGGATAAAAATGAACTTATTTTGGGATGGGGGGAGTAGCCACCTAGGAGTTTTTTGGAGGGATTAAGATTACGGTGAAAGGTAAAAAATGTCTTTATTATAGCGGGTGGAGTGCGGGGCCTACTTTTGTTGAGATTATGTGAACCAATAGGGGCAGGATTGAAAGTTTTGTGTTAAAATTCACATTTAAATATCTAACTATATTTTGGACAAACTCAAACTTTAAAGATATCTATATCTAGGATAGAGGGAGTAGTAGTAACTCAAGAGAGCTGCTCGCTCATCTCTAGTTAGGCCAGTCCCAGTGCAAGTTTCATTCACATTAAGTAGGGTGACACATCAACAAAGTTGATGGCATGGCAACAAAATTAAGAGGAGAGAGAACACCAGTTTCATATTGATAAAACAAGGTCCACACCGTTACCCATGTCTTGAAAATCAGATGAAACTGCATTGGGGGGCCTCGTTTCATCCGCACTCGGTTTTCTTGATCCGGTGAGGTAGCCGAATTCCTGCGAGTCTCTCGCCTCCGATTCTCAGCAACGTGCACTCTTCCCTCCCATTCCTGCCATTCTTCCTCCATCTCCATCCCTTCTTTTTCCATCCGCTCACTCCCTTTTCATCCCTGGTGCGGCGGTGCGGCTCGATTTCTATGAATCTCTCTTGGCCGGCAGCGCAACCCAGAGCGATGCCGGGCCAAGCGAAGAAAGTGGGTACCAAGCAACGGACAGATTATTTACCAAGGGTTGCTGCACCAGCGGCGCCACCACTATCGGTGCCTTCTCCACTGCTTGTTGCAGTTCCAACACCTCTGCCACCACCTGCTGCAGGATGGTGGACCGGATCCAAAGGTAGCAGTGGCACAAGTCATTTCCCCCCAAGGAAAACAATCTCTAAATTCATGGTGATTTTCCTCTCTTGTTTGTTTTGTGCATCAATATGGTTTGTGCATAAGTAGGAAACCGATCCCTAAATCCATGCGAGTATCAATTCTGTTGTGATGGTACCTTTTCTGAATATGCTTGTAACTGAACTGTCAATGGCATGAATAATGGTATTGCTTCTCCAGAAACTTGGTCGATATTTGATTATGGCATTGCCTTTAGGCTCTTTTTTTGCTAAATCATGCCCATTAACTGGCACAAAACTGACAGCAGACAGACAGAGTAAAAGAAGATTGCGAACGTCTAGTCACAGCCAAACAAAGCATTTGAGCCTTCCAATCCCAGTTCATGCTTTCTTTTTTTTATTTGTTTATTCTAGTGCATACATTTTATATGCCATCTAGGTGATGCCTGTTTTGCTGTAAGCAAATATGTTCTGTTTCAAACCCAGTAATGCAATAGATACTGTTATATGGTTTATATTTTTCGAAACAGACACACTTGTTTAGAAACAATTATAAATGGCTACATAGTATCATAGAGTACTATATCACAACATCATGTAAACAATAAATACTATAAATAGCTTATAAAACTATAAAATAAAACTGTGCATTAAAAATCCTTGTTTCATTCATTAGTGTGCCCTGAAAATGACCTTATAGAAGTATATACGACAGTTAGTATTAGTACTACATGCATCATTCTCTACAATAAAGGATGTTGCTATAGTAATTAATTACTCCATCAGGCAGAGTAATTAACACCTTCTACAAGATATTTCGCCCAGCCGATTAGTGTGAACGTGTGATTAGATGGTCAGAGGACCGAAGACTGAAGGATCTCAATCCCTGAAGAGCATCGTCGTCAGTACTGATCAAGAGTTGGACTGAAAACTGATTACTACTAACTGAAGGATCTGAAAAACTGGAGATGGATTTGCATCTAGAAAAAGGCGAGGCGTGTGGTGAGGCGCCGCGCATTGAGTGCGGACGAGACAAGGGCTACATGAGATGTCGGCAGCGGATTCCACGCGCCATGTCTGTACTTGCACTGCATTGACACCATCCCCCACGCGCGTTGCTGCAGCGGCGTGGATAGGGGAAGCCCGATCCGTCGATCGGTCAGTTTCAGCGGCAACGGACGGAGCGCGACAGGTAACCGTACGGAAGTGGGCCCCACCCCCACCCCTTCCGTGCCTACGGAACCGTACAGGGGCGGCGGTACGGAACACCCCCCCGCCCGGTGCACGTGCCGTCGCCCTCCCCCGGTCGGATTCCGTACTCCCATGGGGACCCGACTCTGCCTGCATCACACCGGTGTGGTACGACGACACGTGTACGTGTTTATCCAAGGGGTACTCCAAAAATGAGTGCGAGAGCATCTTCAATAATCTACCTATTTTTGATTTTTTAAATCTTTATTTAGATAGCTAGGCAAAAAAAAAATAAAGAGTTAAAATTGTTGCATGTTCTAACAGAATGACTATTTGTCAATCTCCAAATTCCAATAAAAAGTGGGACCTACATGTCAATGTCTGTTTCGTTCTTCCTCCCCTCCACACCCGCTCAATAAGGAGGTCAGTGAGGAACCGGGGTGCGATGGGCCTGTCGGGGCGGAACACAGCGAGGCAGGAGCATATGTCGTCCTAGAACTCAGGCTTGACACCAGGGAAGGACTTGGAGAAGCCGAGGAACGGGTTCTTGGGCAGCGGGTCGAGGACGCCGCAACGGCGTTTGATGGCGAGCCCGGAGCGGTACCACCCCGTCTAGGCGGAGAACTCCTTGAGCCCCTGCGGCGTCGGGAAGCGGAAGTCGCCGGATACGTTCATGACCTTGTGGTTCCTCAGGATGGGGAGCAGCGCCGTCCTCCTCGGCGACGGAGAGGTCGAGGCGACGGATGAGGTAGAGGAGCCGTATCTCATCCCCGCCTTGGTCAATGATGTCGCCAAGCTATACGGCAAGGGTAGGGCCCGCGGACCAGGAGATGGAGAGAGAATCGTCGACGACCCTCTCAAAGGAGGGCTACGGAGGGATGAGGTCGGCGAGACGGAGCGTGGAGAGGGACTTGACGAGGTCTCCATGGAGGTATAGCCAGTCTCAACTGGGTGGCTAAAATTTGGCTGTCCAATCTGGCATTTAGCTATTCCGATGGTTTAGCCATTTAGATAGAGAGTTTGTTGGAGATTCTTTTTTCCTTATAATAACTAAATTTGGTTTGACCATCCAAATAGGTAGATTATTAAAGATGCTCTAACAGCAGTAGGGTTGACATGAGGCTGCGGCTGGGCCCCACTTTGCAGTGGGCGAGTACTCACGGTGACGTACGCTGTTCGGTGTTCTGCGGCGGCACACAAGATCCTGCTCCTATCCCACTCAACTGGAGCACCCGACCGCAAGTACTCCCCGTGGTCCTATTTGTACCCGCACCTGGAGCCACCCACCGCCATGTGGGGCCGTGCATGCGTCGGGCCCACCTGTAAGTGTTGGCAACCTCACCGCTGCCCAAACCCCACGCGGGTATATAGCGACGCCCTCACCTCACCCCTCTCTCTCTCTCTCACTGCGCGACACTGTGCTCTCCGCATTGCCGCGGCAGCTGCCTTGCCCCCCTCCTCCATTATTACTCCTTGGCCTACTGAATGGTCGCGAACTGTGTGCGAGAGAGAAAGAAGCTAAGCTACTCCCTAGCTATGACGATGAGGGGGTTGATGCGGTGCGCGTCGACGGGGGCGTGCAGGGTGGCGCCGGGCGCGGTGGCGGTGAGGGCGGCGTCGGCGTCGGCGTCGGCGTCGGTGGGCGGAGGGAAGGTGCCGGCGGGGCACGTGCCTGTGGAGGTAGGGGCGGAGGGGGAGGAGACGGAGCGGTTCGTGGTGCCGGCCGAGCTGCTGGGCCGCCCGCCCATCGCCGAGCTGCTCCGCCGCGCCGCGCAGGAGTACGGGTACGGGCGGCGCGGGCCGCTGCGCATCCCCTGCCCCGCGGCCGCCTTCCGCCGCCTCCTCGGCGCGCTCACCGGCGGCGGCGGGGGCGACGGGGGCCTCACGCTCGCCTACTTCAGCGTGGTGGTCTGAGCTTAGCTGAGCTAGCCGATCGAGCCCCATGTAGCGTAGCGTTGATCCCTTCCGGCTCTTGATGAGGCGTGTAGCTGTGCAGGCGTGCGTTGTGCCGTGTACTCGTGTGGCTCTTGTTCTTGCTTTCTTGCTTGCTTTCTAGAGGCTCTTAGATTTGATTCCATTTGTTTCTTTGCTTCTTCTACTACTTCGGTTACCTTACCTTATCTTTCTTTTTGTGTAATAATATGCATGTAAATTTTGTAAATCCACATCGATCAGATGTTTAATTCTATATAGCTGTAGATTATTAGAGCAGATCTGAGACCTTCTGTTTTTTTTTCTCTACTTAATTTTTCCTCGTTTATGTACCTATACAGAATTGCTATGTGGCTGGCTGATTTTTTTTTTTTTGGCTTAGTTTGATCGCCTCTAACTAAGTTTCACATCCTGGTGATCCAGATAACAACCACGTAAGATCAACTGCATTTTTTATACTTCCTAGTAGTTTCATGCTAGATGCTTCAGATTTGTTCTAGCGCCGGATGGTAAAAGAAAAAAAGATCACGACCTAATCTTATCAGGATTACAGAGAGGAGACGCTTCAGATTAGTATAGCTCATTTGAGCTGTAACTTTGTCCCATATCTGCATCGTTGTACGTATGTCTTCCTCTGCGTAAACAAGCATAGCGGGTCATTTTATATGGCACTTAAACCAAATCGATTCTCAAACACATTCTTTTTCGTTAAACAATACGTTTGCTTTTGTAAGATATTTACTTATTTTTAGCTGTTTTACAAGATATTTTCTCTTCCATTCCTTCCATTTGGATCTCTAATTGATCTTGAAAGAAAAAGCCCGTGCTAATCCTAAGGACAAAATAATAAAGTACCGAAGAATCAGTATGCACTCAGCTCTTTTCTCAGTCAAAAAAAAAATACCTCTCCTTTATTTTTGCACTTTTGCTGGTACGAGAAAATTCGATGCTCGCACAAAGGAGCTTAATTTAAACCAAAGAACATAACAGAATAGAATTTACAGATGGTCCAAACGATTTTTATACACAAAAAAATTCCAAAATGTTCGCGCGGAATAACCAATTAAAGGAGGAGCGTGTGGAGGTGATAGGATTGGAATAGAATCACGAAGGAAAGACATTATGTTGGCCTACTAAGCTAAGTTGCTGTCCGTGGTTAGTAAGCAAATAGCAAGTGCACACTACCACATTTTTCAGATACGTAAAATATGTATGATCTAATCTAATCGCTGATGCGAAATCCCGTCTATCGATCGGAAGACCATCCAAAGTGGAACTCATTAGTGGCTACTAATTGGATCATCAGCGTGGAGCTCTCCGAGCTTATCAATTTTCTTTTCCAAGCTGTAACAGAACGACTTTAATTTCTGGAGAAGTTATTACAGATAATTTTAATGTGGTTTTATTTGGGAATTTTGAATGCTCAATTTGATCCCCCCCCCCCCCCCCATTTTTCAGTTTTTATTTGTATTGGCCCTATTGGTGTCTAATTTGGACTGGATGTTAAAAGAAAAGAAACTGAGAATGTCCCAAATTAAAACATAAGAGCCCATTAATTGCATTGTTCTAGCTTCCAATCCCTACGGCCCAAAGCCCATCTCCTGCGCCAACGTTTTAAGAGCCCATTATTGCGGTGTATTTTTGCCGTAATAAAAGGAGAGAGTGGCTTTGGAGTGTTGAATTGGTAGATGTGTATATATATAACTGGTCATGGAAGAACATGATTGTAGCTAGCTTCACCGCTTATTATATAGAAGGATAGTATTGCTGAATTTGTGTAACAAACAGAACAGCTTATTAGCCCTTTCAAAGCCATGCAGTCATGCATAATTGCATCTATTGATGCACTTCGCCATGACAACATCTATAGTTCCAAATGTGTCTTTATCACATTTATGCAGCATCAACTTTATCATAAAAACTACAACTTTTGTAACTCTAAAAAACCAATAGTGCTACAGATCTAAACTCCAAAAATCTGCGGTTTTGTGATAACTTCAGTACAAAATCTGTAGTTTTGCAATACACCCCCTTAAATATATAGTTTTGTGATAAATTTGGTACTAAATCTATAGTTTTGCGATACCCCGCCTTAAACATGTAGTTTTTGTGTTAGTTTGGTCAAAATGTATGTAGTTTTGTGAAATTTTACTCATAATGTTGTAAAAAAAACTTATTTTTCAAATAGCAAACTTCAAAAATATAAAATTTCTACATAATTGTGAGACATTCTCAATATTTAGTGGTTTTGGTTCAAAGTTGAAATATTTTGCACAAACTATGAAACTTTCTACTTCGCATTTTGAAACTTTCTACATGAAATAATTGAAAATATGTACCTTTTGGACTCAAAATGTGAAACTTCCCCCTCAATTAATATATGTAATTTTCTACATGAAATAGAAAAAAAATATGAAACTTTGTACACAAAGTAGAGGAAAGGTTCTGCCCGGAATGTGATGTTTTATATAAAAAATAAAGCCTAAATACTTTTATGTAAATAAATGCATTTAAAATTTTAAAATATGGGACTATCTAGTTTTCAGTCACCTGAAAATATCCCCAAATTTCAGTCAATTTTTTGGCCTTGCCCGCTCCCTTGTTTCCTCCTTCCCAAGCTGCACGGCGGCGAGGTGCCCCCGCATCGCCATCTTCCCAGTCTCTAGTGACTCATGTTGCCAGAAATGCCATCACAGCCCACCTGCTGCCTCCTAACCCCATGGCCTCCCTCGCCCGTACCGACCTCCATCCCTGCGGCTCTGGTGGCACCATCGCTGCCTCGCAACCCGCACGTGGCGGCCACCCACCGCCGGTCCAGTCGCTGCTCACAGCCATCTCTTTAAGCCCGGGAAAACCCCTCTCTTCCATTCTTCCACCCCCTCCCACCCCGAAACCTAAATACTAGGTTTTTTCTATTGGAGTGTCCATATCGTCGCCACCACCAGGAAGTCACCCTCGCCACCACCGATAAGTCTTCTTCCTCTCCCCCGGCTGGAGCTTGAAGACAACTCCCTAATCGTTAGATTTCAATTCAACGGGGTATAGAGTAGGTGACTAAGGTTGTGAACTAGAAAACCCCTTAAAATCTGCTCCCTCCGTTTCAAATTACTTGTCGTTTTAGCTTTGTTCGAAGTCAAATATTTCTAACTTTAACCGTTAATTTCTAAAAATTTCTATAGTTTAACATATGTTTTTAGATTCACCATAAGAAATACTTTCGTAATATGTAACTTATATGTTGTTAAACTATTTGAGTTTCTAAAAATTAATAATCAAAGAAAGAAATATTTGACTTAGGACAAATCTAAAACAACAAGTAATTTGAAATAGTAAGCATGAGTACGTAGTATCGGCGAAAAGAAGCCAGAGCCCACTGGCTTAACCCCTAGCTTGGCTAGCAGTGTCTCCCAACTTTCGATAGGAAAGGGAGGAGTGTATATTCCCATCCGCGTGCCCAACCCCAATCCCAACCTTCCAATCCCCGATCCCAATTCCAACTGCCTCCATCCCCAAGCCCCAAATCTCCCAAAATTGCTATGCGAGTCCTTCATGGGCATTGAATCCGAATCCTAGACTAATGGCCTCCTCCGGTGAGCTCTACTCCTTGGACTATCCCTGCGTGGTGCGGTTTTGGCACCGCCGCCTCATCACCTACCTCTAGCTCAACCGCTTCCGCAACACCTGCAGGGCATACGCACTCTACCCCCTACCCACCCATCTGTCTCTCCGCCGCTGCGCTTACTACTCATGATGAACTGATGGTGCAGGTTGGTTCGCGAGACGGGGCGCATGTTCATGAGCGCGGTGGCGCTGGTGGAGAAGGGCAAGTGGACCGACGCCGTGTCGTACATGGCCCGCTTCGTGCCGGACCCACTTGCGCTCAATGTCGGAGGCCGTACCCTCGTCCTGTTCCTCTTCCTGCACATGGACATCGCTAGCACGGGCCAGGAGATGACCACCCATGTGGCCAAGTGGCCCGAGCACTTGATCTTGAACGTCGACAATAAAATCCTTGACCACCCCACCATGAAGCTCCGTGCCATCTTCCTGCAACTCTACTCATCTCACCAAGTCATGTATATATACCAATGTATCAATGTCATCCATGGCTCCTTTTCTTCCTAAGTCATTCAACTCCAAATCGAGTATTGGTATGTCCATGTAGGGCCTCCCTAGACTGGGTGAAGGTGAGGCGCAAGGCAGTGAAGATTGTCAAGGACTTGATCTATAAATGTCAAGAGCTCAGGGACTTGACTTGTAACGCCCCAATTTTGGTGCTGTTAAAAACCCTATTTTAAATAAAATCCTAATTTCAAAAACTCGAATTTTTGTGTGTGTGCCTAAGGACCTAAAGTCCCAAGGATCACGATTTATCCCTCGAAACCCCAAAGTTCCCCAATCGAAGTTCCAATCCAAAATTTAAATTCTCGAATTCAAATATTGTAATTCGAATTTCCTCTGAAGCCCTTCCTTAAAATCGCTCCTATTTTATCTTCCCAGAGAATCAAATCCCCATCCAAAAATATCTTCTGAAATCCCTGGACCCAAAAAATTTCAAAGTTTAAATCCCAATCCTCCTTGGAAATCCTCTCTCTTTCCTCCAAATTTCAAAAATTCCATCAAAACCCCTTGATCAAATATCCCTCAGAATATTTCTCTTAAACGCTGGTTCAAATATTCCAAAATTTGAATCCCAAAATCTCTTTAAAATATCCCCCATCTTCTCTTCCAAAAATTCAAAACCACTTTTCAAATATCCCTTATTCAAATTCCTGAGAAACCCAAATTTTAAACCTTTGGAAACCCAAATTTTTTCCAATCGACAAACAATAGAGATGTGGGTAGAACCATCAGAATCCATGCTCAGAGAGCACGGTTACCGTGGTACCACAAGGTGGGGTGACAAGGAATAGGGTATCAACGTTCTACCGGATTTATGTAACTACTGGGGAGGTCCGTCGATTCGACACGCAAACCGAGGCTAAACAATTTAACGTGCATACTAACCATGTAATTTTGCAAACAAAATATTTTAAATTTAGGAGCAATATGGTCAAGGAGTGACTTGCCTCAGTCTTCGTCTTCAAACTTCGTGAGAATCCGACGTCCGATGAATTTCTGAAGCGTCGACTACGCACAAAACAAAATAAAAACACACAAAACCTAGAAATAATATACTATTATTAATAACTAATAGTGCCATGAGATAGATCTAATTTTTAGAAAAATTTTGAGACTTGAACGGGGTCAATCGGAGCTATGGATCAAAAGGTATGGATTTTTGAAGTATTAGGGATTTTCTGGAAAAAGTAAAGGATTTAATTTGAATATTTGGAATAAGAATTGTATTGAAAAAAATTGGTGGCTGATAGATGGGGCCCTTGGTCAGTGATTGGGAGAGAGAAAGTGAGGACTGTCCCACTTGTTAATGGCATAGGGAGAGAAAGAGAGCATGGCCCACATGGAAGAGAGAGGGAGATGGATGATAGTGTGGCCCCACTTGTCATGCATACAGAATTGATGGGGGGCCACATGCAGTGAGAGGAGGAGGGGAGTTTTTTGAGTGGTTTACTGTGCACGGGCCCACATGTAATTCTCTCATCATTTAAAATAAAGTTTAATTAAAATCTTTAATGGGGCTGGGCCCATTAGGGCGTGTTTGGCAGGGATTCTCGGAGGTGATTCTCAATCGAATCAATTAGAGTTGAGCCAAACAGGCAAAAAATCTCTCCGATTCTCAACCGAATCGATCCGCTGTGATTCTCAATTTTACACATGAACGGAGAATCAGGCAAAAGGTGGCTTCTCGTGAGAATCCAACGAACGAAAATTGAAAATCTTTATAAGAATTCACAAAATCCCCATAAGAATCAGAATCGCAAGATCAGAATCATAAAATTTGGAGCTCTACCAAACAGGCCCTTAGTCAGAGGGCTTAGGAGAGGGGTTAAGTGTGTGGGCCGTAGCTGTAAGTGGCTTATTTATTTAAATCCTTGATTTATTATTCGGAGGGCCCACCGGTAAGTGTCTGAGAGGGGGGGATGGATTAGGGAGAGTTGTGGACGGCTCAGCTGGGGCTCACAGTGCATCGACGGCCGACGCCGATTTGGCCAGCGGCGATGAGTCGAAGGCAGCAGGGCATACTGGCGGAGAGCGGAGGAGAAATGGAAGCCGAGGAGCGGCTCGGATGGCGGCGAGGTTGCACGACGGCGGTTGGCGGTGACGTCCCGAGAGCGGCGGTGAGGCGGCTTGGCCCATGGTAGCGGGAAAGAGGGTGAGTGGCTCGGATTGAGGCTGGGGCGACCGACGGTGGCTGGCGGCGAAGGCCAGAGTCGATGGCGTCGAGACGCAGGCTTCGGCGGTGAGACGACGCGATGGATGGCCATCACCGGCGACCAAAAGAGCGGCAGAGGGGGCCGGGGTGGATCTATTTGGATGTGGTGCTTTGTGGGAAGGAGAACAAGGGAAGAAAGGGGCCTTCTACCTTCTTGGCAGCGAAGTCTCGAGGCGGTGACGATGGTGGGTGGCAGCGAGCGGATTTGGGCGTCTGAGCTCGGTTCGGCGTGGCGCGGTCACGGTGAGGGGCAGGGGAGATCACAGCGCCCTAAGGAGTTCAATGACAACGGCGGTTTGGTCGATTGGGCAGTGAAAGTGGTGGATTGGAACGAGGCCGATTGGTAATGGCGGTGGCAAAGAGAGAAGCTTGAGCTCGGCTTGGGGGCAATGGCATGATGGCGCAGTGGATTTGTAGGCGCGGGAAGTGGCGCGTTGCGATGAGGAAGAAAGGCGGTGGCTACAGCGGAGTGCGCCCATGGCAGAGATGACGCAACGCGACGGGAGCTCGGGCCATGGCGCGCACTGTGGCCACCGTCACGCACCGGTGCTAAGGGAAAAGGAAGGGGAGAACAGCGAGAGATGGGTGCGGCGAGAGATGGGACGGGACGGAGAGGCGAGGTTGACCTCGGAGCCAAACGTAGGGGTTTGGGCCGAGAAAAGAAAGGACACGGCCCAATAGGAACAGTAGCGCTTAGCATTTTCTAGGGATTTATTTTGGAGGGTTTTTGAAAGGATAATTTGGAGATTTAAATTCGGATTTGATTTTAATTTTGAGATTTGAACTCCTGGGACTTTTGGGAAATTTTTGAGAGCGATTTATTTCAAAATTTTATCTTTGGGCCCACAAAATTCTTGAGACTTTCTGATGAGGATTTTTACCACCATGGTTGAGATGTATATATATATTTTTGGAAGAAAATGGATGGGGATTTTGGTGGGAAAAGATAAGGAATTCCAAGAGGTTGGGATTTTAATACGGATATTTGAATTTTGGGAAATCAAGGGGGACTTAGAGGAGGGATCCTTTTAGTGGAATTTTAATAGGGGTCGGGAAAGGTTTTTCAAAAGGAAATTTCAATTATTTGGAACTTGATCCGAGGTTTTATTTGGGGAATTATTTCTGGAGGGTTTGGAAGGGATATTTAAATCTGAATTTAATTCTTGGGATTTGAGAGGGTTTGGGTTTACAAGATTTTTTAGGAGTTCCAAAAAGGGCTTTCACTTAGGACTTGGATATATATATATATATATATATATATATATATATATATATATATATATATATATATATATGCATATTTATACACGCACATATGTATATATACATCTGAAATGAGTAAATTTCTGAGGAGGCTTTAGGGAGGGTTTCAGAGAGGATTCGATCCTCGATAGAAATTTTTGATTGGGGATTTAGGAAGGGTCTCGAAGGAAATTAAAAAGGGGATCTCGGATTTGAATTTTTCTAAGAAAATTTTGAGAGAGACAGTCGAATTGCAAAATTCGAGTCTCAGAATCTAGAGAGAGTTTGGGACAGAGGTTTTAGGGTTTCAAGGAGGTTTAGACTGAGATGTACGGCACTAAATCCTTAAGCACACACAAAAATCTAAAATTTTTTGAAATTAGGGTTTTTACTAAAATAGTTTTTAACGGCCCGGAAACCGGGGCGTTACAATCATTATCCTCTGACAACTCCCTTGTCAGAAAGGGTTTGAGTATGCGAGGGGACGAGCTGACACAACCTCCTAGCGTCAACTCCCTTGTCAGAAAGTGCCTGAGTATAATCGAAGGCATGCTAATGTAGTTAAGCTTCGCCTGATTCTCGTAGGGGTCGAAGAAGAGTATCTTCGCTAGCGATCTTCAAAATGGATGATGCTTGATTACGGTCTTGAAGCTAGTTCGAGGATTTGAACTTGACCTGATTGTTTGAACTTGTCTCAAAGGATCAAGGCCGATTCATAGACTTGATTTTGAATTGAAGGTTTGAGCATAAATTCAAAGTCTTGGTCTTAACTTGAAGGCTTGTCAACTTGAACTTGATTTGAGAACTTGGCAACTTGAGCTTGGTTTGAAGTTTTGAGCTTGATTCGAATACTTGTGCTTGTCTTGAAGCCCTTAGCTTGATTTAAAGACTTGAACTTGATTCGAAGACTTAATATTGTTTCGAATGCTTGATGAAGGCTTGGCTCGAATACTTGATTCGAGTGGAGAAGACTTGGTTTGTTCAAGTATCTTCACCTTGACTTGAAAAACTTGGATTGTATTCCTCACTATCCCACATATCCTCGAAAAAGAGCGAGAATGTGATAGATTGTCACTTTGTTGCTTGGAATTATTCATCGAGCTTGAGCTTGGTTTAAAGACTGGAAGCCTTCAACTTGATTCGAAGACTTGTTTCAAAAACTTGGGCTTGTTCAAATGCTTGATCTCGAAACGAAGTCTTGAACTTGACTCGAAGATTTAATCTAGATTTGAATGCTTGATGAAGACTTGATGAAGGCTTGGCTTGATTTGAATACATGATGGAGACTTGGCTCGATTTAAACGCTTGATTCGAATGCTTGGAGAAGACTTGGCTCGAATGCTTGATGAAGACTTGACTTGTTGAGTGTCAGGATAAATTGACCATATCTCACAACTTTCCAAAAGATATATGAAATTAACAAATATAACCTGCAATTTTTTATATGCATTCGGCTTACTTATAACTATGTTTTTCAGTGTCAGGATTATCATGTAAGGCAGCAGCCTGGCTCGCAGATATTATTGGTAATAAACACTTATTTGCCCTCTGTGCCTCTTCCGTGCCCATTGTTCGTTTTCCATTTTTTTTTCTGTTCTAAGCTATCTGCTTTGCAACGCTTTAGATTTATTTGCACAGTTTTCTCCCGTGTGAAACCACACTGGATTTTATTTCGATTGCATGGTGATGTAGTTTTCCTTGCTGTTGTCTTCAGGTGAATCTATTCAAGCTGGTTAGGCCATCAGATGCGAGCATTGTTCTCTAGGTCAGGTGTAGTTTCAGCTAGATCATGGGATCGAACTGATGAACAATCAATGTACAGTAGAAATATTGGATGGGTAGTTTTAGCTCATGGTTGAGTAGTACGTTGAAATATGAGTTCATGACTTCTTTTAGCCGGACTGACCGAAAGATTGGTCAGCTGACTTCAATGATTGAGATGTTAGAATATTAATTTGCGAATTGTGAGAGGACATGCCAATATTACCCGTTTCTTATTGCAACCATAGTTAAATTTGAGGCTCGGCTATCGTGGAAATGATCTCTGTTTGTTATATGCATATTTTCTCGCTTTTGGGCAATCAATGTGTCTAGTTGTATAGGAGTAATATGTATGGGGATTTGATCGTTTGAGAGTAGTCTCAATTATTAATAACAAGACACTACTTGGTGTCAATTGAAAGTGTATCTAGGCCCCTAAGTGGGTTTTGGTGAGTTGAATGACAAAACGATTAAAGGACTAACTTGTTTGCTAAGTGTTGAGCAGGGATTTATTCTTATGATTATATTGTGATATTATTGGCTCATAAGAATATGCATTGTCGATGGTCTCATGTTTGAAAAGCATTGGACAAATCATAATACATGGATTTTATTGGGCCTTTATTGTTGATGTGAAGCAAAGCTTAGCTTAAAGTCGATAAGAGTGTGTAAAGATGTCAAGCAAAGGGACAAGTAATGGGGGACTAAGCAAGGGGGAACCAAGTGACGATTTGGGACTAGTAACCCATGCTAGGGTGAAGTGAACGTGTGCTTGGAGTTCACCTCGAGTCTTATATAGCGAAGCAATGCAAAGCATCGAATCATTTGATGAAGTGGCTTATGGATAGATGATGGTATGTTGATCATATTTGTTGAAAGATCCTAAATCACTAAATCACTAGCTCAAGATGGATATGCTCAGTGGTTGTTCAATGTTGAAAGACCTCAAGTTGAGAATGATCAAGTATTGGCATGTTGAAGACATACAAGCTTAAGTGGATGAAATATTGTAAATATTTAATCTTGAGTATAGGAATGCCGTACTATCAAGAGAGATGCAACATTGACTGCATGGAGACACCAAAAGTGCTCATAGGTCAACTCATGTGAGAGAACCTTGAGAGTTGAGTGTGCTGACCAGAGCAAAATAGGTCTGGCCGGTTTTCTCTGAGTAAGAACTAATGGCTAGTTGGTATGAAAAACCGGCCTGGCCGGTTTTGGGAACCGGCCTAACCGGTTTTCCCCTGACAGTAACGGCTAGTTTTTGGTGAGTGGGTATTTATACCCTTTGGCCCTTTCCTTTGAGGGCTGCTGGTTGATTTTGGTTCTTGCACATTCTAAAGGGTTGCTAACACTAGTAAGGCTCTCCCCAACCTCTCTTTGTGAGATATGCTTGATTTGGTTGAAATCTTTGAGTTGGGTTGAGAGAGAGTTTGTATGTGAGCTTTAGAGAGCAATCCATAGTCTTGAGCACTTGAAGGTGAAGTCTCGCAGCTCGAGAAGCATTTGTTACTCTTGGAGATGAAGCCTCCTAGATGGCTAGGCGTTGCCGGTGAGCTCCCAGGTTTGTGGTGAGCCACGGATCGTTTGTGCAGGTTTGATCTTGCCTCCGGAAAAGAAAAGATCGCCTTAGTCGAATCGGGGACATAGCTTGACCTTGGGGTCACGAAAAGCTTCCTCAACGGAGACGTAGGGTTCACGGTGGTGAATCCGAACTTCGGTAAACAAACTCCTTGTGTCTCCACTGCGGTTTGTCTCACATTTGATCTCTAGCACATTTACTTTGCTTCCGCTCGATCTACTTTGGTGTGCTTGTACTGTGTGCAGGGACTAAGTGGACCTGCTGTGCTACATCAGCAGAGGCATATCTTCAAGTTTGGTTTGTGCTAGAACCCATCAAGGGGGTGTATTTTACTTGTGTAAGTTCTGCAGTATAAAAACCGGCCTGACCTGTTTGGGAAACCGGCCTGGCCGGTTTTGGTACTGACTTTGCATTTAGTTTTTATAATTGCAGAATTTGCCTATTCACCCCCCCTCTAAGCGACATCTCAATCCTTTCATCAATGACCTTCACATCATTTAAGAAACTAGTGAGGACACTACCTTCATAGTGCATAATGTTTAATGATGGGTCTAATCAATAAATTTTAGTTATTTTTCATTGAAAAAAGTTCATTTTACTCCCCTAAACTATTGCATTAGATCACTTGACCCCCTAAACAATTTTTGGCTCATTTTACACTTTGAACTATTGAGAATGGTTCACTTTTTATCTTTTTATTTATATAAGTTGTATTTTAAGCTGTAATTTTGTAGGTTACATCTAAAGAAGGAAGTTTCCAGGCACTTGATAGAAAAGCCTATCAGGTGTTTAAGTCAACTTTTATTTAAATTAAATAGTGAAAAAACTTGATTAACAATACACGATAGTTGGTGTTATCCTCTATCTCTTTCCTTTCACATTTCAAGTATTTTCATGATGTTATCACTTACTTTCATTTCTAGGTTGTTTAGCAGAGACTAAGGTTGAGAATAAAATATTTTGATGCCCCTCAATAAATGAGGGATTGTTGGGGTGGAAGAGTGGTTAGGGTTAAGATGAGAAGAAAATTTGAATTGCAAGTGATTTATGGGAGAAGTAGGCTTGTGAATAGTGCTAAAAATGCTTATACTGTGGAACAAGATTTGAATACTAAAAATGCTTATATTTTTGGAATGGAGGGAGTAGTGCTATTCAGCAATTGCTCTAAACAGGGAAAATTGAGATGTTTCTTCTTTGCACTGGAGGGAGCAGTACAATTCAGGAATTGCTCTTGACAAGCTAAACAACAAAAATTGAGATGTTTCTTCTTTACACTTTGTTCTTTTTAACCCTTTAGTGAATGTCTTTATGGCAAACTGTAATAACTTACTGTTTAGCTTCTTTGCATGCCTGCAAATAAGCAAAAGATTTTAAATAACTAAGAAATTATCCTACCAAATATATTATTATATATGGCAAATACCATTTAACCAAAATCATCAGGAAGTAAAGTTTCATGTAGTCCTCCATAAGAATCTCTAGATCAAGTGTTTGCTAAGCCTAGAAAGATAAATAGACAAATAAATATCATAAAATCAAAGCAAGAATTATTATTTTTTGTTTCTATAGCATCAATCTTGTTATTAATTGCAGTGGCATTGGCATATGGGGATGAAAAATATTGCATCACTTCAATATGATTTTTATAATATGCATAGGCTACGTCCTCACCAGTATCTAGAAGAACTTGAATAGTAGTGCCTCTTCGGCAATGGATTGCCAATGTTGGGTGCATCTTGGCAAAATGGTCACTCTTGATGGATGTATTAATAAAATCGGCTAGGTTTCATCAAGTTTTGCCATTTTGAATTAGACACCCATTTGTGAATTAGCGAAGTGTCATATGATGAGGACCTATATAGGACAATAGAAGCTAACCAAAGTGCTAACAGAAATAAAAAGAGTGGTGAGAATTAATAATGTGATAACAACCCTCCTAAAAAATTGTAATAAGAACCATTTCCTAATATAAAGATGCTAACCGGTGAGCTCCATCATGTGCCAAGATTTGCATGACAATATGAACAGACAAATTCAATCTGCAAATTAATCAATATGTAACATATTTAAATACAATCTAATAAATATCAACTAGTCTTGGTAGGGAGAACCATCAGCAAATGTGCTATGAAAACACATTTTGTTTTAAGAACTCATAATATGATTAACAAGATGTAACCATGCTAATAAGAATAAAGACTGAACCCATATCACAATGAGGTGACACAAGCACAAAAAAACACTACCCTCTTACATCATTTCATTCAAAACACCTGTAAATTATTTACCTCAAGTGTTATTTGACATTATGTTCTATACTTGCACTCCATATATAGAAGTAACTGAGTTATATATATATAGAAGTAACTGAGTTACTACGTATATACTACCAGTAGGCGTGTCCAACTCTTGTCTTTTTTTGAGATAATAGTTCAAACTAACAATATTATCTCTCTATCCACAAATATAAGCATTTTCAGAACATGGCTAAGTCAAATATTTTTAACTTTGACCGTCAAAAGTAAAAAAAACCATAAAGATTGATGACATAAAAATGATGTTATTAGATTTATCATTACACAAACTATCATAATATGTAACTCTTTTTATTTGAAATAATATGAGTACTAGTAGCATGTAAGAATAGGCAACCTACATGAGTAATGCTTCCTAGCTTCCAAATTGTTATAATGTTATAATTTTATATATTACAAATAATTTTCAAAGTACTAGTAGTATTGTATATTTTGAAAGTATTTGTCGTAACATTTAGTTACACATAGGATATATATTTAGGGACCAAAGGCACTTAGAGATGGAGAGAAAAAAAGACGAAGCAAGCCTTTTGTATGAGAATGAGAGAGTGTATCCCCTTCTTGGGTTCACCTCATGAGTATTTATAGATGTGTGGGGGAAGGGGATATTCCCCTTCTATCCCTCATCTATATAACCCATCTAAGGACATTTTGGTAAACTACAGGGGAATATCTGGAGTACATTCCTTTGAGTACATATCCCTGAAAAAGAGCAACAAGGTGATAGAATGTCACTTTGTTGCTTGGAATTATTCATCCAGCTTGAGGTTGGTTTAAAGACTTGAAGCCTTTAACTTGATTTGAAGACTTGTACTTTGACGAATTGTCTCAAAACTTAGGCTTGTTCGAAGGCTTGATCTCGAAGCAAAGTCTTGAACTTAACTTGAAGATTTAATCTTGATTCGAATGCTTGATAAAGACTTGATGAAGGCTTGGTTTGATTTGAATACATGATGGAGACTTGGCCGATTAAATGCTTGATTCGAGTGATTGATGAAGACTTGACTTGTTCAGTGTCAGAATAAATTGACCATATCTCACAACTTTCCAAAAGATATCTAAAACTAACAAATATTAATCTGCAATTTTATATATGCATTCTGCTTACTTATAATTATGTTTTCAGTATCAGGATTATCATGTAAAGCAACAGCCTAGTTCACACGTATTATTGGTAATATCACACTGGATTTTATTTCGATTGCATGGTGACCTAGTTTTCCTTGCTGTGTCTTCAGGTGAATCTATTCAAGCTGGTTGCCCCATCAGATGCTAGTGTTGTTCTCTAGGTTAGGTGTAGTTTTAGCTAGATCATGGGATCGAACTGACGGACAGCTAATGTATGGTGGAAATATCGACTAGATAGTTTCAGCTCATGGCTGAGTAGTACGCTGAAATCTCTGAGTTCATGACTTAATTTAGCCGGACTGACCAGAAGAATGGTCAGCCGAGTTCCATGACTGAGATGTTAGAATATTAATTTTTGAGTTGTGAGAGGACATGCCAATATTACCCCTTTTTTATTGCAACCACAGTTAAATTTGAGGCCTGGCTGTCATGGAAATGATCTCTGCTTGTCAAATATATATATTCTCGCTTTTAGGCAATCAATGTGTCTATACCAGCTAAAGCAGCCCAGCCTCCTCTCTTGGCCCAGTAAAACTCTCTGATGTGGCCCATCAAGACTCCTAATTCCTTTTCAAATCAATATCCAAAGTAAATTCATACAGTGAGGGAGAGAAAGCAGGGAGGGAGCGAGAGGAATGGGGAGGAGGGAGAGTGACGGGTGGTATAGATATCCAAATAAATTCATCACTTATCATCACCACTCACTATCATTACTGATACCACCATCAAGACACTTAGACAGTGATATCAAGGGATCACATGGTAGTGGTGGTGGTGAGCGACAGATTCACCCCTCACTATCACCACTACCAATATTTAAAGTGACGTGAAAGCTTTTGGGCGTACGCGCTTTGGCAGCGCGCGTCCGAGTTGCTTTATGCACAGTAACTGCCCCCACATAAGCAGTAAAAATAAATAAAAAAATATTAAAAAATAAAATATTAAAAAAACCGAGTAAACTCTATATCACTAATTTGAAACTTTCAATTCAATTTTCAAAACTTTTAACTCAAATTTAAAAACTATCAACTAAGAATTTAAAAAAACTTACTTAAATTTTGAAATTTTCAACCTAAAATTTAAAACTTTTAATTAGATTTTCGAAACTTTCAACTTGAAATCTAAAACTTTTATTTTGCTTATTTATGTATTATTTTATAATTAAAAATTATTAAGTACTAATGATGATAATTAGAGAAGTAATTTATGTTGATGATAGTGGTTAGAGACTTTCGTACGGCCGCTATAGCGTACACGTACGGAGTCTGTACGACCGTGGCGCTGGCAGCCACGCCCTTAAAGTGGTATAGATATCAAAATAAATTCATATAGTGAGGGAAAGGAAGCCGGGAGGGAGGGAGAGGAATGGGGGATGGAGGAGGGAGAGTTACGAGGTAGTTGGGTCCCACATGTCATACCCGGATTTATATAGGATCATCATCCCCAAGCTCTACGCAAAAATCAAATCCCCTTGAAACCAAGCAAGGCGGAAGCTCGAGTCGCCGGCGTTGCCGAGTCTCGATCGATCGGCGCGATCGATGAAGCCCTCCGGCGATGGCGGCGGCGCCGTCGGCTCGGCTCAGGCTGCCGCAAGCGCAAGCGCCATGTGCAGCGCTCCCTCGAGTAACCCTGCGTGTCGCGGCTCCGCCACCGCCGCCTGCTCGCCTTCCTCTCCCGCCACGACTTCGACGCCACCTTCCACGCGTAAGCAGTCTACGACGACGACCTCGATCGCTTGGTCATCATCTCGACGAAACAGCAAACGAGCACTGCATTGATCGATCGAATCTCTCCTCAATGCAGGCTGGTGCAGGAGACGTGCGTGTTGTTCTGCGTCGAGCACCTGGAGCGCCTCGTGAGGCTGGGACGGTGGCTGGAGGCCATCAGGTACGTCACGCGGTTCGTGCTGTCCGCCGGCACCCACCAGCTCGTCGACGCTGGCTGGGTCTTCATCGAATTCCTCCACATGCACGCCGCCCTCGACTGCATCGTCGCCGGCAAGCCGCACGGCGCCGCCGTGGCGGAGGAATATGGGCGCTACATCAACAAGTATCCCGACTCCTGCTACCCCGGCACCATCAAGCTCGGCCGCATCCTCTTGGCCATGCTCCACTCCCACCCACTCAGGTCAGGTCTTACATCAACTCAACGAGACGCAGCATCAGCATGCCACCGTAGATTCAATTTTACCTTCTATTTCTTCTAATGGATTATAGGGCATCTGTCAACTGGCATCTAGTGAGGCTCGAGGCTGCCGAGATCATCAAGGACTTGATAGCTCAGATCCCCGAGTTCAACGACCTGCTGAAGCTGCCGATTTGCCCAACCAAGCCACACGACATTCTCCCCATTGGGTCAAGGTATATTTGCAGTAATTTACTTCCTACTTCAGCAATTTACAGTTACTAGTTCTGAATTTGATGATCCATTGCACCCTTGTTCCATATAGACTAGTAGTGAACAGTTGATTTTATATTGTCAGTAGCAAGTAGCAACACTTGTGACTTCACTATGTTCAAAATCTTTGGTAGTTTTCATCGGGGGCGCCACGTGAAGAATCAAGGACGAATTCCAGCATCTGATATTGCCCGGTTCTACCTTCACAAGAAGAGAGGGTACACCATAATTAATTTGTCCTTCAGTTATTCCACTGCTTCTGTTGAAACTCATGTGCATTGTTTTGTCTGTACAGTTTGCCTTCTTCAAGTCACTGTCAGGAGACACGTTATCCAGGTATATAATTAAAGTTTATAGTAACTTACAATATATCTCATATTTCTTATTGATATCTAAAATTAACAAGCAGAACCTTCAGTTTTGTCTATGTACTAATAACCCTTTTTTACAGTGTCAAGATTATCGTGTAAGGTAGCAGCCTGGCTGGCAGATGTTATTGGTAAAAACACTTATTGCTCATTATTGATTTTTCATTTTGTTCAGTTACAAGCTGTCTGCACTAAAACATTAGATTTGTTTGCACACTTTTTCCTCAGTGTGAAAACCACACTAGATTCTATTTTGGTTTCATAGTAACATAGTTTTGATCGCCTTTTGTCTTCAGATGAATCTGTGCAAGCTGGTTGGCCCGTCAGATGCGAGCGATGTTCTTTAGGTCAGGTGTAGTTTAGCTAGATCAGAGGACTAGCTAGGTGATGAACAATCAATGCACAGTGAAAAATATATGGAAGGGTGATGGTTTCAGCCAATAGCATTTATTTGATCTGTTGATTATATAATCAGCGTGCCCATCATTTCAAGACATCGTATACACAGAATATATCATGTTTTGAATTGAACTGCCTGCATAGTTCGATCTCAACGTTGTGGCAATTTGAATTAGAACGGAGTTGAAAAATGCCAGGCACTTTTGCAGCGCATCGCGACACTAAAATAAGCCCAATTCAAGATAGAGAAAACTGCTCCTTCGCCACATAGTTGAAAGGCATAGGCAGATTTGCCACAAAGTTGATTGTCTTTGCAAAAACGCGACATAGTTGAGTGGGCATCCCTCCCTTTTGCCAATCTTTTCTGTTCTTCTCCCTTCGATTTCCTTACCAACCTCCAATTTCCGGCGGGCCTCTACTGCCACCGGCACACCCTGCAGCTGCCATCCCCGTCCTCGGGACTAGTGTTCACCATAGTGTTTGGGGTGGGATTACCGCCCTCCACGGTATGGCGGTTTCCGTGTGGTTACCGTGATAACCGTAAAAAACCATACGAATTTTATCTCTAAAAATTTAAATTTAAAATTTTCAAATCTTATGGTTATCGCGGTAATCGCACGATAACCACACGGTAAGCCGTAGTACATTGAAGCTAAAAAGAAAAAATTGTAGAAAAAATTATAAAACAAATTAAAAATTCTAAAAAATTGTAAAAAAATTCAGAAAAAATTTGTGGATATCTCTAGAAAAACAGTGTAATATTATATATATTTTTTATAACCCTTGCTATCCTTTTTACAATTAAATAACGTAGAAATTATATCCCAACCTATCTCTTATTTTTTTAATTTCGACAGAGCTCCAAAATATAAAGTAAACTTCGTTATTTGTACAAATTTTCTTCACCATAGTGATCCATAATTTAAATGCTACCTATTAGAATTTTTTTGGATTTTTTTTATTTTTTTAAAAAATTGAATTTGGATAAAATTTGTTTAAACCAAACCGCCGATAACCGATACCGTACCCCAACAGTTTGGATGGTAACCACGGTAACCGGTGGTTTGACCAACCCTGCTTGGAACTCAATTATGTCGCATTTTTGCAAAGACAATCAACTTTTTGTGGCAAATCTGCTTATGCCCTTCAACTACGTGGCAAAGGAGCAATTTTCCCATGGACCATTGGTAGCGATCCAATCTGGACTGTTAACTTGGGCCGTAACTTACCTTCTCCTTAAAATATGGGCTCCATTGTGGCCCAAATTTCCAGTGCAGAAGGCCCTGCTACAGTGCTAATCTATTAGGACCAACTGAAATTGGTAGGAATATACAAATATGGCCCGTAACTTAACGTCTCGGTAAATTGTATGGGCGTGGAGCCCAATATCTCAGACCAAACTTCCTTGAATTTTTACTGTTACTAATTTAATTTTTTTTTAATTCATAAAACTAATTTTCGATTTGAGTCATTTGCAGATCTACCCTCTTGCCGCCCTGGGCCACGGCGGTATTTAAAAACCGCCGTGGCCCAGGGCGGCGAATGGCATCCCCGTCAGGCGCGGCTAACGGCGCCGGCCGCCGTTAGCCCGGGGAGGCCACGTGGCCTTGCCGCCCTGGGGGACGGCGGCGAATGCAATTTTGCATTTTGGCGGCGAATGCATAGGACCGTCCGCACAGCGATCGGACGGTCCGAATCCTCGGATTGGACCGTCCGCACAGGGATCGGACCGTCCGAATCCCCGGATTGGACCGTCCGATTAGATATCGGACCGTCCGAATCGTCCGATCGGACCGTTGCCTCTCGAATTGAACCGTTGATCGAACTGACCATTGCCCAAGATCAGACCATCCGCCCAGGAATCGGGCCATCGGAATGCACATGATCGGACCGTTGCCCCCGGATTGAACCGTTGATCGGACTGACCGTTGCCTCAGATCGGACCGTCCGTCTAGGGATCGGATCGTTGCCTCAGATCGGACCGTCCGTCTAGGGATCGGACCATTGCCCCCTCCCGATCGGACCACTGCCCAGCCCAGGCCTCGGCCCCTTGGAGCCATTTGCAAATTACCAAATTTAAAAATTTTGTTGCTCATTTTTAACCCCAAAATTTTTGAAAATTTATTTGTCAAAATTAAATTCTTAAATTCTATTTATTGTGCCATTGCATTTATTGGGTCGATGTTTAAAAAAAACCAAATATTATAGATTGTTTACGTCGTGAAAAGAACTTGTCAAACTGAGGGTATTTTCGGATCGCTACTCGCATTCCACTCCTCGTATGTCTGGATCGGCACTCGCAATCCACTCCTCCCCGTCTTTCGCCTACACGCTTCACAAAATTTAGTTTTAATCGTGGTTTAGGGTATGTTTTTTAAAGTTTTTTTTTATAATCCGACGATCGTGGACGTTGGTTTGTAAAATCGTGC
Organism: Oryza meyeriana var. granulata; assembly: GCA_003991445.1. Lineage (NCBI taxonomy): Eukaryota > Viridiplantae > Streptophyta > Magnoliopsida > Poales > Poaceae > Oryza > Oryza meyeriana. Next base: position 103,798 of record RYFJ01000202.1, on the reverse strand, counting down.
TGATCATTTTTTCAAATTTATTTTCGGTAAAACTTAATTAATGACATGGTAATAGGCCGGTCCGTTTTACGTGAGGGGCTTAGGACCCCAGGCGAACAGAATGTTAGGGCCTATGAATTTTTTTCCCAATTTTTTGCGCAATGTACGTACTGAATGATTTTTAATTTGACATTGGAAGACGATATATTCTATTATTCGTCATCCACTCGGTCGATACTTAACGCAGTGCACGTACAATAGCATAGTGATATTAGCTAGATGCGAGCCGTTCGCATTGCGGCATGATGAATGCAACACCCATAGTACGAAATACAACAAGGAAGACTACATTGTTAGCAGTACAATGTATCCTCAGGATGGGATCGATCTACACGGTGAATATAGACATGACAAATTTAAACAAGTAATGCCAGTCCTATAAATAAATAAATACAACAATAGCCCCTAGGTCATATGCCTCCTCGTCCTCCTAGGCTGCGCTCGCACGTGCCCACGCGAGTACATCAGCGGTCCGCCGTACCCACGGGTGGCTCGGACCACCTGAGCAGCAGGGAAGCACCGGCGTCGTGCGGCTGTGTGTGCGGTGCACCTCCGAGCTATGACGACCCGATCATGTCCTGCTCCGGAAGGAGGTCGTCCTCGGTAGAGATCAAGCAGAGTGCTCGGGGCAGATCCTCGCCCAGTGTCCCCAGGTGGTGGTGAGATCCGCCGCGTGGGTCTGGTAAAGAAAACTCGCGTCAGTCGCATAAAAAGTGCAGTTAGTTATGGAGAATAGGTTCAATCCTGACGTACCTGACAATCCTCGCCCGATCGTGGAGGCTGCCGACCTCGATCCTCCGGCGGTACCAGAAGAACCTGCTCCCCACAACGTACTGGCCCCTGCAGAACCCGCCGCTCCTGCCGATGTCCCTTCACCATGGGGACCTCGCATATATATCTGCATCGGTGGGACTGCATCGGAACGGCGACAAGTCAGAGCACGGACGACCGAGCGCATCGTGTTGCCTAGCCGGTCGAACGTGATCGTCTGCTCCTGCTGCGTGAGAGGGATGCCAGCCTGTAGGCGCTGGCGCAGTAGGTCCAGCTCCGTGTGGACCTGCCTAGCATCGTCCGCCTGTTCAGCAGGACATGCGTGGTTAGTTGCGCGTGGTACCTACCGTTGAAAATAGTATGAAAACCATTGACTCACCGCGCGGAAGTGGTCCTGGTCGCGGTGTGTCGGGTATGCGTCTCGCACCCCCGCGACGTGCGCCTGTGGAGCCTCGGGAGTGTACGTCACCCGTAGTCTGGTACGGGCCTGGTACCAGGAAAGGTACTGCTTGTACCTGGCGGCTGTGTAGGGGTGCAGCTCCGTGATGACGTCCTCCGTGGCTATGAGCCAGTCGTTGATGTAGTCGACGACGGTGGGTCTCCACAGCCTACCGGCGGCCTGGCCACGCCGACTTAACCTGCAGAGCACAACCGGTGACACAATGCATAACAATACGGAAGATTCATTTCCACATATACCTGTGAACGTGTTGCGGTACGCCCCTGCGTTGTTGATGGCCGAAGGTCTGTCGCATACCGAACTGCCGCATCACACTCTGCGGGCAGTGCGGCTCGACAGAAATGTCGAACAGCATCGGCGTCATCGTCAGCCAGTACGCCTGGTCCCTGGTGCAGAGGACGACAGCCCACGCGGCGCACGCGCGTGCCTCGCCTCGGCGCTGGTACGGCTCCCAGATAACGTCGTCGTCCGTATCCTGTCGAACTCCATGACGAAGTCTGGGTACGACTTCTGCACCTGGCACGTGAGTGTACCGACGCTACAACAGGAAAAAGAGGTTCTCGTTAGTCCAAGTAACATAAAAAACCAAGATGGTTCAAACACCGAACATACCTCACGACGACACCACACCGTCCCCATCGTCGATAGTCCTCCGGTGGACACCCACGTACAGACTCGCCTCGTACGGACTGTGTCCACAACAGGGCGGACGATCGCGAACCCGCTCTGCGCCCAGAGCTGTAGGAGGAGTGGACAACCCGTGAAGACCGCTTCTGGCTCGGTCTTCCTGCAGCCGTCGCACAGACCCCTGTACGTGCGGCAAGGACTGCCGATCCCCAACTGTATTGGGAACAGCACCGTCCTCGGCGTCGGCTATCTCCCTCGCGTAAGGGATCAAGCCCTTGTCGACTGCGGGCCGTGCGATTGCGTTGGTGAACATCACCCACCCGAACACCCACAACAGGTACGCCTCCAGGCTCCTCTGTAGTGAGTACGCGTCGGCCTCCGGGTCTAGACTGATCAGACTGCGGGTAACATATAAGGAAGTTGACACTGTAATTCTAGTACGGACTGAAGGACGAAACATAAAACAACAAGAAAACATTCTTACCGTGTAGCTCAATACCCAAGCCTGAGGGGGGGCCCGTATGCGTGTACGGGGAGATGTCGCCGACGAGGGGAAGCCCCGGAGCACGGTACCGGGGCGAACCGCTGCAGGAGTCTCTCGCCACGCCTGCAGCCCGTCAACTGGGCCCACCGCATCGCCGGCTAGAGGCAGCCCAAGGAGGAAGCTGACGTCCTGCAGCATGGGGGCCATCTCACCGCATGGGAGGTGGAAGGTGTGCGTCTCTGGTCTCCACCGGTCCACAAGAGCTGTGATCAGCGACCGGTCGATACCCCACTTCTTCGTCGGGTCATCTGGCTCCACTGCGGCTGCTACTAGCCTACACAGCGGCAGAAGGCCTGCCTCCCGCAACCTGACAATCAAAACAAAGCAAGTTAGTAAGTTGACATATACAGATTCACAGTACAACATTCGTACGTACCTAGTCGTGAACCTGTCGTCCACGGGAAGGAGTCGCCTAGAAGTCGAGGACGTAAGGTACCGAGCTCGAGGTTCTGCACCGCCGAGAGAAGCGACCGATGGGACTGATTGGTGGCGTGATCCAGCAGCTCAGGCGTCTGGTACTCCATACCTGCAAGGAAAAAGAAGCGGAACGGATTAGCTCAATTAAACATAGTGCATTACAGTCAGAAAATTAACAGACAGCAATGTACCTTTAAAAGACCCACACTAAAACAAAACTCAGATAGCAGTACATGCATATTGGTACACATTACAGGGAGATTACATCAGCAACCAACGGCTATACTAGACAACATAACCCGAAGGTGCACGAGGACGCTTGCGATGACGCTGCCGATCAGTGGTGCCTTCCCCAGTTGGCCGCCTTCCGTCGGCGCCTGATCCTTCCATAGGAACTTCCGCTGCACTTGGGGCCTCGGCGTCTTTCGTGCACTTCTTGTAGGTATGTCCCTCCTCTCCACACCTACTGCAACGTTGAGCGCTAACGCCGGCCTCGGATTCGTCCATATCATTGCGTATCCTCCGTGTCCGACATCGGCCTGCCTTGTTCCTTGCCTTCGTCGGGTCAGGGATGTAATAAACTGGACTTGTGTCTTCAGTGAAAGTGCCGACGATGCCGAAACCAAAGATCTCGGTACTCCATGTATGCATGATTGCTTTCTTTTTAAAGTACGAAGACACATATTGGCGTTCATCAATGCCGCACTCCCCGCAAGCGGCAATGACATGAGAACAGGGCTTGTGGTACAAGCTTGGTTTCCGGTAGGAGCACGTGCATGTCCCATCTTCCTTTAGGACACACTCTTGTATAGGTTTCCTTGCGAATATGCCACGCCTGGACCTGTCGGCACACAATATCTCAAATCTACGTTCTCGTGTGCCCTGCACTCGGACACGGTGCTCTCTTGCCTTCTTGCATTTCTCCTCAAGGTACTCTGTCATTTTGGTGCCGAACCAAAGGTTTCCATCGGCCATAGATGGGCCATTTTGTCCGCACCTGTCGTGGAAGTACGTCTATGTTTTATGTAGGATGAACTCCACGATGGCAACAAGGGGGAGTTGCCTCACACCACGCATGACCCAGTTGTAGACCTCTGCAAGGTTCGTGGTCATTATGCCGTACCTTGCTCCACCTTCATCGTACAGCAATGCCCATTTCTCCTTCGGCTCGTGCTCGATCCACTGCGAAAATCTGCTAACCGAGGAACCGGGCCTCCTTCTGAATGTACCGTCATCGGTGGGAAGTGCACCTAGAGCTTCAGGGCCGTCAACACCTCTAGCTGGGGGTCTTGCAGAACTCTCGTGTCTATGTTTGGCTGTCAGCTCATCAAGTCTCCTCCACAGCTCATTGAACTTCTTCTATTGATTTTGGGCGCACAAACGTTTGAACATGGCCATCAGCTCCTTGTTTCTGAACTGCTTATAAAAGCTTGAGACCATGTGACGCACGCACCATCTGCTCTTCACATCTTCCCACACCGGAGGGTATCCCTTGTCTGCGTAGCCGTTTCGTAGCTCCTCAATTGCACGCAGCATCCCTGGATGACGGTCATGTATGAGACATATATCTGGCCTCATCCCCACCACCTTTTCCTTAACCAGCTTTAGAAACCAGTACCAACTCTCTGTGTTCTCGCTCTCGACGAAGGCAAAGGCCACGGGCAACACTTGGTTGTTCCCGTCTACTCCGATTGCCGTCAACATTTGCTCTCTGTATTTTTCAGTTAGGAACGTGCCGTCGATGCAGAGAATGGGCATGCAATGAAGAAATGCAAACATGCACGCCTGCAGAGAGAGGAAGGCCCGCTGAAGGACGCTCTGCCCAGGACTTGCTAACGATGGGAAACTTTTGATTTCGGAGTAGCTGCTAGGATTTCTCGCACAGATAGTTTGCAGTAGACGAGGCAAATTATTGTACGAAGCTTCAAAACTGCCGAATCTCATTTCAATTATCTTTTGTTTGGCCCTCCATGCCTTGGCATATGTAATGGTGTACTTGTACTTCTCCTCGATGCGCCTGATAATTGACTTGGGCTCGAACCGGAGGTTCTCCACAACAGCATAATACACCTCTGAAGCGATGAATGCAGATGATATGTTCCTATGGTACTTCTGAACACCCGGAAGATGGCAGTTGTGCTCCGTCATGATTGACACGGACCAACAGTCGTCATATTTCTTCCTGGATGCGTACATCCTCCATGGACATCCATCGCTTGAACTTGCACATTTCACTTCATACACCGATCTGGTGGACTTTGATACCTAGAACTCCCTCCCAAGTGACACGGCCCACATCTTCACAGCCTCTGTCAACTGTGCTTTTTCGGCGTATCTAGCGCCTTGCACCACTTCATTCTACCGATACTCCCATGCCACGGTGTGCCCCTCTGAGACAACGAGTCCGGAGAAGTCATCGTTGTCCCATTCTGCCGGGTATACATCGTCCTCCGAAGAATCATCATCCTCCATATGCTCAGTTTCTGAGTCTTCAATTTCCATCTCCTGTACTAGACCTGGGTGTCTCTCCCCTTCATCTGCAAACCCCCCTGGTCCCATGTTTTCTTGGCCTCCTTCCTCTCCGGCACCCTCGTCTTCTGCCTCATTTTGCTCCCCTGTTTCATCGGGCCCTTCCGCTGTACTCGGACTAGCCTGATCAATGCTGACCACGTCATGCACTACCACTAGGATGCTCGGTGCCCATCCTCGCTGCAGTGCACTCTCCACAAAAAATACCCGCTGGCCGTCGAATCTATTGGCATCAATTCCCACCAAAAACCTTCCACAGCCCAGCTAACCAGTGCGTACACCGTAATTGCATTTACTTGAGGATCTACTCCGAATCCCCTCATTAACTAATTGTAAACTCCAGGAAAACTTCTCTCAGCTGGAGCTATAATTCCCTTTTGTGCTATGTTGAACTCCGATAAATCTACCCCATATTGTCCTTGTCTGACATTTCCTTCACCGTGATATATCGCGAATACAACTCTATTTGCCATTTCTGTTCACAAAAAAGATTTTATTAATCTGTACTAATCAATATTCTTTCCATAAAAAGGCTATACGTATGAGTCAAACCATTACCGTTTCTATATTTTACAAACTGACCCAGTGGCGCTAATAAAGTTATACGCTAGGTTTATCTAACGTGTCAAAATGACGTATACCAACGATGGCCATGGCGGAGCATATTTATTTTTAAAATATCTACAATTTACTACCTCTCCGCTATGTTCTTCTAGTACGACCAAATAAATTTAACACTAATGATGGTTATGCCAAACCACTAATATTTTCATACTATATCGGATATTACACTACGCGTCTAGTACTAATTAACATTTGTCTAAAAAATTGACTACATAACAGAGGGAGAGCAAAAAATACCTGGATTCGGCTACAAAATCTGTGAGGGCTTCGCCGCTGCACTGCTCCTTCTTTCCTTTAGCTCTATTGGACGAACGCTGGAGGCGCAAGGGAGAAATGACGCGCGGCGACTGCGGGAAGGGATTTTATAGGGTAGGGCTAAAAACCGCCCTCCCCCAGGACGGCGAATGGCTATAACCCGCCCTGGGGGACGGCGGCGAATGCAAGGGTATTCGCCACCATCCCCCAGGGCGGCAAGGCCACGTGGTCTCCCCGGGCTAACGGCGGCCGGCGCCGTTAGCCGCGCCTGACGGGGATGCCATTCGCCGCCCTGGGCCACGGCGGTTTTTAATACCGCCGTGGCCCAGGGCGGCAAGAGGGTAGATCTGCAAATGACTCAAATCGAAAATTAGTTTTGTAAATTAAAAAAATTAAATTAGTAACAGTAAAAATTCAAACTTCCTTCTACCACGAGAAGGCCCCCTAGAACCAGCAAAAGTTGGGCTCCTAGCACTGGTAGTGGTCGTCGGTGACCCGCGGCACCCGCTTCCTTGTTGGGCCACAGTGGCACAGGCATTTCCTCTGTTTAGTTGTCGAGTTTTTTTTTATATTTTTATATTTATTTAATAAAATATTTACAAAAGTATATTTTTGTTTCAAAAATTTACAAAAATATACCCCTACCGCTCTCTGGGAGGGTGATTTTATGACGTGACTAACTGCCGTCGGCCGGACGGTCGACGGCCGTCAATACTTTTGCATGCGGCCCCTTGGCCGCCCAAAAACCGCCCTTTGGGTGGGCGGCAAGGGGGCCGCCTGCAAAACGTCGGCCGGGGGGCTAGCCATTTTACATGCGGCCCCCTTGCCGCCCTCCCAAAGGGCGGTTTTTGGGCGGCCAGGGGGCCGCATGCAAATGGCCGGCCCGGGGGTTGGCTTTTTCAGGCGCCCCTCTTGCCGCTCTCTGGGAGGACGGTTTTTGGGCAACCAGGGGGTCGCTTGCAAAATGAGGACGGTCGGACCGCCTGCCTCAATCCGGTCGAACCGACCGGGTACAAAACCGCTTAAAAGTTATGCCTATTCTCCCTAACGCGCATTATCTACCTTAAAACAGTTATAACTTTCACATATGGTCTCGGAATTAGGCAAATAAGTACTCTGCGGGCATCTACAGAAAATTTTACATCCGCTTCTCTCCGACTTTGTTGGGTTTGTCCAAAATTTTTTTGCAAAATTCGGCCAAGAAGATTGAGTTTTCGAGTTTCGAAGTTTCAGCACGGTTTTTAAAGCACGTTCACGATTTTCTACAGGCCACATCTTATATTGGTTTGAGTTGCACCTTCACGAGGTTTTGCTATTTTCGAGTTCCTAGTTGAGAAAAAAATATCAAAAAAAATATATATTTTGCAGACGGCCCCCTGGCCGTCCAAAAACCGTCATTTAGGAGGACGACAAGGGGCCACCTGTAAAAAAGCAGGCCCTGCGACTGGCGTTTTGTAGGCAACCCCCTTGCTGCCCTCCTAAAGTGTAGTTTTTGGGCGGCTAGGGGCCGCCTAAAAAGTGCTGATGGCCGACGGCCGTCTGCCATGTCATTAAATCGTCCTCTGGGAGGGCGATTTTTAAAAAATGTCCTCCCACAGGGCATTGGGAGTATATTTTTGTAAATTTTTGAAATGAAGGTATACTTTTGTAAATATTTTATTAAAAAAATATAAAATTAAAAAAATTCTTTAGTTGTCCATATTTCATCACGTGTAAAGAATTTTTATTATTTTTTAAACTTTTTTAATTTTAAAAATATACTTTTCCAGAACTTATTTTTAAAACTGAACATTTTTTGCCATGTCATTTCGCCTGACATGGCAAAACAATAATATCATGTTAGGAGAAGCCGACGTGATAATAAGACTATCACTCCTGTTAAACAGGCGTGACTAAAAGGTTCAGATTTAGAAATAAGTTTTGAGATAGTCTATTTTTAAAATTAAAAAATAAAAAATTTAAAAAAATAAAAAAAATCACGTGTAAACAGATTGCTTGTTCAATTGCTCATGCCTTTTTAGACTTTTTTTACTTTTTTTTTAAGAGTGAGGGGGATTACTTGTCCGCTGGTTCCCCCAAAACTCAATAAATGCATGCGCCGTTCTCATCGGCGCTATTGTCGTCAAACGAGTTATGAAGACCATTTCCTAAGCAATGGAGAGTGTCAAAGCAGCTGCACACGACGACACGAGCGAGCCACGGCGTGGACAATTCATATTCCTACATGCCCGTGGCGGCTGCGAGGAGTGAAAATTTAAATTTTAAAATTAAATTTTAGAGTTGATTTTAAGTTTTTTTATTATGGTTTATTTTTTTAGTATTTGCTTTTAAATCATTAAAGACATATATATATACATTAGTTTTATCTATAAATTATTTTTTTATCATTGATAATTCGTTACCACTTATTATCAGCATAAGCGAAATCACGAGACTAACAGAATCACCATGAAAAGTTCTCTATAAAATAATGGATGATGGACTAATCCTGAATGCAACAACCGTGCACATGTTCTGCTTAAATAGTCACTGCACTTGCATGAGGAAATTGCACTGTATATATGAGATGACTCTACCGTATTTGCGTGTCTCTTCCTGTCGTCACCGGTAATCTGGTCGAGCTTGGACAGGGGGGAGATCGAGATTGAAGAGGGAAGGACTCGAGCAGAGAAATGAGGTTCAGGTTGAACTTGAAGGTGAGCCATCTCCTCCGTGGCTCTGTGTTCGTGCTGCTTGTTGCATCAGCGGTTGTTCAGGCTCAGCAGGCATCGACGAGGACGGATCCCACTGAAGGTAAAGCATGCCTGATGGCTGTTTGGCTGTTTTTTTTTCCTTTGAAAACTCATGTATTTATTTATTTATAGAAGATCAGAAGCATAATACATGAGTGATTATGCTGCTTACAGGTTACTCCATCCGTTCTAAAATATAATTATTTTTAATTGATCAATAGAAATTAAGGTTAAAAAAAAGATTTAGTATCCTTTAGTAAATATAGAATGAATGAATACGAAAAGGTAGGTGGAGTTAAAAAAAATTTAAATAGAAAGTAATTGGTGGGACAAGTAATACTGTAAATAATACTAAAAATTTTTATATTATAAAATAAAATTTAAATATTAGAAATCTTTATATTTTGAAACGGAGAGAGTACAGCACAAAAATGTTTGCCTTTGACAGTTGACACCGGTCACTTTTGCTCTCGGCCGGAATGGAGAATCACTTGACGATAATCCACATCTGCTTTGCTCTGACTGATTGCTGCTGAAAATTTTGTCACTTTCCTTCTCTAGCGGAACTGCTACTTACTACCTGATGTGTCCATAATTATAAACATTCTAAGCATTTAAAATTTATCTCTAATATAAATATTTTATATTATTATTTATCCTTTCAATCATCTATCACTTAAATTTATTCTCATCTTACATCTAACTACTCTTCCATTCTCATTCATCTTTAATTTAACAAAAGACATTAAAGTCTTTTTTTCTTAACCTTAATCTCTACAAAATAACCTAAAAATTTCAGAATTATTTTCAAATCTGCATTATTTTCAAACTGAAAGTATTTGTAGTGGATCCAGCATTGAATCAGGAGCCACGGGAACCTGATTCTCGGCCATCCGATCGGCATGACCTGGCGTCGGACGGCGTAGGAGTACCCAAATCGTGGCTCATTACTCAAAAATACTTTGGGTTAAGCGCCTGATCCAGTCCCAAAGATCGGGCGCCCTCCGCTTCCCCGCTGTGATGCGCCGCTCTCTCTCTCTTCTCCCCCATGCTTCTATGCGCCTAACCTTCTTTCTCTACGAATCTAGACAAGACGCTTTAAATATTTAAAATATTTATTAATAAACTTTAAATATTTTTCTCCTAAATTGTCTGGTTTATGATCTGATTATATCGTTGTGTTCGTTACAATTAAATCTTTATAAGTATATTTCGATGAAAAAATAATATTGCAATGAATCTATTTTGAATGTTGCGCACGGTTTAATTTGGCTGTTTTAATTAGTATTGATGTTTCAATTTGTAAATGTTGTACATTGTATTCTTTAGATGTTTTAATAGGTATTTTATGATGTTTCAACAGTTACAACTTGATTTTTTATACGTGATATAAAAGAATTCAATAAAATCAAGTATTTACAAATATATTGTACTCCCTCCTTTCTAAAATATAATAACTTATAGAATTTAAAATTTGTCTCAAAATATAATAATTTTATGCCTACATTCTCTTTTCAAACAATCATTTTTCACCTACTTTCTCTTCTCAACTAATCGCAACTTTACCCATAATTACAACAATTTCCTTAATACCCGTGTCCAACTCTAAAACTCTTTATATTTTGGGACAAAGGGAGTATGTTTCGTACGATCTTTTAGATGTTTTACTTGTTGGGACTAAATATTTCATATAGTGTTTATCGGTGTTACAACTATTAGTTGCATTTTTTTGAAACATTTCACAAATTAAGTTGAAACATTTGTTATCAAGTGATCAAATAATTTTCTATATGTGATGAAACATCACCCTATTTTTTCACATATATTTTTTCTATTGAAATATAATCGTGTAAGATCCTACTTATAAAGATTTAATTGTAAAATATAACGGTATAACTAGATCGCATGTCAGATAAGTAATTAGCAAGAAAAAATCGTTTAAAATTTAATAATGGGGTGATTAATGTACAGAGGAGAAGAGAGAGAAGGGTGTCAACATGCGGAGCAGCGCATGCATGCGAAGCAGAGTAGCGGCGCACGGTACCAATGCATGTTGCATGTAGATGCAGAGCAACGCATGCGGCGGCATTTCCGCAGGCAACGCAGCAGCGGCAGATGGGCGTCCGATTTTTGGGAATAAATCGGGATTTTGCATCCGTTTCTGAATTCTGATGTGGATTTTGCAGCGGCGGCGCTGAACGCGGTGTCGCCAAGCTCGGGCAGAAGGCGTAGCCGTCATGGAGCATCAGCGGCGACCCGTGCACCGGCGCGGCCACGGACAACACCGCCATCGACGAGAACCCGAGCTTCAACCTGGCCATCAAGTGCGACTGCTCCGACCAGAACAACACCGTCTGCCACATCACCAGGCTGTAAGTGCGATGCGCCACCCGCGTCTTGGCACACAGATCGCTCTAAGCCCCCTCGTGCGTGCATGCGAGGTGTTCGACGAATTGCGTAGCTTGCAATGCGCACGTCTTCTTGCGCTGGTCAATCGGATGATCCAGTGTTGCGTTGCCGTGCGCACTGTCGTTTTGTCTGGGCAACAATCTCAGTGCGTAAATTGAGGAGGCTGAAGCTAACGCTGTACTTTCGGATGCAGGAAGATATACGACATGAATGCCGCTGGCCAGATACCAGAAGAGCTGCGGAACCTCACGCGCTTAACCAACCTGTATGAGCTCTCAGCTTTCTTACATGGAATGGCCATGATCGAAAGCACTGCATTAATTTGAAGCACAGAACATGTTTGATTAGTTCGGGGAAAGTTTGCTATGTGAACATGCATTCTGCTACCCAACATGTCTGCCAAAGTTTGCACGTTATAATTTTGCCATTCCTATCATATTCCTTCAGTGATTTTGGAGAATTGCTACAGAGTTCAGTTGGCGGTTTCTCTAACTGCTATTTATTGTGGTGTTCTTCAGTTCTTTATATTTAGTTTACAATAGTCGAACTGCAAATTTAATCATGGAAAGAATAAAATCCAAAAGAGCATTTAAAAAACTCAAAAACATCTCCTCCTAATATTCAACAAAATTGATGCTTACCATATCTGATTTTATCTTGTTTCAGGAATTTAGCACAAAATTTTTTGACAGGACCTGTTCCATCATTCATAGGGGAGTTGGCAGCTATGCAGTACATGTGATATTCATAACTCAAAATATTATTTCATTAAATACTTCTGATTTGCAATTATCTGACATTTTATCACTTGGATATAAAAGGACTTTTGGCATCAATGCATTATCTGGACCTATTCCAAAGGAGCTCAGTAACCTTATGAATCTCATATCACTGTAAGAACTATATTTACATTACTTTGTGGCCCTAGTTCATCATACGATTGTACTAGATTTCTTGTCATGAGAAAAGAAATAATACATAACTATCTTTTGCACCCCCTCAGAATATATTTAAATGTACCTCTTAAAAATCATGAGATGAAGCACCATATAAATTGAATACACATGCCAATTTCCTCATGTTTACACTATTCATTGAAAGATTTCCAAACTTGTGAATAGAAGTACAAATGGCCTTTTCATTTGTTATCATATTCTTTTATTTGGGTATTGGAGTTAAAACTCAGTTGGAACAATAACTATTCTGACAGTGTTCATGCTTCCTATAATATAAATTCAATTAGACAGTTTATGCGCATTATATGGATTTTTTTTTGGTATATTACAGGGGGTTCGGCTCAAACAATTTTAGCGCACCCCCCCCCCCCCCCCCCCCCCCTCTTCCATCAGAGCTCGGGAACCTGTGTATGTTTCAACTAATTATTTGGGACTCCATCTTTCTTTTTTACCAGACCATCCTATTTCCTTGGACTACTCAGCTCAATGTTTGCTGCTATTTGTATCACTCAATTGTAGATACATTGATAGTGCTGCCTTAAGTGGTCCGCTACCATCATCGCTTTCCAAGCTTACAAGAATGAGAACACTGTAAACCTCTAAAAAGATATCTTCTTATTGAAATTAATCTTCCATGCCATTAAATCTTATGTGTTGTATATCCTTTTCTTTGTTCAGTTGGGCATCAGATAATGATTTTGCTGGGCAAATACCAGATTATATCAGGAGCTGGGGTTTAACAGACCTGTAAGATTTTGCTTTCTTTTCTTTTACTGAAGAGTTGATATTTTCCTTCTAGCACTACTAGTTTAACGTGTCAGTAAAGAAATGATGATTTTAATGACTAATTACTGTTATGAATCTTTAGGCGGTTTCAAGGAAATTCTTTTCAAGGTCCACTTCCAGCTAGTCTTTCTAACCTTGTCCAATTAACAAATTTGTAAGTTCTTAACGCTGCCAACAAATGTGATACATCATTCTTAAATACAAAGAATGTAGAAGGGGAAAAAACTAATAATCTGTTTCTGTGGTGCAGACGAATCAGTGATATTGAAAATGGAAGCTCTTCTTAGCTGGCATTCATCAGTAACATGACATCTTTGAGCACCCTGTACACAACTTTTCGTCCACATAATGATCATGCTACTGCTCAGAATATTAATAATTCAAACCAAGTTGTAGATCTTATAATGTATAATATATTTCTTTGCAGGATTTTGAGGAACTGTAGGATATCTGATAATCTTGCATCGATAGACTTTTTGAAGTTTGCGAGTTTAAACTTACTGTAAGCATTCTATTTCTACCATAAACTGTAGTCAAGTGCTTTTTCGGAAAGATATTTAGTATTTCTATGGACCGTACATTGTCCGATGACCTCTTTCCCCATCTCATTTTCTTTTATTATTGCAGGGATTTGAGTTTTAACAATATCACTGGTCAAGAACCAGAAGCCCTGCTTGGTCTGAATTTGCTCAACTTCTTGTATGGATTATCTTGCCTTCGAAAGCCTCTTTCTTGGAACCAAAGACCTGTTTATGTGCCTTGCTAATGTTTGAAAGTTTTGTATGACCAAATTTCTTGGCAATAATAGTCTTTCAGGAAGCCTTCCAAGCTCAAAGCAATCATCGATTACAACTTTGTAAGTCCATATGATCCAAGTTTGTTTGACTGACAAAATAAGGAGGCATTTAATTTATTTCTGATGATGATTTGCATTATCATTTTTTCAGAGATTTTTCTTGCAACCAACTCTCAGGAAAATTTCCTTCTTGGGCTAGTGAAAAAAATTTACAATTGTAAGTATCAACTTCTGAAACAGTCATTAACTAGCTCTTGCCAAAATAAGTGCACATTTGACCTATGTTAGGCTTGTGAGCCAGCATATTTATGTATAGTATACAATATGCATACGATGCATCTTGCTTATAAATATTCACAATATTTTGGGTTCTATCATCCTTAGGCCACGCATGTTTCAGATTCTCTGTGGAAGTTAGACTTAACTTTACAACTTAGCAAAAGAAAACGCCACATATTTTTCAATTTTTATAGCTTAAGTTTGATTTTGTTAAACCTAGACCAAAGAAGCTCTAAACATGCTATGAAAGTATGAAGTATGAGGAAGAATTCTTAGTTTTCCTTTAACTTTAATGTTTTTCATTCTTTTTAGGAATTTGGTGGCAAACAATTTCGTGGTTGATAGATCCAATAACAGGTACATCCATTCAAAAGTCTTCTCACGAACTGAAGTATAATTACTAAATTCTCTCAGCTTCTAATTTGGATTCAAAATGTTGATGTTTTGCAACTGTAGTGTCTTACCTTCTGGGCTGGAGTGCCTTCAAAGAAATACGCCATGTTTTTTTGGTTCTCCACAGTGTGAGCCTTTCACCCTTTGCAATATCGAGAATTTGCTTGAGAAACAGTATTATCTGCAGCTATATATCTACTTAGTCAATACTCAATACTAATACTAATTGATCTAACTTGCTTGCAGCTTCCTCCTTTGCTGTGAACTGTGGTAGCAACAGAGCAGTATCAGGCTCAGATAATAACAAGTATCAAATTGATGATGTCAGTCTAAGAGCTGCACGTTATTATGTTACAGGACAACCAACATGGGGTGTTAGCAACGTTGGAAAATTCATGGACACATCACATGGAACTTACATAATCAATAGCTCACGCCAGTTCCTGAACACATTAGATTCAGAACTGTTCCAAACTGCACGGATGTCACCATCATCTTTACGATACTATGGTATTGGACTTGAGAATGGAAACTATACAGTCACACTTCAATTTGCGGTGATTGGGTTTGAAGATAGACAGTCTTGGACGAGCCTAGGGAGAAGGGTTTTTGATATTTATGTCCAGGTAGGTTCCAGTCTAGCTAAAAAACTATAGTGTTCTATTTAGCTTATAATCAAGTCAAGAATTTCTTTTGTCCTGTTTTTGGTGCAGGGTGAACGTAAGGAGAAGAGCTTTGACATCAGGAGGGCAACACGCGGTAAATCTAACACTGATGTTAAGAACCAGTACATCATTCCTGTCACCAAAAACTTTCTTGAGAGTCATCTCTTCTGGGCTGGCAAGGGCACTTGCTGCATTCCTAGTCAAGGCTACTACGGGCCATCTATCTCGGCTCTGAGTTTAGGCCCAAGTGCTCCCCTTAACTACAAATCATGGTTTCAATATGTGTACGACGCATTTACTAGTATCAACTATTGCTTTCCACTGTAAGGTCCTTTTTTTCCTAACAAATGGACTTCTTGTCAGATTTTATCCCTACGGTGCGTGATGCGGCAGAACAAAACAAGAGTACTAGTAAAACAGGTGTAATTGTTGGAGTTGTAGTTGGTGTGACAGTTTTAGGTTTGTTAGCACTTGTTGGAATCTTTCTATGGAGGCATAAAGGAGAAAGCTATCATTGGAGCAACAAGGTAGGAAGCATACTAGGCTAACAATGTCTCCTTAACCATGCAAAGAGGATGCTAATTAATTGATGTACCTTTTTATGTTTGCAGAGCTGTACTATATTGTTGGAAGACCTAATGTATTCAGTTATGGTGAACTAAAGTCCGCAACTGAAAATTTTAGTTCCATCAACCGTCTTGGTGAGGGAGGATATGGGGCAATTTATAAGGTTAGTTCATCTATAGTATATATGAATGTGAAGTTCCTTTGAAATTAACTTGTTAGGTAGTGTACAGCTAAAAGATACATATGATAGTATGAATTCTTTATGCATAATTGGCAAGATTGTTTGTGCTTTCTGTTCCTGCACATAAATTATGTCTATTAATAAAAGAGGCCAAATATCTCTTAATGTATCCATTATAAAATATGCTTGGCATTGCAATGCCTGAAATTTGCATTTTTGGTGAATCCCACTGCAGGGTAAGTTAACTGATGGAAGGGTAGTGGCAGTGAAGCAACTATCTCAAACATCTCATGAAGGGAAACAACAATTCACGACTGAAGTAGAAACTATATCTCGAGTGCAACACCGTAATCTCATGAAGTTGTACGGTTGCTGCCTTGAAAGCAAAAATCCACTGCTCGTTTTTGAGTACATGGAGAATGGAAGCCTTGATAAATTGCTATTTGGTACAAGTTACTGTATTTCAGTTTGATACGACTGGTATTCTGTGAACTCAGATTAATTATTAGTCTAGTAGAGGCCTAAAAGTTTGACCCTTCATTTGCAGGAACTCAGAAATTGAACATCGACTGGCCAGCACGTTTTGAGATATGTTTAGGCATTGCAAGAGGTCGGGCTTATCTTCATGAAGAATCTACCATCCGTGTTGTGCACAGGGACATCAAGGCCAGCAATGTCTTACTTGACGCCGATCTCAATCCTAAGATCTCAGATTTCGGGCTAGCAAAACTTTATGATGACAAGAAGACGCATGTCAGCACGAAAGTTGCTGGTACATTGTAAGTACATTCCATCTTTTCCCACTTTTATCTTTACAAACTACTAAAGCTAATGGCATTATTTGCACTCCTTTGTCCAGTGGTTATCTTGCACCTGAGTATGCCATGAGAGGTCATATGACTGAGAAAGTTTATGTGTTTGCATTTGGCGTGGTCTTATTGGAGACTTTAGCTGGCCGACCAACCTACGATGATGCGCTTGAAGAAGACAAAATATACATTTTTGAATGGGTAAGCTCAGTAACTGATGAATTCTTAACCCAAGGAAGGACAAACTATAATCTGGTCTTTGTTTTCTTGCCAGAACATACTTCGAATTTTCTAGTAAATATTTTGATATTATTAAACACGCGTGCCATCATATGATTTTGTCAAAACAAAATCATATGATTTTACCCCGAAAAGATCTGAATACTTGCCATCTCCATGCACTCAGGCCTGGGAGCTGTACGAGAACAACAACCCTCTGGGCATTGTAGACCCAAAGCTCACAGAATTCAACAAGGAGGAGGTGCTCCGGGCCATCCGCTCGTCGCCCTCCTCTGCACCCAGGGCTCCCCTCAGCAACGGCAGCCCATGTCGAGGGTCGTGACGATGCTCGCCGGCGACGTCGAGGTGCCCGAGGTGGTGACGAAGCCGAGCTACATCACGGAGTGGCATATCAAGGGCGGCAACACCAGCTATATGGACAGGGACGTCAGCTGGCAGTCGAGCTCGTCGCCGAGGGCGACCTCGTCGCCGTTCTTGAGCTCAGTCGACTAGGATGGCAGGTGCTCGTCGCCGGTGCTTCATCGGATCAACTTCTCCGGAAAGCGCAGATGATTCTGTCTGTATTTGCACGTCGCGAACGGTGTCGAGACTGTCAAGCTGTGAAAGCACAGCCTGTGTAGTGTGTACAGATATGATTTTATTTGTTCAGTTGCCAATTTTTGCCGCCGCTCGTCTCTGTTGATCTGCTCCCACTGCTACATCTTACGTCAGCTCTGAATTTTACTGAGATGAACTCACAGCGTGACCATTTCATCGGCAGAATTTTTTTATTTTTATATTTTTTTTTAAAAATATTTATAAAAGTATTTTTTTTTTCAAAAATTTACAAAAATATACTCCAGCGTCCTCTAGGAGGAAAAACACCCTCCCAAAGAGCGTTTTAATGACGTGGCAGACGGCTGTCGACCGGGCAGTCAACAGCTGTCTGCAATTTTGCAGGCGGTACCCTAGCCACCCTTTAGGAGGGCAGGGGCCGCCTGCAAAAACGCCAACCCATGGGGCCACCGTTTTTGCGGGCGGCCCTCTTGTCGCCCTTTGTGGGGCGGTTTTTAGCTGGCCAGAGGGCCACTTGCATAAATGGTGGCTCCTTGGTCTCTGAGGCAGGATGTTGTCTGTAAAAGTGTTAAAAATCGCCTTTTAGGAGGGCGATTTTTTGCTGGCTCAGTATAAAACCCCCTCCCAGCCTCCGAAAAGTTCATAAAATTCACAAAAATAACAGTAAAAAAGAAGAGAGAGCTGAGAGCGAAGACGAACGAAAGCAGCGAAACCCTGCCGGTTTGCGGATTCATTTGCAGGTAAAGTCTATTGTCCCTTTGCAATTTCTATTTCTATTTAAGAATTGATGTAGTATTGTACTAGTTACGTGTATAGTATTATATGAAAACAAGTTGTTACTCGTAGATCTGTAGTTTTTTAGTCAACCTGTTAGGCGACGTAATTTGTGTAGAGATGGTAGTTATAAAATATCGATTACATAGTATTAGATGTGAGGAGAATGTTGGTACCTAATTTAACTCTATTTTTTCATCAACAGAGATGTCAAATAAGGTGATATTTCAGTTATTTCAAAGGTAAGAAAATGTTAGGTATGGTCCACAGGGTGTAGATCTATTGGAGTTCAGTTCAATGGCTAAGGGCATTGATAGGGCAACTGAGAGAAGTTTCGGGTCAGTATGCAACTGGTTGATGCGAGGCTTCCGAGTCGACCCCTAGATCAACGCAATAACCGTGTCTGTTATAGTCAGTCGTGCGGTCGAAGGTTTTTTTTTTTAAAACTAATGTCAGTGGATTGCACTGCCACTTGGAGATGGTACGTGGAGAATGCATTTCAACGTGGTTGGCCACTTGGCATACTTGTGTCGGTATACGAGAAGGATAACACCGTTGCAATGGCCGTGCAAGATGATGAGGATCTAAGTGCGACGGGAGGTGATGCCAAAATAATGGAGGAAAATAAAGTAGAGAATGAAAAAGATATGCATCCAACAGGTGCGGCAGACGAGAGAGAACTAATCGACACCATTGTTGAGGAAATGGATAGGGACGATACTAAAAATGAGCATGCAGATGATGATGATTCGTCTGATGAGGACAATATAATGTCTGCAGAATGAACCACGAGGACTTCTCCGGACTTGTTATCTCCGAGCGGCATCATGTGCCATGGAAGTATAAGGAGAACGAAATCATCTAGGGGACTAAGTATGCATATATAGAGGATTTTAAGGAGGTAGTGAAATAATGGGCGGTGCCACTTCAGAGGGAGTTCTCGATCGTGAAGTTAAGCAAGTCGGTTTATGAAATGAAGTGCCTGAAGTATGAGTGTCCATGACGGGTGCACGTATTCAAGGTTAAATATAAGGATTATTGGCAAGTTTCAATCGTGACCAAGCATTCATGTCACTTACAAGGTATCGAGAAATACCATAGAAACATGACATCTGTATTTGTGGCAACAGAGATGTTCTCCCACATTGTGAACAACCTGGGGTATGAATCAAGGTCAATTATTAGACATATTGAGAAAAAAATTTAAGTACACAATTAGCTATGTAAAGACATGGAGGGTGAAACAGAAGGTTGTGGAGATGAGCTTTGGCACATTTGAAGCATCGTATAATAATTTGCCTCGTCTTTTAGCCTGCATTCTTCAGAAGAATCCGGAAACCTACTATGACCTGAAAGCTTTCCCATTAATTGACCATGGTAATCAAAGTGTGTTGCAACGGGTATTCTTTGCGTTAGATGCTTGCATTCAGGCCTTTGTGCATTGTCGTCCCATCCTCTGTATCGATGGGACATTCCTGACCGGAAAGTACAGAGAACAGATATTCACAGCAATTAGAGTTGACGGGAACAACCAAGTTCTACCAGTGGCTTTTGCTTTTGTTGAAAGCGAGAACACTAATAGCTGGTACTGGTTCCTAGAACGGGTTAGTCTACAGTTGTACGGATGAGGCCAGACGTATGCCTAATACATGATAGTCACGCCGGCTTGCTGCGGGCAATTGAGGAATTGAGGGATGGATGCGCTGATAAGGAGTACCCACCAAGGTGGTCCGATGTTCGAAGTAGATGGTGCATGCGTCATATAGGTGCTAATTTCTACAGGCAGTTTAAGAACAAGCACCTTATGTATCTTTTCAAGAGGCTGTGCGTCCAGAATCAAGAAAAAAAATTCAATGAGTTTTGGAGGAGGTTGGATGAGCTGACGTCTAAACATATAGAGGAGCAGTCCAGGAGGACTACCCTTGTAGGGGATGAGGCTCCACAAGCTCTTGGACCTCTACTAAGTGACGAACCTCGTATGAGAAGAAAGTTGGCATCATCAATTAAGAAATTTTCGAAGTGGATTGAGAATGGGCCAAAGGAGAAATGAGCCTTATTGTTTGACAAAGATGGTTCTCGATTCGGCATAATGACCACAAATTTGGCAGATGTTTATAACTGGGTAATGCGTGGTGTTCGAGGGCTTCTACTTGTTAGCATTGTTGAATTTATCTTGCATGGCATATGCACGTACTTCAGAGATCGGTTCAAAGCAGCTGGCTCCTCCATGGCAGATAATATCTTTTCTTTGGCACACTACTAACTAAATATATACAAGATAAAAGTAATAAGGCCCGAAGACATTGAGCTATACCTCAAGGTATACAAGAACACATGTTTGAAATATTGTGTGTCGATAAGGGCATGCATGGTTGTCCTTTATTGCTATGTACCGTATTGTTGTGTTTTATTGTCATAAAATAATGCTATGAACCATAACAATAATTTTTAATGTGGTTGTTCAATTAACTTTATGAACTTACTCTTACTTGTTGTTTTCATAATAAAAATTACGCTAACTCTCTATTTGCATGCAGGCATGGTATACCAGACATCGGAGCTGCTCGACCGGGGCCTCGACCGGTCCCACCGGTCTTACTTGTCAGCCGTTGAGGGTGCCGAGCTGAGCACCTTCCGTCCACGGCCTTCATGTCACCTCTTGCGGATAGACCCCCGGTTCCGTGAGAGGTAAGAATTGTACCAACATTTATTCTCAATATTTTTACATATCTATGTTCCCCAATATTGACTACAGTGCTATATTCTGCTGGTTGCGTGAGTCTGGACTTCTTCCGCTGTACAAGCTAGTTGAGCCCGTATCGGACGAGAGGGACCCCGCCAGGCAGTGGGACGCTGACCGGCCACTTCTGGCAGCACTGGTGATTGCTAGAGACTGGAGACGCACACGTTCCACCTACCGTGCGGCGAGATGACGCCCACACTCCAGGACGGGTCCTACCCAGTGTTTAACATACCGTTCCATGGGGGTTTACCGCCGCCCCACGGTATGGCGGTTATCGCGGTAACCGCCCAAAACCGTGTGAAATTTATCTCCAAAAATTTGAATCCAAAATTTTGAAATCTCACGGTATGGTCACGGTTATCGCGTGATATCGCGTGGTAACCGCACGGTAAGCCACGGTAACCGTGGTATGTTGAAGCTAAAAAGAAAAAAATTGCGAAAAAATATAAAATGTAGTAAAAATTCTAAAAAATTGTAGAAAATTCAGAAAAAAATTATGGATATCTCTAGAAAAACAATGTAATATTGCATAATTTTTTTGCATAACCCTTGCAATCGTTTTTACACTTAAATAAAGTAGAAATTATATCCCCATCCATCTCTTATTTTTTTTATTTTCACTGGAGCTCAAAAATATGAAGTAAACTTCCCTATTTTCACAAATTTTCTTCATCATACCCATAATTCAAGTACTACCTACTAGAATTTTTTGGGATTTTTTTATTTTTTTAAAAAATTTGAATTCGGATGAAATTTATTCAAACCAAACCGTTGGTAACTGTAACACCCTGAACTTATCCCATATAAAAATGTTATAAAAAAATAATTTTAGAAATTAAATTAAAAGCCTTAAGGAGTGAAAATAATAAAATCAAAGAAAAATCTATAGCAAAATGGACGTGGAAATAATTTTATAAAATTCTTTGCTTAATTATCTATTTCCTGGAATTTTCTAGGATTTATTTGATTAAGGGAAGTATTTTTGGTGGATTAAATAGTGCTCATAGCATTAAAATAAAAAAAGAATTAAAAACCCCCTCCCTCTGCACTTGGGCAGTTTTCGGCCCGTTATTGTGCAGTTAATCTCTCTCTGCGTGCGCTTGGCCCACGGCCTGTGGCCGCCGCGTCGCTCTCGCCTCGCCGACAAGTGGGCCCCACCTGTCGGCTTCGCCTTTAACCTCTTGCCGGAAGAATCCTGTTCACTCCCGAGCGCCTCGGCCCCGATCTCGTCCAATCGGTTGAGGGGAAACAGAGCCCCGGTCCTCCTCTATCTTATCCCCAAGAAAACCGGATCCCTATTGCCGTTGGTTGAGAAGACCCGAAGCTTCCCGACTCGGACCTTTATCCCTAATCCGTCTCCGCCGCGTGTCACGCCGAACCTGAGCCAGTCTCCTCCCTCTCTACCTTAAATAGCAAGCCCGAGACCCCTAGGAGCTATCCCGTTTACTAGATTGAGCCCTAGCCGCCTCCCCGCGTCCCAAGCTCACTCCGCCGCTGCTGCCGAGCCCCGGTCGCGTGTCGCTGCCGCTTCGATCACCGTTGGAGTTCGCCGCCGCCGCCTCGCTTAGCTTCTCCGGAGCCCAAGGAAGCTAGGCCACCGTCCTTGGACCGCTGGAGATCGCCGGAGCCCCGTCGCCGTTGGGAACCCGAAGACCGCCGCCGCTTGGAGCTCGCCGTCGGCGCCTCTCGTCGTCATTCACCATCGGTGCCTCTCGTCATCGTTCGCCACCCGTCTACCCATGGTGAGAATCGCCGCAATCTCCTCTACCTGTTCCCGCCCTCGCCGTGCACCGCCGTGCCGCCGATCGTCGGCGACCATTGGTCCCCGTGCCACCACCGTCGCCGCATTCGTCTGTGCCGACTTGGCCATCGACGTGGCTGCCGCGTAGGCGCCAGCTCAGATCCTCTCGGATCTAATCCGAGCCGTCGATTGCCCGATCTGATCACCGCCATCGGATCTCCCCGATTTGATCTTGGCCTTTAGATCACTAGATTGGATCCGAACCGTTCGATCTAGGTTAGATTAAATCCTGGCCCTCCGTTCTATCTTAAACCTTGGATCAATCTAAACCGTCCGATCTGGTCACATTAAATCTATACCATCGGATCGCCTTGTGGACCTCAGTGGACTCAGTTCATCGTGGACCCAAGTCCCCTCCTCTCTCTATCCGGTGGGCCCCATCTGTCAGCTGGTGGTTCACCTCCTCTCTCTCTCTCTCTCTCTCTGAAGACGCCATAAAGCTTTTCCCGAATTAAATTAATTCTGTAATGACGCAATAAATCGGATTAATTTTTTAAATGTTTTTAAAAGGGTTTAAACTTCTAAAATTCATAACTAATTCATCCGAACTCCGTTTGGGGTGATTCAACTTGCAAAATTCTTTAAAAATCAAGATCTACACATTAAAAATATAATATTATGCTGTTCATGTGTGTTGATATACTGTTTTGCTTATTTTTGTTTATTATCTTTAGCCGCCGATGTTCAGGAAGAGCCACAGTTTCTCGAGGAGAGTTCCGAGGCCTGTGAAGAGCAGCAAGGCAAGTCACATAGATTTCTCAGTACCTTTGAGCATATTATTCTTATGTTTAAAGTTATATTTTTCCTTCAACTCTGCATTTATTTTGGAATGTCATTGGTAAAGGAAAACCCTAATCCTTGTTTATGGCCACTTTGACTTGATTACTGGATATTGTACCTATGGGATAAATGTGACTAGCTAGCTTTATTTATTGGTTAGCTAGATTACCTCTAGGACCATGCTTAGCCATGCTTAGCAAACTTTAGAATAATTTCTGGGCTGTAACATTAACTTGGATTATAATCTTTAGTTCACATGAAATGATGATTCTATTTACGACTGTGGTCGTGCAAGGATGATTTAATGGTCCACTAAAATTTGATTAAAAGAGTGGGTTGCGAGTGCCAGGGTTGTGAATGTTGCTAGCGGTGCTCGTGATAGTTAAGGACCGGTTCGCAGACTACTTGTTGCGAAGCAATACCTGTGCTAACCGCAAACCAGAATGGGTAATGGCAGGAACCAAAGTGTTGTTTGTTCCATTGGAGGCCCCACGGTGTGTTATGGCTGTGTCAATAAGACCACCATGGCTGCGTCAATAAGTCCATGTCTTGGGCGTTGGGCCGTCTTCCTGTCGAGGAACCTGATCAACCCTACCGGAGACTGGTGGTCCAATGGGTGGCTCTCTTGTTGTGCGGGTTACATGGAGGGTCTTGTCACAATTCATTTCCAAGATACCGTGGTGTTATTAAGACGCACAGTGATGTGTTGTGGAGTTGTGTCTTGTGGGTAAATTGGTACACCTCTAATCAAAGTAAAACTATTCGAATAGCCGTGCCCGCGGTTAATGGACAGGCCTAGCAATATTTTCTATGATTAGTCCCACATTACATAAATCTGACTGTTAAATGGTGGAATATGTTTAGCTCCAGGTTGGAGTGGTGGGCCTATACCGTTTTGGTGAGCGGTATAGTGTTGATCAATATTGCTTAATAATTAATGCTTTATTACCTTCTTAAATGTTATTAAACGCTTTTATGCAAATTGAGCCATATTATGCCCTCCTTTGTTATCCTGTGTACTTGCATATTTGCTGTGTGGCTTGCAGAATATTTCATGTACTCACCTTGCAATCAACAATCATCATTCAGAAGAGTACTTCAGCGAGGAGAATTTCTTGGAGGATTAAGCGGGAGCTTGGTCAAGTTCGTGGAGTGGGTTTCGTCACGTCGTCTTAGTTTACTTTCCGCTGTTAGAACTTTATAATTTGTGAGAGGTACCATTCACCTCTGTAATAAATACTTTCGATGTGTAAACAATTACTTTGATTATCAACTATGTCATGTGTGCCTCGGTTGATTCCTGGACGAGGATTTACATACAATAAAACTCTAAAATTTTGGATGGAAATTCTGGGAGTGATAGTAACCGATACTGTACCCCGGCGGTTTGGGCGGTAACCGCGCGGTTACCAATGGTTTGGCATACCCTGGTCCTACCTACTGGGACTTCCCCTCGCAGGGGATGCAGTGGGTCCGGTTGATGGGGCGCATGGTTGGACGGAAGACATCACTGCTCAGTTCGCGATCGTGTAGCGCCGGCCTGGACTTGGTGCGCCGGGTTCGCTACTTGCTTACACCACGAGCGGCCCCTCGCAGGCGTGGCTGCTACAGTTCACCGTAAGTCGCATATTCCTTTGATTCACAATCGCTCAATCTATAAAGCAATAGTCGAACTGATAATAATCTTGCTTTCCAGCCTGATCAGCTACACCTTGACGCCGACGACTACTCGGTGCGGCGAAGCTTGGAGGCGTACCTGTTGTGGCTGTTCGGGTAGGTGATGTTTACTAGCACGACGGGGCACGCGGTGAACAAGGGACTGATCCACTACGCTCGTGTGATCGCCGACAACGAGGACAACTGTGTACCGCAGTGGAGCTGGGGATCTGCTGTGCTAGCGGCGGCGTACTGTGGTCTTTGTGACGCGTGCACAAAGACCGATCTAGGTGCGATTATCGCCAGTTGCCCTCTCCATCTGCAACTGTGGGTGGCCAAGCGGTTCACGATAGGTTGTCCTCTGATTCAACACTCACCCTACAAGGGCGGCCTTGGAGACTTGTACGAGCAGTCGGCCGACGATCATCTGACTATGGGGACAGTATGGTGTCGCCGTGAGGTACTTAACGTGAAATTCTAGGTTTAACACTTCTACGCAAACACTGACGTGTTCTCCCTGTCCTATTTTGCAGCACCGTTACGCCCACGCGCAGGTTAGGAGGGCCTACTCCAACTTCGTGATGGAGTTCGACCGCCTGCAGCCCAGCGACGTCGTCTCAGAGCCATACAGTCCGCAGGCCATCGCGGCCCGTGCACCACTCAGATTCTCGGCTCTTTGCACGTGCGACCAGGCGTACTAGATGACGACAGTGCCGATGGTGTTCGACATCTTTGTCGAGCCCCACTGTCCGCAACGCGTGATGCGACAGTTCGGCCTACGTCAGCACTTCCCTGTGCCTATGGAGCTGGTTGTCCAGCACGACGTGCACCGGTTAGTACAGTTGCAATATTCATTAAGTATTGCAACTCTTTTATGAAGTCTAATACACTCTCTGCAACTAGGTATACTCGTAGGGGACAGGTAGGCGGGACTTAGTGGGTTCTCCGACTGCAGAGATACGTGAACGACTGGTTGTTAGTGATGGAGGAGGTCATCAATGAGGTCTGTCCACACACTAAGGCCGCCTACCTAGGATACCTCAGGTGGTACTAGCCCCTCACCCGCACACACGTGACGTTCACCCCAGCTGATACACAACCACACATCGCCGCTGTGACTAACGCGTATCCTACACACTATGACCAGGACTACTTCCGCGTGGTGAGTAACATTCTCTCTGTGCTTTGCTATTCCCTTTATAGGTGTCTACAATTCTAACACATATTCATGTCACATTTGAAATATGCCGACGCAGCGCGACAGGTTTAGGCTGATGTGGACGCGGCGTTCAGACGGTTGGACGTTGGGATCGTGCTGATTGCGGAGGAGCAGAGGACGACTTTTGGGAGAATCCATCGGCCGATGCACATAATGATTCGTGCGCTCACTTATCGTACGGTTGACGCGATACCTCCCGTAGCTGTATCTCAGCACCATCCACAGCCCACAGGAGCACGAGTGCACCAGCAAGGTTCCAGTCAGCTAGCTGGCCCCTCTAGAGGTAAATTTTACTAACCATCGGTTTATACCATGTTTCCTTCTACGACATGCACTATTTTACATCAATATGCTTCCGTGCAGCTTTCACTACATCGTACCTAGATCCCTTCGGAGCTGGCACGTCTACGCAGGGAGCATACCACACACGACCGCACGCACAGCAGGGCATGAGCAGTGTCCCCGGGGCCACCACAGGAGGTCCTTCAGGTTAGATGCATGGTGTAAAGTTTACTTTTCCTTACAAATTCCGGTTTGCAATTATCAACAATTTTTTGCACAAGGTTCCACTCTACACTGTCGGGGATGTTTGCTAGCGCTAGCTCCTTCGCACAGGGCGCACACGGCAGCAGTTGGGCACCGGATCCTTTCGAGGGCGACGACTTGGAGGACGCGGAGATCCAAGAGGTACTAGATTCCTCGCAGCTTGGAGGAGCTCCGCCACCGCAGACACAGGACCCACCAGTTGCCACACCCATGCAGGCGAGCCGCGCTGGCCGTGCCGTACCACCAGACCGGCTGACCGACTCCAGGGCCACGTGCGAGCATAGGGTAGGAGGACGAAAAGGGCTAGAGGTCACGGCTAGGGCTCGTAGTACGTTGTATTAGTAGTAGTTAGCCTGTTATACATATGTTACATCTTTTGTACGTCATGTTTTATTAATCCTACATTTACTGTAGAAACCTCTTTACTTCATTTACGCTCATCAATCAAACGATGTACTCCTCACGGTCTACGTTTTCAACGAAACTGATCAAAAACCATGAATTTTCGAGTTTCAACTTCACGGCGAAAGTAGATTCTGAGTGATGACAACCAAGCACACGTTAATTGCTTATGAATCTAATGAAGTTATCTATCCAACGAGTACAAATGGCACATAAAATATTTCTAGTTATCGTTATTACATGCCTTAGGGTATTTCAAACGGACATCCGACTAGATATGCAACTACTGTGTGTAGCGTGGGTGCTTCCCCTTCCTTACTCTCTCCGGCCCAGCTTGCTTCGCACGTAGTGCTCTCTTCTGTTTCCTCTCCCTGTCTGCCTCACGGGCTTCCTGCTCCTGCCACTCCTTCTCCTCCTTCCTCTTCTGCTCAGCCTCCCACTCTGCTTTCGCTGCCCAAAGATGTTTGAGGCACTCCCTGTGCCATTCCTGTGACCTGCGAAGAAACTCTGCATCCTCTGGACGGATCTCCATATCTATCCACTGCACAAAGTTGCACAGAGGCGAGAAGGCTTCGGTGCCTTCACATATACAAATTTGTTAGCTCAAAGGTTCAATATTTCGTACTATAAGATAATTCGTATTACCTCCACTGGCCTCTTCGACTTTCCTTTCTTCCCTTACGGCTTCGGCTTCTCCAGAGAGTACATGTAATTAGCACACATCCAATACCTTTACCGGTATGTGTGATCCTGCTCACTTATTGCAACTTTGCAATCATCTCCACACCAACACATCAGCGGAGGCACGCAAATCGGAGGTCGTTGACGATTGGACATACCGAACACATCTATAGCAACCTACTTTATAACCAAATAAACGTAAATTATAACTCGTTAGGCCAAAAATACCCTATATAACTACATATCTAGGGTATAATACATATGACTACAAAAAATAAAATGTCATCGTCCTCGTTACCATCTCCCTAGCGTTTCTTGAACTAGGGTTACTCATCTTGCATAAAAAAACCTAACTTCTCTCACCTGGCCTATCAATGTCCTTAGCCGTTATGCTCAACTACAATAGATCTACACCCTGTGGACCATACATAACATTCTCTTGCCCGTGAAATAACTAGTAAATACTACACATACTATATCACTTGATGAATAGAAATGAAAATTGCAAAGAGACATAAAATATTACCTGCAGACGAATCCGCAAACTGGCAGGGCTTCGCCGCTTTCGTTCGCCTGCGCTCTTAGCTCTCTTCTTTTTTCTGTTATTTTTATGAATTTTATGAACTTTTTGGAGGCTGGGAGGGGGTTTTATACTGAGCCAGCAAAAAATCGCCCTCCTAAAGAGCGATTTTTAACACTTTTGCAGTCTGCACCCTATCTCAGCGGCTAGGTAGTCGTCATTTATGATGCAAGCGGCCCCCTAGCTGGGCAAAAACCGCCCTCCTAGTGGGCGACAAGGGGGCTGCTCACCAAATGGTTGACCGCGCAACTGCAATTTTTTCTTTAAAAAAGAAATAGGATTCTAAGTTCTGAAGCAAAACAAAAGGGATGTGAATAAAAGGAAGAATGATAGAAAGAAGGAAGAGAAATAATAAACATATAGGATTCCAATATGTATGGTCTATGAATTACATTATAAAAAGCAATGTGATAAAAGCATCAACATAATAAAAATAACAGAGAATTAGAATCGTAATTTAATTAAACAAGAAATACCAATTTCACGCAATAACAAAGAGCGTCCTGGGTTAATAAAACTGAGAAATTAACTCGGAAAGAAGTTTTTTAGAAGTAAAAGGGTCATTTTGCAGACGGCCCCTAGTCGGCCAAAAACCGCCATCTAGGAGGGCGGCAATAGGGCTGCCCGCAAAACGGCCAACCACGGGGCCGGCCATTTTGCAGACAGCTTCCTAGCAGGGAAAAACCACTCTCTAGAAGGGAGACAAGGGGGACCGCCTGCAAAAGCGACGGCCCCGTGGGTAGGGCATTTTGCAGGCGGCCCCTTTGTCACCCTGCTAGGGGGTGCCACTTGTAAAATTGCACACGGCCAGCGGCCACTCAGCCGACGGCCGTCTGTCACATCCCAAAAACGTCCTCTGGGAGGGCACTCCCAGAAAGCGCTAGGAGTATATTTTTGTAAATTTTTGAAAAAAAATATACTTTTATAAATATTTTTTTAAAATAATATAAAAATAAAAAAAATTCTTCATCGGCAATCCGGAAGATGAGGGAAGGCCTGTCACGGTGTCGGAACTGCTTTCTGCCTCTTGGTCGTGGAGGGCCCATCCCATCCTTCTCGTTGTTGGGCCGTGCAATGTAAGCCTGCTCGACTCAGCTAGTATAAAAATAAACCGAGTTGTACACAGAATTCTACAAAAGTTCAATTCCTCTAAAATTCCCGCGAAATTCGTTAAAACCGAATAGACACTGATCACAGATCACACATGTTTTAGCTCCTCTGTTCAGTTGTTCTGTTCAAGTGTCACCCATCACATGTAAACAAATATAGTAGTACTAATATCTTGTACAGATATATCGACAAGAGAGATTGCTCCATTGCCGTCCAAAACTCCAAAAGTGCACGCACCTTTCTCATCGGCCCCATTGTCATCGTCAAACTAGGATCTTTCTTCCTCTACAACCTGTCCACCACAAGCTACAAGACCAGCAATGACCAATCAAGTGTCAAAAGATACCCATGACCACGCACGTGCCACCTTTTGCCAGCGTAAGATTCTAAAAAGCAGTTGATGAAAAATTTTCTCAACCTCTTGTTTCTAGTATATTTTTTAATCTAGATTATTTATAAAACTTCTGTTCTGGGAAAAATCTGCCGCTATTAAAAAGTCCTCCAAATAGAAGCAAAGACTCCTTCCAAGCTTCCCCCCTCCTTTCCAACGCCCGCGCATGCGGACAATTCCTCGCGCTCGCTGTGGCCCGCAACCCCTCCTGCTTGTTTAAAAAAAATACAGAAATATAAAAAATGGTATTATCAGACACATGTATCAAACGTGATATCTAGCTATTATGCTATATTCTTCCCTAGTCTTAAAAAAAATATGGATTGATACCGCAACAACCCCGCGCACATGAGCCGATCGAAACTGTGCGTTGCATCTGGGAAAGTTGCCGCTGTTTTTTTAAGAAAAAAAATTGAAGCAAAAGAACAAGTTGTAGCTGTTTCTGCGACTTTTGCAATTTGCATGCAGTTGACGGCAGCGTCGCCGTTTGTGATGAGCTCAACAATTTGGTTACTGCGCTTGCATGCAGAATTTCTGACTGTGTAAGTGTGTGTATATATGTCTCCAGTCGTCGTCGCAGCGCGCGTCCCTTTCCAAGCCTGAGGATATTATCCATCTCAAGTGTCGTCACCGGCTCGGCTCACCGCTTCTCCCACAAGGGGGGACAGGAGAGGAGAGGAGAGGAGAGGAATCGAGGAGGAAGATGGGGTTCAGGTTGGGGGTGAGCCATCTCCTCCATGGCTGTGTTCTTCTGCTCCTTCTTGCAGCGGCGGTTGTTCAGGCTCAGCGGGCGCCAACGAGGACTGATCCGACTGAAGGTGAGTATGCTTGTCTGCTTCATTCTGATTTCTGAATGAAATGAAAGAATTTTTTTTTTTTTTTTGCTTTCGGAGCTAGCTGTTCGTCCTGATGGAACTAGCTGCGAAATTCTGTGGGGAACCGCCTTGGAATTCGACCGGACAATCCGTTTTTTGGGAGTTCCTGCCTTGAAATTCTGTGTTTTGGGGGAGTTTTTGCTGATGATAATCCATCTGACCATCTCTGCTTCTGCTCTGAACCTCTGCCTGATTTCTGCTGAGATTTTCCATTCTTGGGTTCTTGAGCTTGAATTGCTGGTTAACCATGAGAACATCTGCATCATTTTTCAAAACTGCAACCGTGACGATCTGTTCTTGAGTTGTACTGTTCTAGTCAACTCTGGACGCTTCACGATTACTCGCCCACCCAATCTGTTCCAAGAAGCTATCTGTCACCTTCGAAAAGTTTTTCAGTTCACATGCCGTCATCAACGATCAGCATGATATTTTTAATTTCTGGCTGTTGACCTTCGCTCTGCTTGCCTTGGTCGCGGAAAGTCCGAAACCATGTGTGCGGCGGCGTAGTGGGTGGGGGGGTGGTTTTGTTCGCGGTGACCGATTCGTGACCGTCCGATCGTCTCGGCCTGGGCCATCGGACGGTCGAGGAGTCATATGCGCATTACTAGATGTGAACCCGTGCTTGGCTGGTGTGGTGGGTTTCTTTGCAGCGGCGGCGCTGAACGCGGTGTTCGCGAAGCTCGGGCAGCAGGCGCAGTCGTCATGGAACATCAGCGGCGACCCGTGCACCGGCGCGGCCACGGACGGCACCGCCATCGAGAACAACTCCAACTTCAACCCGGCCATCAAGTGCGACTGCACCTTCCAGAACAACACCGTCTGCCGCATCACCAAGCTGTAAGTATCCCTCTCTCTGGGCGCGCGCGAGGTGTTCGACGAATTGCCTGCCTGAGCTCTGAGGCACGCAATGCGCAAGCCGTGTTGTGCTGATCTATTTACCGCTGAAACAGCAAACGTGTGTGATGCCGTGCTCCTTCCGTCTGCCCAAAAGCAGCAAGGATAATCTGGAAACTGGAAAGGCGCAAGCTAACGGGATATTTGCTGATGCAGGAAAATATACGCCGTAGATGCATCTGGACAGATACCAGAAGAGCTGCGGAACCTTACGCGTTTGACCCATCTGTATGGATGAACTCTCTTATGTCGTAACTTCCTTATGCTAGATGGTCTATGATCCAAATGCATTTGAAGCACACCATTTGGTTGATTAATTCATTAATATTGGGCGTGATGAGAAGTTCACCATTTGCCATCCCATTATGCCATCAATAGTTTTCGCTAAGTTTACGCGTTCCAGTATTTCCATTGTCATTACGGTACTTCTTTTGCATTCCTATAGAGTTTGGTTAGTGACTTACCATTATCTGTCATAGTGGTTGCTATTTTTTATAAGCTATTGTAGTAAGTTAAAAGGGTATTATTTGCTTCTCTAAAAAAAGTTACTACTTTTTACAACAGTCCAACCACACAATTAGTTCAGTTATGGAACGAATAAAGCTGGAAATAAATCTCTTTTTACTATTCCACGAAATTAATGTTGCTGATATCTGATCTTATCTTATTTCAGGGATTTGGGACAAAATTTATTAACAGGGCCTTTGCCATCATTCATTGGGGAGTTGACTAATATGCAGAAAATGTGAGATTCAGAACTCACAAACATCATTTCACTAAATGTTTTTCTTTGCATTGACTCTCACCTTTTCTCTTTTGAACACACAAGGACATTTGGCATCAATTCATTATCTGGACCTATTCCAAAGGAGCTTGGTAATCTTACGAATCTTATATCACTGTAAGAACTATTTTCCATGATTTCGTGACCCTATTTCTTCATACAACTCTACTAAACTTTTAATCGTGAGAAAATGCATAGATCTATTTATATTTTGCACACACGCCCTGAATTTAACAACTGTATAAAAATCATGAGATGAAGCACCCTTTAAATTGAGAACATATGGCAACATCCTTAAGATTGCAATATTCAAATGAAGGCTCCAAATTGTGAGTGAATGCAGAAATGACTATTGTTGTGTTATTCTTTTGTAATATGAGGACTTGGATTTAAACTTAGCTGGAATGGTAGCTGTGCTGGTAGTGTTCGTGCTTCCTATAACATAAATTCCAATTGACAACTGAATTTTCAGGGGTTTGGGCTCAAACCATTTTAATGGTTCCCTTCCTTCAGAACTGGGAAACTTGAACAAACTTCAGGAATTGTATGTTTCTATATGGGGCTCCGTCTTTTTTTTTCTTTTTTGTCTACCAAAACATTCTGTTTTCTTGGACCACTCGGCTCAATGTTTGCTGCTATTTGTATCTCTTAATTGTAGGTACATTGACAGTGCTGGCTTAAGTGGTCCGCTACCATCATCGTTGTCCAAGCTTACAAGAATGCAAATATTGTAGGACTACAAAAGGATGTGTTCTTGTTGACATTAATCTTCCGTGCCATTAAATATTGTTTCTTTTATATCCTTTTTCTTTTGTTCAGGTGGGCATCAGATAATGATTTTACTGGACAAATACCAGATTATATCGGGAGCTGGAATTTGACAGACCTGTAAGATTCCTATTAGGCTCTGTTCATTCTGTAGTAATCATTTTGTAACGGATACTCCCTCCGTCCCAGAATATAAGAACCTAGGACTAGATGGGACATATCCTAGTACAACGAATCTGGATAACCCTCTGTCCAGATTCATTATACTAGGATATGTCCCATCCAGTCCTAAATTGTTATATTCTGGGACGGAGGGAGTAATTATTTAGACAATAGGGATGCTGTTACATGTTTCATATCGTTTTTTTTTGCCGGGTCGGCCGAAGGATTAGACCGACAAAATTTTATTAAGATTGAGAGTGAGATTACAAGTTAGATTAAGCCGACAGTATGCTGTCGAAGGTGGTATCAGGTCCAAAAGGCCAGCCACCCAGGAATAAACCCCCAACTCCAAAGGGGACTACTCTACATTGGTTTGAACATTCCTGCTTCCTTCCAGAGTGTAATTTCCTCTTTGATCTTCTCAAATAGCTGCCCTGATGTGCAGGATCTCCTCTTGAACACCCTCGCCTTTCATTCCTTCCAAATCAACCAGCGCACTAACATGAAGCAAGTATCGAACAATTTCCTGTAGCTTTTCAGGAAAACACGGCGCTCCATGAGCCACCACTCTCCCAGCTCAACATCCACCTACTCTACTGGCAATTGAAACGGTATTCTTGTCCATGACTTCAACAGTGCCCAAACTCTACTAGTGTAAGGGCAAGAGACGAAAAGGTGGCTGCAGTCTTCATCTGCTGAGTTGCAAATGTGGCATCTCTGTTGGTGAGGCCAGCCTCTCTTGAGAAGGTTGTCTGCTGTGAGGCATCTTCCATGGATCGCTAGCCAGATGAAGAATTTAACCCTGGATGATGCCCTCGTCTTCCAGATTTACTTGCCTAGACTCGATCTCTCCTTCGCCATGAAGAACATGCTATAGGCCGAGGATACCGAGAAGTGCCCATCTTCTGTCAATTACCACCGAACCCTGTCCTCCTCTTCCTTCTGCAGCTCCACCTCCTGGATATTGCCCCAAAGGATTAAATACTCGACAATTGCTCTGCTGGAGGGGGCACATTGGATGTCCCTCACCTACCTATTGTTTGATAACACCTGAGCCACCGTCAGTTTTGGTCTGTTGATATGGCTGAACAAGGTCAGCAAGGAGGTCTGAATACACCCCACCTTCAACCAATTGGCCTTCCAGAAGTCTATATCCTTTCCATCCCCAATAACAAATTTTGTTGTCTCAAAGAAGAGGCTTTCCAAATCATTTGCTGGGTTGAATTTGGGGATTGTCCATGGCGACCACTTTGTTCAAATAATATGGTCATGTGGGTACAGTTTTTAATAACTATCTTCAAGTCAGGCACTCATTTAAATTGAGGAAACCTGTAGATGTGAACGTGAGATGCATTTTAAAGCTATTTGGCTCAGTGTGATTTGTGAAAGAAAGATTGTTGTTTTGTTTCTAGAGTATCTTTTTACTAGACTGCACTGAACCACCTTATAGGGGTCTCTTTATAAGTTTAGATTGTTGAGCATTTGCAAATAATGCATCTTTCTTCTGTCGCTATTCATGAAGAGATGGGTTCTAATCTTGAAAAGTATTATCCAGCTTTTGACTATCTTACAATATTTCTGTTTTTACCATGAAAGAAGTTGTGCTTTAGCTTCATGAGTTCGGTTTCTTTTTTTTAATCAAAGAGTTGATATCTTCCTTCTATCACTACTAGTTTAATGTATCAGTAAATAAATGATGATATGAATGACTAATTACAGCTATGAATCTGTAGGCGGTTTCAAGGCAATTCTTTTCAAGGTCCAATTCCCACTACTCTTTCAAATCTTGTCCAATTATCAAGCTTGTAAGTGCTTAGCGCTGCCAATAAATGTGGTATTCGTAATACAATGAATGTAGAAGGGGAAACTGAATAATTGGTTTATATGGTGCAGACGAATTGGTGATATTGAAAATGGAAGCTCTTCTTCACTAGCATTCATCAGTAACATGACATCGTTGAGCACCCTGTATGCATAACTTTTCATCCTCTTAATTACCCAAAGTTATACAATTCAAACCAAGTTGTTAGATCTTATAACTCATAACATATTTCTTTGCAGGATTTTGAGGAACTGTAGGATATCTGATAATCTTGCATCAATAGACTTTTCGAAGTTTGCAAGTTTACAGTTACTGTAAGCATTTTATTTCTACAATAAATCGTAGTCAAGCCCATTTTTTGCATGATGTTTTAAATGTATTGCAAATTTTCGATGTGCTATACATTGTCTGATGACCTCTTTACCATCTTTTTTTTTTTTACTATTACAGGGATTTGAGTTTTAATAATATCACTGGTCAAGTACCAGCAACCCTGTTGGGTCTGAATTTTCTGAATTACCTGTATGGATTATCTTGACTTCAAAAGCCTATTTCTTGGAACCAAAGACCTGTTTAGGTGTCTTTCTAATGTTTGCAAGTTTTGCATGACCAGATTTCTTGGGAATAATAGTCTTTCAGGAAGCCTTCCAGGATCAAAAAGGCCTTCACTTTCAACGTTGTATGTTCATATGATCCAATTTTGTTTGAACATAATGAAGATTTGTTTGATTTATTTCTATGATGATTTGGCATTTCGTTATTTTCAGAGATTTTTCTTACAATCAGCTCTCAGGAAATTTTCCTCCTTGGGCAAGTGAGAAAAATTTACAATTGTAAGTACCAACTTCTGAAACATTCATGAATTAGTTCCAGCCAAAGCAAGGGCATGTTTGACCTATGTAAGGCTTGTGATCCAGCATTTATGCGTATAGAATACACATGTGACGAGCTAGCACATTTGGTAACTCTGAAAGCTGTATTTGATGCATCTAGTTTATAGGCCTTAAACATTTTTTGGATCTATCATCTATAGGCCACTTATATTAAGATTCTTCATTGGAATGAGATTTACCTTACAACTTATCACAAAAACGAATATTTTTTATAGCTTAAGTTTTTTTTTCAAGCTACACCAGACAGGCTCTAAATATGATATGGAAGTATGAAGTATGGGAGCCTTTTAATTTTAATACTGTTCATTCTACTTAGGAATTTGGTGGCAAACAATTTCGTGATCGATAGCTCCAATAACAGGTGTGTCCATATTTCAAATTTCTTATCAAGAACTCAAGCATAATTACTAGGTTCTCTCAGCTTCTAATTGGATTCAAATTGTTGATGCATTACATCTGCAGTGTCTTACCTTCCGAGCTATCGTGCCTTCAGAGAAATACGCCCTGCTTTCTTGGTTCTCCACAGTGTGAGCCTTTCACCCTTTGCAATACCATGAAAGTGTTTAGTTGAGAAACATTAAATCTGCAACTGCGGATTCATTTAGTCAGATACTAATACTAATTGATCTAACTTGTTTGCAGCTTCCTCCTTTGCTGTGAACTGTGGTAGCAGTAGACTCATATCAGGCTCAGATAATTTAAGGTATCAAACTGATGATGCCAGCCTTGGAGCTGCGTCATATTCTGTTAAAGGAGCACCAACATGGGGTGTTAGCAATGTTGGAAAGTTCGTGGACGCACCAAATGGAAGTTACATAATCTACAGCTCGCGCCAGTTTCAGAACACCCTAGATTCAGAACTGTTCCAAACTTCAAGGATGTCACCATCATCTTTAAGATACTATGTATTGGACTTGAGAATGGAAACTATACAGTCACTCTTCAATTTGCAGAGTTTGGGATCGAAGACACACAGTCTTGGAAGAGCCTAGGGAGAAGGGTTTTTGATATATATGTCCAGGTTGGTTCTTGTCTAGCTTATAAACTATATTTTTTTATTTAGCTTGCAATCAAGTCAAGATTTTCTTGTCTTGTTTTCTTCGCAGGGTGAACGTAAGGAGAAGAACTTTGATATTAGGAAGGCAGCAGGCGATAAATCTTACACTGTTGTTAGGAAGCCGTATAAAGTTCCTGTGACCAAAAACTTCCTTGAGATTCATCTCTTCTGGGCTGGCAAGGGAACTTGCTGCATTCCTATTCAAGGCTACTATGGGCCCACTATCTCGGCTCTGAGTATAACCCCTGGTACTCCCCTTAACTACAATGGTTCCAATATTCAAACAATGTAAGATCACATTTTCTTTTCTAACAAGTGGACTTCTTGTCAGATTTCACCCCTACGGTGGGTAATACGGCACAGCAAAACAAGACTACTAGTAAAACAGGTGTAATTGTTGGAGTTGTAGTTGGTGTGACAGTTTTTTGTTTGGTAGCACTTGTTGGAATCTTTGTATGGAGACAGAAAAGGAGAAAACTATCACTGGAGCAACAAGGTACATGGCACACTAGGCTCACAATGTATCCTTAACCAGGCAAACAAGAAGTTATAAATTGATGTACCTTTATATGTTTGCAGAGCTATACAGTATTGTCGGAAGACCTAATGTATTCAGCTATAGTGAACTAAGGTCCGCAACTGAAAATTTTAGTTCCAGCAACCGTCTTGGTGAGGGAGGATATGGGGCAGTTTATAAGGTTAGTCCATCTGCAGTATATATGTATGCGAACTTGTTATGAAATTTTGCCTATGAATTAACTTATCAACATGTAGGCATGTTGTCTACAGCTAAAAGACACATATGATTGTATAAGTTCTTTTCTGTTATGGATAATTGACTAAGATTCTTTGTGTTTTTTATTTTTTGCACATAAATGATGCATATTAATAAATTCGGAAAAAATATATGCCAATGTATCCATTACAAAAGATTTTCGGCATTGCAATACCTGAAACTTTGGTGAATGCCATGTTGCAGGGTAAGTTAACTGATGGAAGGGTAGTGGCAGTGAAGCAGCTATCTCAAACATCTCATCAAGGAAAAAAGCAATTCGCAACAGAAATAGAAACTATATCCCGAGTGCAACACCGTAATCTCGTGAAGTTGTATGGTTGCTGCCTTGAAGGCAATAATCCACTGCTGGTTTATGAGTATATGGAAAATGGAAGCCTTGATAAAGCACTGTTTGGTACAAGCTATTTCAGTTTGATGCAACTGGGATTTTTATAATTCAGGTTTATTATAGTCTATAGCATAAAAGCTTAACCCTTCATTTGCAGGAACTGAGAAATTGAACATCAACTGGCAAGCACGGTTCGAGATTAGCTTAGGCATTGCAAGAGGTCTGGCTTATCTTCATGAAGAGTCCAGCATCCGTGTTGTGCACAGGGATATCAAGGCCAGCAATGTCTTACTTGACGCCAATCTCAATCCTAAGATCTCAGATTTCGGGCTAGCCAAACTTTATGATGACAAGAAGACGCATGTCAGCACGAAAGTTGCTGGTACATTGTAAGTGCATTCCTTCTGTCCCACCTTTATGTTTACAATTTTTCATACTTATGTTCATTGCATTTTTGGCTCTCCTTTGCCCAGCGGTTATCTTGCACCTGAGTACGCCATGAGAGGTCATATGACTGAGAAAGTTGACGTC
Organism: Oryza meyeriana var. granulata; assembly: GCA_003991445.1. Classification (NCBI taxonomy): domain Eukaryota; kingdom Viridiplantae; phylum Streptophyta; class Magnoliopsida; order Poales; family Poaceae; genus Oryza; species Oryza meyeriana. The sequence continues at coordinate 64,571 of RYFJ01000202.1, read as the reverse complement.
TTTGCATTTGGTGTGGTCTTATTGGAGACTTTAGCCGGACGGCCGAACTATGATGATACACTTGAAGAAGACAAAATTTATATTTTCGAATGGGTAAGCTCAGTAGCTCACTTAGGAACTCTTAACCCAAGGACGAAGGACAAACTATAATCTGGTCCTTGTGTTAGTGGCAGCATATACTCTGAAATTTCTACATAAAGATAATATTAAACACAAGTTTTCATCATCTGATTTTATCAAAACATGCAAAAAAAACTAATCTGATTATGCCCCCATGATCTGAATACATACCATCTCAATACCTTCAGGCCTGGGAGCTGTACGAGAACAACAACCCTCTGGGCATTGTAGACCCAAGGCTCACAGAATTCAACCGGGCGGAGGTGCTCCGTGCCATCCACGTCGCGCTCCTCTGCACCCAGGGCTCACCTCACCAGCGGCCGCCCATGTCGAGGATCGTGTCGATGCTCACCGGCGACAGTGAGGTGCCCGATGTGTTGACGAAGCCGAGCTACATCACGGAGTGGCAGATCAAGGGCGGTAACACCAGCTTCGCTAACAGCGCCGTCAGCGGGCAGTCTAGCTCGGCGCCGGGACCGACCTCGCAGCAACACTCGTCGCCGTTCTTGAACTCCATCATCAAAGAAGGCCGGTGATCTCGTGCCGGGGCTTGATTGGATCATCTTTTCCTCAAGTGACAGATGAAAATCTCGTCTTGTGAATACTCGTTGCGAGGTGCAAACGGTGTCGAGACTGTCAGTTTTGCAGTGCAGGTCGTCGTCGTCGTCTATTTTTGTTTTTTACAGCTTGCTGGTTTGGTTGCCTTTTCTTTCATTATTCAGTTTGATTCAGACCTGTACAGTATAAGTTTCGGTATATTTGATCAAATAGCTGCTGTGCTTTGCCTGATTTGGATGTGAATAAGATTTGGGTTTTTTCTTCTGAGTTGTATCGAGTTTGTCCTGAAATTTTACACGCCGAAAGACTACGTCCTCTCGCGTCCCTCAAATTTATTTTTGAAATTTTAAAATAATCTACACTGTATTTATACGAAGAGTGCATAAAAACATATAGGTATATATTGGATACTTTCTTCGTTCTAAAATGTAAATATTTCTAAAATTTTTTAAAATATAAGTATTTCTAGAGTTAGTCATAAGTATTAAAAAAATAGATAAAAATAATTGGGGGAATATAATGCAGAGAAAGTAGGTAAAAAAATTAAAAAAAATGTTATCATTGATTGGAACGTGAGTAGATGAAAAAAAATAGCTTCATTTTAGAATAAAGCTTGGAGGTAGAAATATATCTATTTTAAGACAGAGGGAGTAGATAAAATGGATATTTCCTGGATACGGTTGCTACCTATCTTAATCCCGTCTACTTTGAGCAGGATTCGTGAATCGTGAGTCATATAATACATGTGTTACAGATCATCAGATGTGTTGCTCTATATTGACTATTAACGCATTGGTCAGAACTAAATCTTAACACGTAAGCATCAGTGATTCAAAGCTGCTGACGTCTTGTCATTGAACTGATTCCGCTGTATTTTTTCTTTTCCGTACAAGTCGTCCATTAAAAGATACTCTGTCCTCTCTAAGAAAAGATATTTCACCGTAGAGTTATGACCAATAATTCTTGGATGTGAAAGTAAATATTTTCATAGCCAAGAGCGCTAGCCGTGCTTATATGTCACGTGAAATAGTTCAATTCTCGCAAGAATATGATAAGCTTATCTATTTCAAAAATGTTTAGAATGTAAACTATACTAGTCGCCATACCGACAAGAGCAAAACACCTGTTACTTAGGCTGCACAACCTAAAAAATAAAAAAAAAATCATACATAAGCCAATTAGTTACTCCCTTCATCTTAAAATAAAAAAAACTAATATTGAATATGACACATTCTAACATTATGACTAGACAAAGAGATAGAAATAGTATACGTGTGCCGTTTAGTTTTTTATTCTCAAGTGACCTTATGCACGAACATGCATCTTGGCATATGTGAAATGTGCTCAAAATGCAATCACCATGGACGACTTTTCAATTGGTTCATGGCATTTGGGCAGGTTGTTGAGGCAGACAGATCGGCTTGATAAAACCAAGTTGTTTCTTTTCTATTCCAACTTTCCACTAATGTGGCGAATTAGATATTCCCAACTAGTGATTAATAATTGGAAAGTTGCAGCGTCCACCTGTGTTATTTTGTAGCTAGAAGAGACCTTTTTGAATAAAAAATAACATTAAAAAAACAAAAGTGTAATATGCGTAATCTCGTTGACGTGGCTAGATTTTAAGTTTGATATTTGCGGCTAATGGCGTTGCTGTCTTGATTATTGGAGCTAACTATTCGTCGCAAAAACAAAAAGGAACAAAAAGGCCATATGATGTTGAAGTCCAAGTTAGCACACTCCAGCCGTACAGCCAAAAGGGGACCAACATCACCAACCACATCGTATCAATTAAGCAACCTCATTAATAATTTAATCCAAGACACAACTAAATACAAATGCACACCTCATGAAATATATATCTACTAGAAAATTAGGTGCAGAAATCAAAATAAAAAAACATATGCGAAAATCTAGCACAATACCCCTTTGGTTTTTAATAAATAAAATTTTTGGCCCGATGTTTAATCATTCGTCTTATTTAAAAAATTAAGTATGATTTATTTTGCTATGATCTAGTTTATTATTAAAGGAACTTTAAGTATGACTCATATTTTTTATATTTATATTAATTTTTTAAATAAGCATAATAATCAAATGTTATGATAAGTCAACGGTATCATTTATTAAAAATTTATTAAAAATCAGAGATAGTAGTTTAGGATTCCACTGGCTTCAGGAGAAATGTTAAAGAAAAGAACAGCTCACCATACCTGTACATACGGGTTTTCTCTCCAGCAATCCTTAATCAAGTGTGTCCATACATACTTGTACTTTGTATAGTGTAGTTGTGGGCATCCCAGAAGTGCATTATGAAGAGTAACTATTACGGCAACGCGAACTATCTAGATGGATGGGGTCTCGAATAAAACCCGAATAAATGCGGTAATCATCCATCCTCATCGCAGACTTGCCATAATCTTTACCCACTCACAATACAAATCCAAAAATACCGAGAAGTGTACAAAAGAGGTAATCATAAGGATAGCTTGCCAGTCCTCCCCGTCATACGCCCGTCAACCACTCGATGGTGGCGACCAAACACGATAAGTACCCCAGAGGACTCGAACCACAATAGCTATCCCCCAACCATCTCAATTATACACAACTCATATTCATGTTCAGCTAGTCCCCAGGAAAGCGACTAGCCTCACACTTTCATCGCAAGCAATTGATAAACATCACAAGTACTCTAAATATGGGTAAACGAGCAGCAGAGTTATAAATATTACATAGAGGGTTCTCACACCCTAAATCATCATAGAGTATGCAAATATAGCAGCGGAAAAATATAAACACAAAAGATAAGACCAGTGGTGCCAAACCCAACCACAGGGCAACCAACTAGGGCAGAGCTTAACTTCTACTACACATTATCCTCGCCACCCTCGGCGGGATAATAGTAGATCACACCATCTTCGTCGGTAACCTCACCTGAAAAGATGCAACGTGAGTACGAATGGTACTCCGCAAGACTTACACAGTATTAATAGTACAAAGGAGTAATGCTAGTCTCTACATCAAGAAATATGACTATGTGACTCTGATTTTGCATAAAGCTGATTTTATTGAGCAAGTAATACTTGAAACTATAAGCATTTTGAGAAATAACACAATCTGAATTTTTAGGACAGCAAGCTTATAGTTCTGAAAATGAAATATAAATAAGCACCAACCGTGCTCTAAACATTACCCATGGGTTACCATTGCCCAAACAATTATGCTACACAAGCATATCCTTTCTCATGACTAAACCAAGTCATAATCATCATCCATGGGCTACCATTGCCCAAACAATTATGCTACACAAGCATATCCTTTCTCATGACTAACCCAAGTCATATTTAATATCCAAAAACCTTTTATAGAAACCCCTTTCATCCATGACTATCCTAAATCATGATATAGTCACATAATCCAGTAACTATATCTCCCAAGTTTGTCGCTAACATACATTGACTAACACATCAAGCGGTCGTCCTGTAACCGTGGACACGGCTATTCGAATAGTTCTTACTCTGATCAGAGGTGTATATCTTTACCCACACGATGTGATAGAAGCCCAACGGCTACACTCTAGTTTGATACGTACATATCTGTACCCACACTCTACACATTGAGTGCGGACTAAAGGTCACAACAAAACCTTTCGCACGCTTAGCCCCAACCACCTAAACCACGTCTGGGCCCCCAACGACTTAGTCGTGCGTGTGTGATGACTAAGGCGGGCTCACCGTCGTGGGAGGCACCTCCGGCCATAGCTAGGCGCGCTCGAGGTCCTCCAACGAAAATCCCTCCTCACGACTGACGGACGGGGCGTAGATGGCCACAGCCTCCCGTGCTACTGAGTTAAGCCATCCCACTCTCGGCGTGTGGAAGTACGTAGGGTGCTTGAATAGATGTCAACATGTTCGGTCCTTTACGACCTACACGGAGCTACGTTCATCGGGGAAACACCATCCCTTCATCGCCCTATCATCCGTCCAAGTCAAAACATATTTTCAATTATTATTCAAAGGTTATTCTTTTCAGATTTGAACCCATTTATTCGCTTTAAACTAGTTTTGAACCGATAGCTCCATCTATCGGATTTTTCTAAGTCTAGATTTAAGCCTGGCTAAGCATTCGGTAAAATAAAAGTATCCCAAAGTCCTTAACCAGGGGTGACAATGTATAAACATGGCATCAATAACCAAAGAATAGAAATGCATACAATTGGGTAATATTGACTCTACCCGTTTTCCCATTTTAAATAGACTAAAGCATGCATATAGATATTGTTTTCACAAACAAATCAATTTATTGAAAATATAGGTTCAATATGCTTAGACGTTTGCCTTGCTGCAGCGAGGGGTCACACTGAGGCTCTGGATGAGCTTCCACTGTGACGCCTCCCCGACTAGGTGGAAGGCCACCATGTGCATATGGCACCCGATCCCAGGATCAGTAGTCGGGTACGCACAACAATGATACAACTCAGAGTTACAATAAATACATAACAGAGTACACATATAAATACAAGGAAATCCATCCAGGACAAACCCGGGATGGGCAAAAATAATCAACAGGTAAACTAGTGAAACAGCAAAAACAGGGCGGAAGCTGGACAAAAACTTCTCCACAGGCTCGGTTGGGAACTAGACTCGAAACCTTCAGAAGTCTTCGTAGTCGGCCTGGTCTTGGAGGAACTCGGCAGCAGTCGGATCTTCGTCTTCACCTCCAAAACTTACTATACATATATGAACAAGGTGAGTACTTTCGTACTCAGCAAGCCGGGAAAAAGATGCCATGTTGGCTAGAAAGAAAGGCTAAGGGTTTTATTTACGAAAAGCTGCCTTTAGAAACTCTTTTCTTTGCAAACACTAGTGAGCTTAAATTTTAGTTATCGGAAAGAGGCTCACGCCTCGATCCATTCCGCAAGTTGCTTTTCAACAACTCGCCACTTAATGAATCAAGCATATATATATATTTTCATCTTTTACTTTGCATTTGTTGGTCCTGTATCTCCCGAGTAGCTACAACCACTCGTTGACCCTGAGACTCGGCTACAACCAAATCCCAGCTGTGGCACTTAATGCCCGCTACACTGGCTACAACCAGCTAGCTCATCCGCCGCCCTGGCTACAACCCGGGGGCGCAGCTCGCTATCTTGCTTCCCTGGCTACAACCTGGGAGCTCAAGCTTGCTCATCTGGCTTTCCTGGCTACAACCCGGGAGCACAACTTGATCAACATGCTGCCCTGGCTACAACCCGGGAGCTCGATCAATCCGTCTTCTGGCTACAACCCGAAGACAACTGCACAACTGCCGCCCTGGCTACAACCCGGGGGCTTAAGTTTGCTGCCCTGGCTACAACCCGGGAGCATGATCTTCATCCTGTTTACTTTTCACACACTTGATTATGGTGCTTAACACCCTGGATCACACAGATCCGTTTCTGGCCACACAGGCCTTCCGTTTGCTTACTCGGCAAACTCTGGTCACGGTTCTCTTTCCATCAAACATTTTCACAAACCACAGGCAAACAAATCTACGCTATGGGAATCACCTTACATCGCCCTTAACCATGGGCACGGCTGTTCGAACAGTTCTGCTAAACTCTGCAGAGGGTGTGCGCTTTACCCATCCGACACGAAAATTACACCGAGTACTGGCCTATACCCAGAAATTCGTGACAAGGCCATTTCCAAAGCCAGTCTAGGGTTATCCAATGCCAGCCGAAAGATCTACACAGGATTCAGTGGTCGGCAATGAACTTCCCTAAACCTACTGTTTACTCGGCCAGGGGCATCCCATAATACCCGTATGGTCGCACTGTAAGATGCTCGGATGAAATCCCCAAAGGAAACGGTCCTTAATGATAATACATAGCCAAGCCACACAGGCACTGTCTCTGTACATCAAGATTTTCACAAGTTGTCTTTATTTCACAAAACACGCCGATACACAAGGTATCGGGTTTTCCAATCAGTTTAGTAAAACCCAATGTTTTCCCAAACGACAAACAACGTTGCAGAGCTAAGCCATTCTACTCGGCATCGTATCCTCAGATAGGATGCTAGCGTGCCATTTGTGGGGCTCTCAAGGGAGAAATATACCAACATCCTACCAAATATGTGCGGCTACTGGGTAGGTCCATCGATTTCGCTTGTAAACCGAGGCCAACAGTTTAGAAAGGTGTAAACTAAGCATGCATATGTTTTCCAAACAATATAGTTTTGCATATATGGGAAACAATATGGTCAAAGAGGTTTGCCTTGTTCCAAGGAGGGGTCTTCTTCGGCGAAGACGGCTTCTGGATCGTCCACCGGTTCAGGCTCTGAACAAGCAGAAAAAGAAACACTGATAAGCAAGAGAAGTAAAACACCAAGAAAAAGATCAAGAAGTAGTCGGCTGCAGGAAAGGTGGCAGTCGGCTGAACCAGGTTTGCAATCCGGGTGACAGAGCTTCAAAGCTTGAGAGGAGAAAGAGAACTTAGCAGAGCTGGAGCTGGCCGGTTTGCAAAACAAAGGAAGAAGCATGGATGGCTCAATATATAGCCGGCGTGCAAGGGTGAGGCACGGTGAAGCTGGCAACGGCTAGGGGAAAAAAGTCAAGGTGAACTGACAAAGGATTTGATGTCCACGCAGGAATTGACTTGGGAGTCCGGCGTGGTCAGGGAGTTGGTGAGCACTGTAGCGGCGATGAGACATTAAGGTCAAGGCTAGGACAGATTTGGAGAAATCTCACTGACAGGGCTTCGGACTGACCACTGGTCCAAGCGATGCAGCAGGTTATTATCCATCGGCCCAAGCGGTGCTGAGGGCAGGTGAAGACTGGTTCTTCTCCACTCCGGTAGTCGGCATCCAACGGGCGGGTGCAACTCGGGGGACAAGGAAACAACAGGTCTCAACAAGGTAGTTGGCCACTTCACAGTGCTTACTCGGCAGCAAGGAGGTCCGAGTAAAACAAAGGAAAGGGCAGGATACAAGGACTGAATAGCAATCTACTCGGCTCAAAGGAGAGGTAGTCGGCTGGCCAGGGAGAAAAACTGGGGCACAGCTGACAGGATAGGAAGGGAGCTCGGGAAAACGAAGACTAGCGGGAAAAGAAAAACGGGTCGTTACATCCACGTACTCCGTATCCTCAAAATCTATCGATAAGAAGCAATATGCAATTAAGAGATCGAAATAAACATGCATATGCATCGTGCTCTAAAAATTATGAGATAAATACAGTAGGTAGGGAATGTCCTAACACGATTTTAGGAGAAAGAACCAAGTCATTTGCATCTCTGGATTGGGAGATACAAAAATAACAAGGTAGAAGGGCTGAAAATGGCAGTTTCATAATTATTTATTTTTGAACCTTTAAGTTATTATATTTAACTGACATTTTCTATGAAGATTTTAAGGAAGCAAGTATTTTTATATAAAAGAGCATAACCTACTGGTTCTAACAAAATTTGGTTCACTGAAATTGGATTTAAAATGATTTAGTTATGAATTTTATCGATTTACCAAAAGGAAAGGTTAGAAAAATACTTAGGCCTATTTTAGGAGGTATTTTTGTCAAATGCAAATTATCCACAGTAAGTTTACAATTTTCTGGGTTTAACAGAAGTGGTTTCACATTTTTAGCAAATAGGATGAATTTTCTGGAAATTTATAAATTTATAGGTTATAAAAAGGTATATAAAAGGTGTTTCCATTTTTAAAGAAAAATCCTATACAGAAGGTCTCACCTTTTATTTTACAAAATTAAAGAGCACAATTTTATGAATCCACAGAAATTTGGTTCACCTCAAAAGGAGTTAAAATGAATTTTATGGGAATATTTCAAGTTATTAAGCCCAAAATAAGTCAATTTTGCTTCATATTGTTTTATGGATATTTTCTGTACAGAAGTTGCCATATTTTATTTTACAGTAATGAAGTTCACAAATTTACAGAGCTAACAAAATTGGTTTCACTCAATTTGGAGTCAAAATGGAGAAGTTATGGATTTGCAAAGTTTAGCCATTTTTCTGTTGTAAGATAAATCTTTTAATTACTTTTCCTATTTCTTTCTTCTTTCTTCTTTTCTGCTTTCCCTTGCAGCCCGGGCCCGCAGGCCAGTGAGGCAAAGCAGAGCAGGGCGCAGGAGCAGGGCGCGAGAGGTGAGACAAAGGAAGCGAACCGTCCGGACACGTAGAGGTTGGTTCGGTGGGGTGAAACAGAGGAGGTTTAGTCGGCAAGCTTCTCGGCGGCGGCGACGGCGATGGCGGCGTCGGTTGTAGTCTGGCCCCAAAGAGAAAAGATAGAGGAGTTCATGGCGGAGCTAAGGGTGGTCTTCTTGACACCTCTGGTGGCCGGAATCTCGCCGGCGGCGAGTTCTAGCGGCAGAGGCTTTCGGGACGTTGGGGCAAACCGAGCTATGGCCGGGTTCTGGGCAAACCAGTGCATGCAGGAGATATTAGTGGACTCTAGGAAGCTCACCGTGTGGCTTGTCGAGACTGGGAAGCTTGGATGAAGTGCAGCGACTGCGATGTCTTTCGGCGGCGCGAGGTAGCTTCGGTTTTACCATCGGTAGCTCGATCTAGCCCATGGATTACCAAGATGTCACGCACACAAGGTCAAGGACAGCTTGAGGTCACTCTACGTGCAAGGAATCGACAATTTGCTCACCGAATCGACAGGAACGGCCGCGGCGGAGCGATGACCGGAGTTGGGGAAGACGGAGGCCGATCTCTAGCTTCACGGCATCATAACTCAATTCCTTCGGCTAGCTAACTTCCAGAGGTGAGGCGACGATGTTGGCGCAGTGGCTCGGTCAGACTCGCTTCGAGGTGGCCGGAACGGCGAGATGACGCTGGTGGCGGCGCTGCAGAGCAGAAAGCGGAACACGGCGGCTTCGACCGGTGATCCTAGGGCTATAAAGTGTGAAAATGGAATGATTACAGTGTGTAGATCACGTTCCTGGGGTTGACAAAGGATGGAACTCACCGGTGCTGGCTCAAACTCGATCGAACATCTTCGGTGGCAGGGAGGATGGCTCTGTCTCCGGTGATCTTTGGGGATACCGTCGGCTTTCTCGGTGGGAGCGTGAAGAGGATAAGGAGGAGGTTCTGCTGGCGAGATTAGGGGCAAAATGGTCGAGGTCTCCAAGGTTGGAGCTCATCTAGGTCTCTCTGTGTGCGCTGTGAGGGAGGAGAAGAAGGAGGCAGCGACACCTGTGCCATGCAGGGCTGAGTTGCTCTAGTGCTACAGTATTCAAGGTGGGTCCCACATGTAAGACAACACTTTTCTACACACTTGTGGCTAGCTTCACTCTATGACTTGTGGGTCCTTGGAGTTAATTCCTATGGAGAGGAGAGAGGCATGGGTAGAAATGGGGTAAAACTCACTGTCCCAAGACTAGCAGAGGCTTACAGGTGGACCAGGGTGTTGTGGGTCCCACTGGTCAGTGAGAGATGAGAGGAGAAATCTCTAGAGACTAAGTGTTGTGAGCTGTATGGACAGCTGTCTTGCATCTGTGATTTCAGAAGATAAATAAGGGAGATAAATTATGGGAAAATTACTGGAGATAGAGGAAGATGTGTTTAACATGCTGACCAAATTTCGTTCCTATAAGTGGTCTGGTTTATTTTTGGCGAATTTGCAAAGTGGGGTCACTGATCCAGTTTTTCTGCAGCTTGATTCATGTCCCTAGGGCTTTGCTCCTATTATTTCATGTGACTTCTTTGGGAATTAAATTGAGCCAAAATTACCAATGGTAGGGTTCATGGTGTCACACCTGTTGGTAGAATTGCGCTGCCTAATTAATCTTCATTTTTATTTGGTGAATTTTAGAAGTAACCCAACTTATTTCAGCTAGCTTCCCAGTTTAGCTGATTTGAGGGACTTGGTTGAAGTATTAATTGAAGTGATAAAATTATGTAAAATTTACAGTGGATTGATTTGGTGGGATAGTGTTCACAGGGATTTTTCCATGATTTTATGCGCAACCTAACATCTTCAGAAAATCCTTAGATGGTACAAATGCATATGTCAAGGAGAAGGATCCAGGCTGAAACTTGTTTGGAATTTTTAAGGGGTCTAAACTAATGAAATACATTCTGGAAAATTTATATTGATTCATGATAAATAATCTAGTATTTGAACAAATTATTTTCCATATATGTTTCTGTGAAATTTGTTGCGCTGTTGGGAGTTGGTCCATTATTGTCGATTAGGGTTTTAACTATTGAAGGTTTAAATATTGCAAACTTTATTTTGTGCATTCTAATGATAGTAGGTCATGGCACTAATTACCTGAAGTTAGATTTGGGGTTGTGACAGTAGTTGACTCATCAAATGTAAAATCCTGGGATATTAACTGGTTTGCATCTAGACAATGGACAGAGAAATTCTACTGGCTTCATCAGAACACAATCTTGTCATTCCTAGCTCCCGGTCCAACCAAGCCATTTGCTGGATTATTGCAATATGTCATATACTCATACTATGTGAATTGTGATGGCAACTAGACAACAACACAACGCATGTTTAGCAGCTTATCACACACAGCATTTTAATTGTCAGAGCGTCGGAGCAGTTGTTGCTAGTACCAGAAGAGCCCAGGAACCTCACTCACCTCGTCAAGCTGTAAGCCTGTAACTTATTTCAGCTGAGCGAAATTTGCAATTTGTTTTGGTTTAGTTCGAGCCTACCTACAGTTTTTTCAGTTTGATCATTGTGCATAATGTAGTCTTGTGTTCATGCAACCAAATTTTTCTTCCTTTTTTTTTTCAAAATAATAGATGGATTTCTAGACGAGAGTTAGGATCAGGTTTCCCTACCGTCCGCGAAGAGGTTACCGTCCCACCACACTAAGGTGGTTACCATGCAGTAATCGCTAAACCATAGGAATTTTATCTCTAAAAATTTGAAATTAAAATTTTCAAATCTCACGAAAAGGTGCAGTAACCGTGGTCCTTGACTTGAAAAAAAGAAAATCACAGGAAAAAAGAAAACCAGAACCTCACATTTGATAACAATAGAAATACCATAATCAATGTTCACAACTAACAAGATTGTAGTGTTCGCAATATAATATCCACGAGCATCAAATCTTGATTTTGAAGCAATGCCACCTTGTACTCATGTTAAAATATGGAGTTAACTTAGTATTTTTCGTAAAATTTTATCACCTAATATTATTACAAATCATGTACTACTTACAGGAATTTTTTTAGGATTTTTTCTCTTTTTTCAAAATTTTAATTCAAACAAATTTTGTCAAACCCTACCGCTGGTAACCCTTACCATACCATCATGGTAAGCACAGTTACCAGCGATTTGAGAAACCCTGGTTATGATTGATTTTTCAAATTAAAAATATACTCCCTCTGGTTTTAATATTTGACGCTGTTTGACTTTTGGATATTCGTTTGACCGTTCGTCTTATTAAAAAAATATGTAATTATCATATTTTGCTGTAATTTATTTTATTATTAATGGTACTTTAAACATGATTTATATTTTTTATATTTATATAAGTTTGATTAAAAACCAAAGGGAGTAGCAAATAGTAGTAGTATTTTTTTTAGACAAAGCAAATAGTAGTAGTACTAGTATGTTAAGAAAGTGTTTCGTAAATATCTGCTGTCGGGCCAGCCTGAGTTGGCCCAGAAACAGCTGGGAGCCTGGGCTTTCTTCAGCCCATATGGAAGCCCATTTGCGACCTCTCTCCCCATCTCACATCCGCTTCCAGTTCCACGCCGCCGGCCGCCGGAAATGCCGGAGAGGCGGCCGGCCGTCGGCGCCAGGCGCATGCCGGTGCTCCTGGTCCTGGAGGTGGTGCTGTGGATTTCGAGCCCCATGGCGCCTCAGTGCCTGTGGTGCGCTGTGACGTTCAGAGCCGTCCAGATTGCGGAGGTGATGGTGTTCGATCTTATTCCCAATCCAAGCCGCCTTGAGATCGTAGTAGGAGCAGCTTAGGTAGTGGTCGTCGTTGTGATTGCGACTATTGGTTCACTCCTTCGACTGCCACATTCTGTGATGTTTGGTTGGTTAGTTTATTAAATCGTCGTCGAGTTGTAGTTGGGGATGAACACTTAGCGAGTTGGTGAACAGATTAGGAATACCAGAGCTTAGGATAAGATGTGTGTAACTGACGCCCCTGGTATATGGCATTGTGATTTCAGGGACTTCAGAAAGAATTACTTCACCGGGCCATTACCAGCTTTCATTGGAGAACTGACTGCTCTGAAGTATATGTAGGAGTTACAGCTCAAAGCAATATTATTCACTTTTACATTTCAATTTGGAAGTCTTGTTTCTGCCACCAATCTTACATTCTTTTTCCTTGAAAATCACAAGTACTGTGGGCATCAATGCGTTGTCTGGACCTATCCCCAAGGAGCTTGGCAATCTTACCGATCTTGTATCGCTGTAAGCTCTAATCCTGCTGTCCTGATAAGTAACCTTAGGTATAGGTTTCTTCTAAGTTTTAATCTCAAGGGCTTGAAGTTTTTAAATATAGGATAAGACCCTTTAACTTCATTGCCAAAAATAACAATGGAGTAATTTTTTACATGTCTTCCCATTCATGAAAATTTGAAACTATTCTGGAAGGGTAACCTGACACAATATCATGCATTTCTCATCAAATATTCGGCCAGCATTTAGATTCCTCAAAAAGAACTCAGCAGCACTTCTTTATGAATATTGTTCTAGAGCTAACCTAATTTATCTTAATACTTACAGTGCATTGGGCTCAAATAATTTTAATGGGTCACTTCCTGATGAGCTGGGCAAATTGACGAAACTTCAGCAACTGTAAGCTTATCTATTTGATCATGTTTACATTATTTTATATGATCATTAGTTTTTCTTTGTTGTTCAGAAGTAATAAACATCTGCTTGAATGAAGTTCTTTGTCTGAATTGTAGGTACATTGATAGTAATGACTTCAGTGGCCCTATACCAACGACTTTATCACAACTTACGAACTTGTCCACCTTGTAATATTTTAAAACAGTGATTGTGGATTTGCTATTTCTAGCGAGGTTTCAACCAAAAATTATGGACATTCTTGTCATCGTGCGTTCAGGTGGGCATCAGACAATAATTTCACTGGGCAAATACCTGATTATCTTGGGAGCTTGACCAACTTAACGCAACTGTAAGATCTACCTTTGCTCAATTACCGATATTTTACCCTTTTTTTTCTAACTGTTCTCTTGGCACAAATAGCAAGGAAATGTTGCACACATTTTGCTTGCATGAAATGTTTGTGTGAAATGCAACTTATTTCTCACGAAGAGCTAGAATAGTTTGTGTTACTTATTTATGACCAAACATATATCTGTTTTTAGGAGGCTCCAAGGGAACTCTTTTCAAGGTCCTATTCCCAGAAGCTTTTATAATCTTGTCAAGTTGAAAAGCTTGTAAGTTTCTAGTGTTTCAGTGACAGTGACTGTGTTTTCGTTGCAAACATAAACTTATGGCAGTGATGGAGGCATTGATTGTCTCAATGTAACAGAAGAATAGGCGATATAGTAAATGGAAGCTCTTCACTGGCGTTCATTGGAAACATGACATCTGTGGGTGATCTGTACGGCATGTGCTCACCACTTTACTTCTAGTGTCAGTCTAAGATCCTAATTATTTAACTTTTGACTTGCAGAGTCTTCAGAAACAGCAAGATTTCTGATTCACTTGCATCGGTGGACTTCTCCAAATTTGAAAGTTTAAATCTACTGTAAGAATTTTCACCTATCATAAAAACAGACAAGTAGTAACTTCTTACGACAGTATAATTTCAAGCACAAGTGTGCCATTTCGTTGTCTAATACTCTTTTTTGTTGGTGCAGGGATTTGAGTTTTAACAATATCACAGGTCAAATTCCTCAGTTAATCTTGAATCTTCCTTCTCTTACTTTTCTGTAAGTGTTATGACCTGACTTTGTTTTTGGAACAATGTTTTTCTTTTTGCTGTATGCTGATGTTTGCAAATATCTTATACCGAAACGTGTTTGAGTCAGATTTCTTGGGAATAATAGCTTTTCAGGAAGTCTGCCAGCCATGAAAAGTCCTCTGCTTACCAATTTGTATGTTCATATGCTCTATGTATGTTCCCATTTTGTCTCAATGATCGAACTATGCATCAATCTAATTTCTAAAACATGTTCTTTGCAGAGATTTTTCATACAACCACCTCTCGGGAAGCTTTCCTTCTTGGGCTACCCAGAAAGATTTACAACTGTATGTTTCATGGCTTGAAACTTCTGTATATATTATGTACTTTTTTACTGATTGAGTATACAAAGACAGCAAAATACAATTAAAAGTGATATCTGTTGTGCATTTTTTAAGGAATT
Organism: Oryza meyeriana var. granulata; assembly: GCA_003991445.1. Lineage (NCBI taxonomy): Eukaryota > Viridiplantae > Streptophyta > Magnoliopsida > Poales > Poaceae > Oryza > Oryza meyeriana. The sequence continues at coordinate 49,570 of RYFJ01000202.1, read as the reverse complement.
TGGTAGCAAATGACTTTGTGATCGATGGCTCTGATATCAGGTACTTGCCAGTTACATTTCTTTTTTTCCTATTAAGACCATTAGCTCCTCAAGTAAAACCATATATTCATCTCACCTTGTAAGTTGTAATTAGAATTTAAAATAGTGACGCATTCTATCTGTAGTGGTTTGCCATGGGGATTGAATTGCCTTCAGCAGAATACCCCCTCCCCCTGTTTTCTCGGTTCTCCGAAGTGTAAGCCTTCACTTCTGCAACTTTGTGCATGTGCCTACTCCAGAAATTTATAAACTTTGTGGTTTGATAATTTGCCTGCAGCTGCCTCCTTAGCGGTGGACTGTGGTGGTAGTAGAACCATATCAGGCTCAGATAATGCCATGTATCAGGCTGATAATGCCAATCTTGGTGCTGCATCATACTATGTGGCAGGCACACCTACGTGGGGTGTTAGCACCACTGGAACATTCATGGATCCACCTAATGGAAGTTACATAATTTACAGTTCACGCCAGTTCGATAATACACTAGATTCTGGACTGTTCCAAACCACAAGGATGTCACCATCATCCTTTGAGATACTATGGCATTGGCCTCGAGAATGGAAATTACACAGTAACACTTCAATTTGCCGAGGTTGACTTCCCTGACGTGCAGTCTTGGAGAAGCACAGGGCGGAGTATTTTTGATATCTATGTTCAGGTGGCCTACAAACTCTTTTAGTCGGGTTCATATGAAATTTTAGCTGGGTTGCCGACAAACTTTTGACTTTGTTAGTATTTGATGCTTTTAGCTAATATGCTCTAGTCAAGACTCAAGACTCTTTTTCTTGATGTTTGCACGTTGTATAGGGGGAGCGCAAGGAGCAGAACTTTGACATAAGAAAGGCAGCAGGAGGGAAATCTTTAACTGTTGTTAAGAAGCAGTATGTTGTTCCTGTGACAAAAAATTTCCTTGAGATACATCTCTTCTGGGCTGGCAAGGGTACTTGCTGCATTCCTTCTCAAGGCTACTATGGGCCTGCAATATCAGCTTTGAGTGCTACTCCAAGTACTGATCTGAACTAGATCTTTTTCTTTTGTTCTATGTTGCTTGTTATACTTTCTGTCCACAATGCCATTTTGAAGGCAGTTAACACCGAGTATACCACTTCTGGTCAGAAAAAAGAAACATCACTGAGTCATGCATGCTTTCAATATTTTTTAAACTTTGGCCAATGATATATTTTGCATCAAAACCTGAAAATGCTAGAGGTACTTTCATCATGTTTTAAAGTTGTAACCGAATATATTATAAGTGAATGATCAGAGTTTCTGTAATGAAGGTAGCAGTCTGCACCAGCAAATACTGTCTATAAGGCCAACATATAAATATCCCTGATGAGATTTTCAAATGAATATAAATATGAATACGCCCTGGAAAATGTTTTACAATTGTACATATCTTATCTCAATTAAGTTTCATTTTAACTCTTACATGCTCTGATTTAGTTAGTTTTCACCAGATTTTATCCCTATGGTTCGTAGCCCTGCAGACAAGAAGAGCAGGAGTAAAACTGCTGTGATCATTGTTGTAGTTGGCCTTGCAGTTTTTGCATTGGTTGCCCTTGCTGGACTCTTTATAGGGAGGCAGAAAAGGAGAAAGCTATTATTGGAGTTAGAAGGTATTTCTTGTACGAGTACCACACTACGTGCTTTGACTGTCATGGAAGTTAATGCTAACAAGTTTTGTTATTATTTAATCTTCAGAGCTGTACAACATAGTTGGAAGACCAAATGTCTTCAGTTATAGTGAGCTAAGGTCAGCTACGGAAAATTTTAGTTCTAGTAACCTACTTGGTGAAGGAGGATATGGATCAGTTCACAAGGTCTGTATAGTATATTTTTGGATTTGCATGCCATGTTTGAATTTGGTAATACTGAAAGTTAGTTCCTGATAGTTTAAACAGTAATACACTGGAAAGTCAAGACAAGATATATGTCCTTTATTGTAAACTGATGCCTTTTCAAGTGCATTCATCAGCAGAACTTGCTTTTTCGACTGGAATACTGCAGGGGAGGCCCCCACAGTCTTAAACTTTTATTAAAAGATCAAAGAAAATAAAGGACTACAAAAAGTTTATCCAAGCTTCTAAAACAGAGCAGAACTTGTTTAACTTCCTGAGTTATGAAATGCCTTGCATAGTTGAGAAGTGCAACTTTCTTGCAGGGTAAATTAAGTGATGGAAGGTCTGTGGCAGTGAAGCAGCTCTCTCAATCATCTAATCAGGGGAAAAAACAATTTTCTACAGAAATTGAAACTATATCTCGAGTGCAACACCGTAACCTCGTGTCATTGTATGGTTGCTGCCTCGAGAGCAATACACCGCTGTTGGTTTACGAATATCTGGAGAATGGAAGCCTTGACCAAGCTCTGTTTGGTATATGCTTATTTGGTTTTACATGACATGGAATTTTACTTTAATGTCAAAATTTTTGAAGTACCGATCTTTATTCAGGAAAGGGGAGCTTAAACCTAGATTGGCCAACAAGATTTGAGATATGCTTAGGCATAGCAAGAGGTATAGCTTATCTTCACGAGGAGTCTAGCATCCGCACCGTGCACAGGGACATAAAGGCCAGTAATGTCTTGCTAGATGCTGATCTCAACCCTAAAATCTGGGATTTTGGGCTTGCCAAGCTTTATGATAACAAGAAAACTCACGTCAGCACTAAAGTTGCTGGCATATTGTAAGTGATCTCTCACCTCACTATTGTTATTGGTGGATACGTTCTAACTGCAACTGGTTTACTTCACTTTGCCCAGTGGTTACCTTGCACCTGAGTATGCCATGAGAGGTCATATGACTGAGAAGGTTGATGTGTTTGCATTCGGCATGGTCGCATTGGAGACTGTTGCCGGTGAATCAAACTACCAGAATACACTTGAGGAAGACAGAACTTACATATTCGAAAGGGTAAGGCCAGTATCAAGTATTCTTGTACGAGCTTATTGCAGATCCAGTGAATAATCCATAATCCATATAATGCCTTGAGAATCCATTATCGATATACTGTAATGTAGCAGCTCAAATTCTCCATGTTTTCAGGTCTGGGAACTGTACGAAAATGGCCGTCCACTCGACATCGTGGACCCAAAACTCTCCGAATTCAACAGCGAAGAGGTGATCAGAGTCATCCGCGTCTCCCTTCTCTGCACCCAGGGCTCCCCTCACAAACGGCCATCAATGTCCAAGGTAGTCTCCATGCTCACCGGAGACGCTGACATAACCGAAGAGGCTACAAAGCCGAGCTACATCACGGAGTGGCAGATCAAGGTCGGGAGCTGCCACCACACAAGCAGCCAGGTTGGCTCGGCGTCGACGCAGCCGTCCTCCGGTGGCGCCCAGGCGAGTAGCCAGGGTGCAGGGGAAGGCAGCCCGCTGACGCCTTCGCCATTGTTCACCTCCATCATCAACGAGGGCAGGTGACAACTGAACTGACAAGCAAGGTGGTATCAAAGCGAAAAGAAAGGCTCAGAAACTAAAATCCCAGCTTATATACACTTGGATGGGTCGTAATTTCGGCTCATCCAAAGAAGGGCTCACTTGGGTAGGAAGAGTCGAAGAGAGCTTACTGAACGTCAAGGCATCTATAGCTCTGGTCTGCCCGCGCTTCACGCACGGCATCACATGGTACAGGTGTTTGGCATCGCTTCCTCGCTGGAAATTGATCTAGCCGTGTTGTTTCATTGACCTTTTCCTACATGACTGTGCCTCGTGCCTCTTTGCTTAACTTCCTTTGTTTTTGGGTTTCCTTTTTCTCCTCCAATGACAGGGTTGTGCTTTTATTTTAGTTTAGGGAAAGCTTAGTTTAGTTTAGAGACAGGCAGGGGTTTCATACCATGCAGGACTTTCAATTGCATTTGTGTATTTTAATTTAAACTAGCTGAATGTCCATGTGTTACAGTGAAAATTAAAAAAGAGAACTCCATCGTACACTTTATAGCCTCAAAAATTAAAATAAAATTATTTTCATTGTGACTTTAGGTCATATTTGTTATGATGTTGTACGTGTATGTTAGTATGTTTCACGTTTGAAATTAGAGTTTGAGCTAGAATAAATAACAAGACTAGGCTAAAAAATATTTGTACAAGATAGACAGGAGGTCGGGGGCTCCTTTTCGTTTACCACCATGGCAAAAGGACATAAACTTTGTTTTTTAAAAGTTTATTCTTGTATAAAAGCCTTGTTTCGATGATTTTGGATTAGAAAAGGACAGAAGTTTACTTACCTTACTATTTTTACTGTTTAAAAGACCCATCCACATGATGGTGGGTCGCCACCACCATTACCATTGGGGTGTTAATAGATATTCCTTTGTTAATACCACCATTAGAATCGTGAGGGCTTATATTGCTCGGTAGGCCACATTTAATTTAGGTCATTGAATGGATTATTACTATCGATTATCTATTTGATTATAGAGATAAAATAAATATTTTAATAAATAACAACTAACTTAAAACAAATGGTCTAAGCAACGCAATAGGAAATTTTATTTTGAGAATATATATATTTTTAAAACGTGGAGCAAATAATCTATTTTAATAATCTAATAAATAGAACCTACTATAAACTTGCAATGTGACTAGTTGTTGGTTTGGTGAGATTAATACTTCTTTAGGGCATTCCACCAAAGACTGAGGTGGAAGTTTCTCTTCCCCCTGGAGCAGTAGTGCTTAAGACACGGCTACACGACACGTCATCCCTGCATGAAACAAGCTTGGAATGACCGAGGTTTCGGGAGGGGCAAATCCGTCAATTCAAACACGATGACAGGGACAATAAACCTCTCCGGCCGCGTTCTTCGCGGGCAGCAACCCGACAACCCTTCGCCCGCTTACGCTTACAATCCAATCCATCCATCCATCCACCCGTCCACATTCAAATCTCCCGTGCGCTCCTCATCCTCCATTATTCAATAATTCCATCTAATTCCTCCTCGTAATCTCCCCCAAATTCGCGATTCCTCCTCCTCTCTCTTCCCCACGAATCATCTTCGGTTCGGCCCAGAGCTTCCGCGCCGGCGATGGCGGGGGCGGCGGCGGTGGAGCAGGCGCACGAGCTCTACCGGGGAGGCCGCCACCGGGAGGCTCTCGAGCTGTACACGGCGGCGCTGGCAGCGGCGCGGGGACCCGCGCAGCGCATCGCGCTGCACAGCAACCGCGCCGCGTGCTACCTCAAGCTCCACGACTTCCACAAGGTCTCGCTCCTCGAGGGTTCGTTTTGTTTTGTGGATAATGATTTGACTTCGGTAGATTTGGGCGTCCCTTGGCCGCTTCGAAGTGTTATTTAGGGCAATGGATTGATTTTTTAGTCCTCGGGGGGTGTACGCTATCTGGTCGTGGGTGACAGTAACAGTGGCGGGGCTTGGGGATTTCATGGTGGCAAGATTGCGTTTACTTGTGCAAACTATGGTTTGGGGAAGGGAAGCAGATTCAGGCATCTACTCTGTTGGAAGAGAGATACGACTGTAGCCAACACGTCCTCTTATTAATTGTGGCTTGTTTACTGTGGTGGTGATTTAGCTTGAAAACCTGTTACATTTAGTGTTGTAGAACACCTTCCAATCCATATAGTATATGATATACTGTTCTGACTGAATTTGAGAAGTTACTGGGCCTAATGCCTTGCTTGGTGACTTAGTGTTCCCTAGAGATTCCCAAAAATAGAAGCAGTTCAAGAGTGACCGGTCACATATCGAATTATCGATTTAGATGTAAGGAACAACTTGGTGAGTTATTAGACTATATCTGAGTATTGAACCTTCTAGTGCTTTACAAAGAGTCGGTCTGATAAACCTGGTAGGCTAGGTTTCAATAATCTATAGTGTGCATTATTTCTTTGGAGACAAGTTAATTGCAGCATATAAAGAGGATAATTGAGCCTCTGTTTTGATGATCTACTATGTACATAGGCAAAATCCTGCCCGCACTTGAGAAACCAGCATTAGCTAATGGGACAAAATTATGGTTCATCATTTATTGTTATTTTTCTATGTTATCGTTACTGCTACCAAAAATTGAATTTTCCTCTTTGTGGTAATGCTATAGGCTGCAGAAGAGTGAACATCTGTCCTTGAATTGGATAGGGAGCATGCTGGAGCTCTCATGTTACGTGCACAGACTCTTGTCACTCTGAAGGATTACCAGTCAGCGCTATTTGATGTGAACAGGCTGATCGAGATAAATCCGTCATCTGAAGTATATCGGAACCTCCATGCACGACTGAAGACACAGCTAGTAAGTTTTTCATTCTCTTTCTCCTGCTAATTATTGATTTAGCTTCTTGCATCAGAATTACTTCTGTCGCAATTTCATCTTATATATGACTAAAACAATTATCCTTAAATAATTCAAATATATAACAAGATGTGGAACATTAGCATTGTTGTTGTTTTGTGCGAACCTGTTTATAAACCTTTCTAGTTGTCATTTATAAATGTTTTCCAAATGACTCAAATAACGATAGCTGTTCAGTAGGTTGTTTACTTACTGTCCAAATTGTATTGCCTGATAACCTGTTGTCTGTGTTATTTTATCCACTGTAGGCATTAGCTCCCATTCCAGAGTCTGAAGAGGAGTCCCTATATCTTGAAGAAGATAAAGAAGAGTTGCCTCCAAAGGGAAATAGAAAGATCGAGATTTGCATAGCCAAGTCTGATCAATCTGCAACAGAACCGATTCTCGAAAAGAAACCTGCAACTAAACTGATTCCTGAAAAGAAACCTGCAACTGAACCTCCAAAGGTTGAGAGGCCTCCCAGTCGGCCTATCAAAACCCCAGGGTTGGGAGGCCATCCCAAAGCCAAAGGGACATTCAGGACTTGATTACTCAAAATGGGACAAGGTTGAGGATGACTCAAGTGAAGAAGAGGATGAAGAAGAAGAGGTTCCTCAGTATAAATTCAAAGTCAGAACTGTCGGAGTGCGGTCAGTGAAGTAAACAGGATTGCCAATAAATGGTTTGAAAGCATCCTACTAACTGCGGTCGCACTTGCTCTTTCACATCTTGAACTGTTGCGAAAGTGAATAACCGTTGGTGCAGGTTTAACCAGGACTCAGTGGAGCATCATGAACAATGCAATTCACTGGTCTCATCCTGCAAAAACAGAAGTTCAGGTAATTTTCACAAAATCGCAGTTGTCATTATAGTTTGTGTTGAAATTCACTAGTTTGTTCGCAAATTGTTCATATTGTTGCAGGTTTCAGGATTTGAAACCTTGGCTGATAAATTCCTAAGTCTTAGCTGAGGATGTTCTAGGCAATGGTGGAAGGACTATAGTGGGGAACCGATGTACAAAAATCCTTAGAATTGAACACTCTGGTGCAGTGTCCATCTTTGTAGAAATGAAAGTGTTCTTTCTTGCCACATGTGCGCCTACCGTGCGCATTCTTGCTCCATACATGTTCCATGTACATGAATTTTCCTTATCTTTTCATGTTAGTTAACTGTCAACATTGGTTATGAATCAGCTGGTTTGATGCTCCGCGTGCTGATTAAAAAATATATTAAATATTTCGTTAAATTGAATCGCGATGAAATGAATGATAAAACGTGCCTGTTCCAATTAAACAATAAACTATATATTCTGTTAAATTGAATCACAAGAAATAAATGACTGAAATGAAATTTAAAATGGTATCAGCTGCATAACCATTCCTTTGAGAATCATGCAGGCAATTCGAAATTCCAGAAAAATAAATAGCACAAATTATAAACTAGCAGAATAATACAACATTTGAGAGAATTATTAAGGCATTCAAAATTTCCAAAAAATAAAAACTTTAAATTAAGAATTGTGGGGTCCCTCCTAAAGGAGAATCCCCTCCAAAAATTGGCGTATGCTGCTATTTGCGGCGCGCACACGGTATTCTTTAGTAAAAGGCGAAAGAATAGTTCGCTCTGTGCTCACCGCGCAGCTGCGTGCCTTCCCAAGGTCGCCCTCCCTGCCTTTTTATAGCCAGCCCTGGCCTCCCACCCTCCCAAACCAGCGAGGTGGTACTAATCGCTCCCAACACATCTCGCGCACTCACTCGGCCGCGTATCGGGCCGAATGTGCCAGGCCCACTAGAGCTCCCACTAACCAACCATACTGGGCCAGGCCCAAAAGAGTGGTTTGTACAAGAGAAATGGCGTAGCCCTGCTCTTCATTTCCTCTTATTTATAATTTATTCTCCATTTTATAATGACATTTTTTTAATTCTTGTATTTGTCTATCGATGTGGCTAGTTGGATGGTTGGTAGGAGTAGGAATTTCTTGTATTAAAAAATATAAAAAAAATGCAGTACAAGCTTGCAGGGTATATCTTTGATTGCGTATGTACTGGAATTGTGTTAAAGTAAAGATGTACTGGTATGAGCTCCTAATAATACTCTTATAAAATATCTATACCTTTTTAAAAAAGGAAATGCTTATATCTTAATGGTAGAGTGAATACTAGAATATTTTGTTTTTTCATACATGATTGGTAGTAGTATACTGCTTTGGCTGGAACAGTATAAAGAAAGATAGAGAGAACATCTGTGAGAAAATGATTTGGAACTCCCAACTCAACACCCCCCTCAGTATACAGGTACACAGCCAGCCAATCCCCATCAAATCCCCAAAAAGAATTAAAAAATAGAATAAAAACACTTTAATTTCCAGCCTTGCTCTTCGCCGACGCCGGCGACCACCGCAACCACCGCCGCCGCGCAGGAACTGACCTACCTGTCCGTCTCGGGGAACGGTGGCGATGGCGAGGCACGAAGCGGCGCCCGGGGTGGACTTCCACCTGCCGGACGAGATCCTGGCCGTGATCCCCACCGACCCGTACGAGCAGCTCGACGTGGCGCGCAAGATCACCTCCATGGCCATCGCCTCCCGCGTCTCCCGCCTCGAAGCCGACGTGGCGCGCCTCCGCCGCGACCTCGCCGACCGCGACCGCGCCGAGGCCGACCTCCGCGCCCGCCTCGCGGACTCCGACGCCCGCCTCCTCGCCGCCCTCGACGAGAACGTAAGCCCTTCGCGTTGCTGAGATGTTCGTGACAGCAGAATTGAGATGCGTGCTTAGATGCTTGTGTTCGATTCGAGGTGCAGGCGAAGCTGGCGAAGGAGAGGGACTCGCTCGCCTCGACGGTCAAGAAGATGGCGAGGAACTTGGCAAAGGTGCGGCTTCGAACTCAATCTTCCCAATTTTAGTGATAATTCTACGATTTCTGAACATAATGTTCGGTTTCAAGTGGTGCTTGTAGTGGGGAGCCTGTAGATTTTTATCAGTGACATCACGGTGACCATTTCGTGAAAAATATGTGGGAATTATGTCTCGGACCGTGTACTTCCAGTGATAATTTGCTAGCTTGTTAGAGATTTGGTTTCTTTCAGGTGTCCATAGTAGTGAGCAGTTTGCAAACGTTGGTCAAACATGCACCAAAATATTATGAATCAGATGGAATATCTTTTAATTGTTAGTTGTAGATTGTAGTGAATCAGGAATTTTGTTCACATGTATAATCTTTGGGTGCATTACAGTGGAAATAGCAGAATAACCTGATGAGCTTCTATATAAGTCTGTTTGGAGTTTATAATTATGAAACTGAAGTTTGCATAAGGTTACTCTATTAGCCAGATGTTGCTAACTGATTCAAAAAAGAAACAAGTACAGGATCAATGACTAGCTAATGCTTTACTGTCACTGACTCAATCTTGAAAGCCAATGCCTCACTGGCTCACTGTGGTGAAGCTAGAACTGCTAATTTCTTTCAGATTATGTACCCTCTGACTTTCATTTTATTCTCGAATTACTTGTTTATTCCTGCCCTGAATGGTCATATTGGTTGGTATGATCTTGTCAGAATGCTAGTCATCATGAAGTTTGTGAAGTATTTATCGACATGGAAAATGTGATATGCTTGTTGCCGGATTATTGAAGTTCATTCTTTCTATGCAGTTGGAAGCATTTAAGAAGCAGTTGATGAAGTCATTGAGGGAAGACAATTTATTAGTGAGTATCACTAATGGAAATGCTTTGTTCCTACATATTTAATATTTGATCTGCATCTGAAAGGTTCTCATATGCTTAGACGTGTGTTTGTTAGTAATCTTGTCTGCATAATTTTACAGCAATTCTCAGAAACAGGTGATGACCGTGATTTAGATACAGACAACAATTTGACTGCTCGAGTTCCCTCTTGGAAAGGTGTTTTTCAGCCTCCCTATAAATTTCATAGTATCATCTTTGGATTTACATGCATCTTCCTCGATTTCACTTTTTTTTTTACTTGACAGCTGAAGTTTCAAGTAGTCACACATCTGGAGATACTTCCAGCAGATCCACACTGACTGAATCAGCCCAAGGTGGTTTAACTATTACTATCAAACAGCTCAACCATACCAAGTTATCACATCTTATATCAGCAGACTTACTATGAAACACTTACAGGACACCAGTTCTCAATCACACCATACACAGCTCCAAAACTAACTCCAAGTTCAACACCTATCGTTTCATCCTCTGTTGGTTCCCCCCGAGCATCCTCTCCCAAGTTCTTATCTGGTCCAACATCACCTACAAGATCTCTGTCTGAAGTCCACTCAACATTTTCATCGTGGCATGGATCATCAAGCCATCAGTATTCAGCACCCACCTCTCCTCCTCAGCGTCGCTCTTTCGCAGGTTCAAGAGTTGAATCTGATTTTTATTGGGGAGAGTTGTTGAACACTCATGTACCGATAACACAAAGTATTTTATGTTTCCAGGACGGCCCCGTATAGATGGAAAGGAATTTTTCCGGCAAGCACGGTTGGTTATTATGCTGTTCATTTATGTGAATAAGTAATTTTTCAATTCTATCCTAACACTTATGGCTGCAAATCCCAGGACACGACTTTCCTATGAGCAATTTGGAGCGTTTTTAGCTAATATCAAGGAGTTCAATGCTCAGAAACAATCACGAGAGGTAGCATATTGCCAATTTATAATTGTTGACTTTTCAGTTGGTTAAATTCCGCAAAATATTAAACATGTTTTTTTTTTGGTATGCGACGAATTTACAGGACACTCTGTCAAAGGCAGAAGAAATTTTTGGAACAGAACACAAAGATTTGTACATTTCTTTCCAGAATATGCTTAACCGCAACCATTCTTGAATGTTTGTCACAGGCTTCAGTCTATTTTTCTCTTAAACAAGCAGGTTATTTTACTCCCGAGCCCTGATATTTCTGTTAAGAAAGTATTTCATGTTCTGATGGACTAATAATGTCTATTTCATGACACTTATTTTCAGGAAGTATGTAACTGTTTGAAAGCGGTCACTGTTCTTTCATAGGTATCAACATCAAATTGCCCGAGATTTGTACATCAACATCAAATTGCCAGAGATTTGTACATATATCATTATAATTTAAGCTGGCCATCCTCAATAACATGATGTAAATGGACCCAGTCATGCATCCCAAAACAGGGACCTGGAAACTGAAATATCATAACGATGGCAAATTTTTGTCTGTGTAATTAAGCATACATTCACATTCCTTTGTAGCACTTCCTGTCTTCCTGCAAATTTCTTGAGGTGTCCATGCAGAAAGTTGTATAATACTCAAAAACTGCTCTTTTGTATCGGTGCAAACATGTATAGTGTTGTGGACGCTTTTGTCGGCAAAACATATACTCGTCGCAAGAAGAACAGGCCGGCGCCCACAACACCAAGTGGCTGAATAGCCACGTTTTGTTAATTGGCAAGTTTTGTTAAGTCTTTCCATTGTTTTATGTATGGAGCTTAGTTTGGAAGGCTAGGGAGAATAATAGGAAAGATGAGAGAAATTGTAGGGAGTGGTTAGCTTCTATGGCTATTTATCTGTAATCCATTGAGGAAAAATAGAGTTGTTATGATCAGAGCCTCCTAGGGAGGGCGATCAGGCTCGTATCCTTGCCATCGTTCTAATGCAATCAGATCAATAAAGCCAACAATCCAGCCATAACATCTTTGGTATCAGACTTCTGATCCTGCGCCTGATCATGGGCGACTCCCTCACCTCCGCCGACTTCAGAGACTCCTTGGAGAAGATTTTCGCCGAGTTCACGTCCATCAAATCGGAGATCACCACCATCAAGGGCGAACAGAACCGTCTTTCCGTCGCTGTCAACCGTCTACAGTCCGACAAGATCACAGCTGAGGGCTCCGACCACGGTGGTACGACGGACGCCTTTTCCATGGAGCCGTTGTCTTTTCCCCGCCAGACCGCTCACAAACTTCGCTTTCCCCGCTACGATGGCGCTACGGACCCGGTGGTTTGGCTCCACAAGGCGGAACAGTTCTTCCGTTAGCAGCGCACACCGCCGGAGGAGAAAGTTTGGCTTGCCTCCTTCTACATGGAAGACGCCGCCCAGGATTGGTACTACCGCCTGGAGCAGAACCGCGGCACGCCCACTTGGCCGGAGTTCGTCGAGAGGGTGCAACGCCATTTCGGCCCTCCGATGCGCAGCAACACCCTCGGCGCCCTCATGAAGCTCCACCGCACCAGCACCGTGGAGGAATACCAATCCAAATTTTTGCCCTTGTTGGCCCGGTGCACGAACCTCACGGAGAAGCAACAGATCGACATCTTCACCGCTGGCCTCCGCAACCCTCTCCAGACCGATGTGGAGCTCCAGTGCCCAGCGACCCTCGACGACGCCATGGGTCTCGCGCGCGCCTTCGAACGTCGCTTGGAACTGGAAGACGACGACGACGACGACGACGACTTCAGCGCCACCCGCGTGCCTCCACGCCCCACACCGACGAAGCGCCAGGCGTCAATGGGGGCGACGGCCGCGCCGCGAACTCCGCCCCCAGCCGCCAAGGTGTCGATCCACACTCCGCCGGCCCCAACGAAGGGCGCGCCGCCGGCGAGCGCTCACTTCAAGCAGCTCACCCCGCAGGAGATGGCCCAGCGGCGGGCGGACGGCCTCTGCTTCAACTGCCCGGAGAAATTCACCAAGGAACATCACAAGTCCTGCTCGATGAAGGGCCTGTACCTGATGGAGTTGGCTGATGATGCTCCGGTCGACGGCGCGGTGGAAGATGACCCAACATCCGACGACGGCGTCGAAATCTCTCTCCACACCCTCACCGGCATCGCAACGGCGGACACTATGCATCTGCCGGTCACTATCGGCCCCGAGCGGCTGCGTGCCTTGGTGGACTCCGGCTCCACTCATTCATTTGTGGCGTCCTCCACAATACGCCGCCTCAGCCTGCCGCCGGATCCGCGTCCTGGCCTGACGGTGGGCGTCGCCAATGGCGTCCGTGTCCCCTCCGACGGGGTCTGCAAGCAGGTGCCCGTGACCATCGGCGAGGAGCGGTTTTGCCTCGACCTTTACGTCCTTCCCCTCGATGACTACAAGCTGGTCCTCAGTTGCCAGTGGCTCAAGACGCTGGGGCCCATCCTCTGGGATTTTGAGCGCCATTCCATGACATTCTGGCGTGGCGCCCACCACATCAAGTGGCGCGGATTGGATGCCCCGACTGCGCCCCAGCTCCACGCCATGGAGCGCCTGGACTTACTGTCCCTGCTTCTGGCCAAGTTCTCCAACCTCTTCGCGGAACCGACCGGGCTGCCACCACAACGCCATTTGGATCATCGCATCACGCTGCTGCCCGGTACCCCACCGATCACGGTGCGCCCCTATCGTTACCCCCAACTGCTCAAGGACGAGATCAAGAAGCAGTGCACCGACATGCTGCACCAAGGCATCATCAGGCCGAGCACCTCGGCATTCTCCTCTCCCGTCCTTTTGGTGCGCAAGAAGGACACGAGCTGGCGCTTCTGCGTTGACTACCGCGCCCTCAACGCCAAGACCGTGCGCGACGTCTTCCCCATTCCGGTCGTCGACGAGCTCAAGGGCGCCACTTTCTTCACCAAGCTAGACCTCCGCAGTGGGTATCATCAGGTTCGCATGCACCCCGAGGACATCGACAAGACGGCATTCCGCACACATCATGGCCACTTTGAGTTCATCATGATGTCCTTTGGCCTGTCCAACGCGCCCTCAACGTTCTAGGCATTGATGAACGAGGTCCTTCGACCCTTTCTCCGCCGCTCGGTACTCATTTTCTTTGACGATATCTTGATTTACAGTTCATCTTGGTCGGAACACTTGCGCCATGTGCGCGCTGTCTTCACCATCCTCCGCGCCCACAAGCTTGTCCTCAAGCGCTCCAAGTGCACCTTCGCCGAGCGCATTGTGGCGTATTTGGGTCACGTCATCTCGGTGGGTAGGGTGGCCATGGACCCGACCAAGGTTGAGGCCGTCCAACAATGGCCTCAACCCCGGACTATCAAGGCGCTGCGGGGCTTCCTCGGCCTCACGGGCTACTATCGCCGCTTCATCTGCAACTATGGCGCAATCGCCGCCCCATTGACAGTGCTCCTGAAGAAGGACACCTTCTGCTGGTCCCCGGCGGCCTCGGACGCCTTCATGGCGCTGAAGGCAGCACTGACGTCTGGCCCTGCTCTACAGCTTCCTGACTTCTCCATGGGGTTCACTGTCGACTGTGACGCCTCCGGCTCTGGGTTCGGCGCCGTCCTCTACCAGGGCGCCGGCCCCATCGCCTTCTTCAGCCGGGCTATCGCGCCTTAGCATGCCAAATTGGCCACCTATGAGCGTGAGCTCATCGGCCTAGTCAAGGCGGTGCGCCACTGGCATCCCTACCTGTGGGGGCGCTCCTTCACCGTGCGCACGGACCACTTCGCTCTCAAGTACCTCCTCGACCAGCGCCTCTCCACCATTCCGCAGCACACGTGGGTGAGTCGCCTCTTCGGGTATGACTTCTCGATGGAGTTCTGGCCGGGGCGCTTGAACACGGCCGCCAACGCGCTGTCTCGCCAGGACGAGGAGACTGCGGCCGTCTCCAGCTGCGCCATCTCTCAACCGGACTTGGTTCTGTTCGACGATTTCCGGCGTGAGGCCGACCACTTGCCGGAACTCCCGGCCAAACGCACTGAAGTGGCACAAGGTGTCGCCGGTGCTTCCTGGACTGTGGTCGACGGTTTCGTCCTCCACCGCAGCCGCATCTACGTGCCTAACTTTTCGGCACTGTGGCCACAGATCCTGGCCACGGCCCATGGCGCCGGGCACGAAGGCGTCCAGAAGACACTTCATCGGCTGCGGGCATCTTTCTATAACCCTCACGCAAATCGGTTTGTCCGTGACTTTGTGCAGGGATGTCTTGTCTGCCAGCAGAACAAAACCAAGCATCTACATCCCGCTGGGCTCCTCCAGCCGCTTGAGGTCCCGAGCTCGGTTTGGGCCAACATCGCCATGGACTTCGTGGAGGGGTTTGCCAAGGTGGGCGGCAAATCAGTGGTGCTCACTGTGGTGGACCGTTTCTCCAAATACGCCCACTTCATCGCCATCGGACATCCCTACACGGCGACCTCGGTGGCGCGCATCTTCTTTGACCACATAGTCCGGCTCCACGGCCTACCCTGCTCCATTGTCAGCGACTGCGACCCTGTCTTCACCAGCATATTCTGGACGAAACTATTCGCTCTTTCCGCGGTAAAACTACGCCTTAGTTCTGCGTTTCATCCATAGACCGATGGCCAATCCGAGGTGACGAACAGGGTGCTTGGCATCTACCTCCGATGTCTCGCTGGCGACTGCACCCGCAGTTGGCTGCGTTGGCTGCCCTAGGCCGAGTTCTGCTACAATACATCATACCAGACGGCGCTCCAAACAACTCCTTTTCAGGTGGTCTATGGCAGGGCACCGCCGACCATGGCGAGCTATCAACCCGGCGTGGCTCACGTCGCAGCTCTGGACAAACAGCTCACTGAGCGTGACACATTTCTGGCGGAGATCCGCGAGCGGCTGCTGCATGCCTAGAGCCACATGAAGCTACATTATGACGCCGGCCATCGCGACATCCAGTTCACCGCTGGTGACTGGGTGTGGCTCCGTCTTCACCACCGCACCGCCGCTGGCATCACCACCAAGTCCAGCGGCAAGCTCTCTCCTTGCTACTATGGGCCTTATCAGGTTGTGGAGCGAGTTGGTACGGTGGCCTATCGTCTCCGGCTGCCGCCCAAGGCAAAGATACATGATGTCTTCCATGTTGTCTTTCTCAAGCCGTTTGTTGGTACTCCTCCAAATGCGCTGGTGCCTCTTCCGCCTCTATCCCGTGACCGTGTGGTCCCAACACTGGAGTCCATCATCCGCGTTCGTCTCAACCGTGGCAACTGGGAGTTGCTGGTTCGCTGGGTCGGCCGGCCTGCTGCTGAAGCAACCTGGGAGACCCTGGATTCCTTCAAAGAGGCGCATCCGACGTTCCAGCTCGAGGACGAGCTGTTTCTCCAGGAGGGGGTAGTGTTGTGGACGCTTTTATCGGCAAAACATATACTCATTGTAAGAAGAACAGGCCGGTGCCCACAACACCAAGTGGCTAAATAGCCACGTTTTGTTAATTGGCAAGTTTTGTTAAGTCTTTCTATAGTTTTATGTATGGAGCTTAGTTTGGAAGGCTAGGAAAAATAATAAAAAAGATGAGAGAAATTGTAAGGAGTGGTTAGCTTCTATGACTATTTATCTGTAATCCATTGGAGAGGAAAAATAGAGTTGTTATGATCAGAGCCTTCTAGGGAGGGCGATCAGGCTTGTATCCTTGCCATGTTCTAATGCAATCAGATCAATAAAGCCAACAATCCAATCATAACATATTGCCTCCACAAGAGTTCAGGCAATGGCAGAATATGCATTGCTTGTTCTCTTTGATTGATGATTGATGAACAGAGTAATTGCTAGAATTGCACTGATTGCGATTGCAGTTATGATTTCTGTTTTGTTTGTGTCCGATTTTTTTGCGAGAAAATATTTGTTTTTGTGTGCATATGTGAAATATGATCATATACTCTCCTATAGATCAAAAGTGAGGATTTATCCTCACAAAAGAAATCGAGGATTTATCTCCTTATGCCACTGATAATTCTACTGACTGCTCTGATCTTTCACGTTGTCCATGAGATGTTTTCGTGTACGCGATATATGGAGAAAGAGGAGGGGAAATATAAATAAAAATGAAATACAAGATTACGATTCTTAAAAGCAAGTTTAATAGTGTAAATAGTTGCTTATCGTAATTTTGTTTATCTCAACTGTAGATAATTTTATAGCCGATATGTACAACAACAAGCTATATTATTATAACCCACCACCCACACTTTATAAGAAATTTTATTTAATTAATCTATCTTCTAGCCTCTCTCTCCCCTAAACATGGCCATTGCTGTCCAGCAGCCAGGCATCCGAGCTCAAGCATGGACCCCGCAACTGCATCGACCAGTAGATGCTTGTTTGATGCCGCTTCCCTCGCCTTGGAGCTCGTGTGTAGTCGGTGACAGGTTAGTCATCGGCTTACACTCTCTCTCCTCTCTTTCTGCTCCAGATTATTTCTTTTGCCAGATTAGACACATTATAGCCAGCTAAAATCATCTATTGTACATACTCTAATAGCTGACATGCCGGTCCCACGTGATTTGCCTGAGCCGCATTGAATTCAAGGCCCCACGTGTCATACACCTGCCGTTTTCCACTCATCTCCCAGGCCAGCAATGTCGGGTTTCTACTCGGCCCAACTCCATTTTCCCCTTCCGCCGATCCCACCACCACCATGGCCACCGCCTCCACCTCCGGCGACCCCGCCGCCGCCGCCGGCGGAGAGCCCACCCCGTCCTCATCAGCATCCGCGCCGCCACGCCAGCCCACGTCCCGCATATCCCACATCGTGCGCACCTACCTCGACCTCTCCTCCAACCCCAAGAAGCGCCGCGCCGCTCCCAGGAGCCAGCCCAAGTCCGGCGGCGGCCAAGGAGCGCCCGCCGCCGGAGAAGGGAAGGACGGCGGAAAGGCGGCGGGGACCCTCACCCCATCGGCGCAGTCCACGCGGCTGCTCCGCGAGCTGGGCGTAAGGGTCTCCCGCTACACTCACGAGGAGCGCCGCGACATCATCCTCCGCTACATGCAGAAGAGGAGCGGCCGCCAGGGCGTCAAGCGCGCGACCACCAAGGTGATGTTATTGCAAGAATTGGCGTTGAGTTTAGATTAGAGATTCACAATTATTTGATTTTGCTGGCGCCATTGTTGGCTGCAGGTTCCATCGAGGCAGGCTCTCGCGGAGCGGCGGCGGAGGGGTGCCAGAGGACAGTTCCTCGGCAAGGAGGGTGTCCAGGTATAATCTGGGGTTCCATGGCTTATGATTACTCCGTAATGTTTTGAGTGATTATGTGTTCCGCATTCTGGGATCACATATTGCAAATAGGCTAATGTAGATGCACATTGAGTTCAACATGTGTGTATTGGAGTTAGGTAGCATTGGTGCACTATTATTTTGGGTGTGTGGAATTCCGACATTTGTGCGCAAGTGTCTATAAGTGTGTCTTTGTATGGATGGCATAACTGAGATACTAGGTAGTAGACTGGTAGATATGTCAAGGGCGATTAATTTTATCTTTTGTATTTGTGTTGCAACGATCCCAACATAGAATTTTGCAGAATACCAGGAGGGGAGAGCATTCTTACAAATGAAAAAAAAACACACTTTGATGTTGTGATAGATGTGCATATTATGTATTTGTCTGCGCTTATCTTCTAGCGCTTGTTTCCTCCCAGCCTGCACATAAACCAGAAGAAAAGGCAGAAGAAGAGCTGGAAGTTCCACCAGAAGTTGTTGCAAATGCTGGAGGAGTGCCCATAGTTGGAATGGTTTTTGAGAATGAAGAGAAAGCGTATGAGTATTATGCTAGCTATGCTGGAAATGTAGGGTTCGGTATTCGAAAAGGGTTGTGGGATAAAACAGTGAAAAATGTCGCTAGGTCAAGGGTCTTTGTGTGCTCTAGGGAGGGCTTTCGCTCAAAGAATGAGGCCAAAAGACCTCGCCCAGAGACTAGGACGGGTTGTCCTGCACGAATAGCTATCAAATTGGTACCCAATGGCAAGTATCGGGTGACAGAATTCATGGAAGATCACAATCACCAGCTTGCTGCCCCGTTTGATATAGAGATGCTGAAGTCACAGAGTGTGTTGACCAAGGTTCAACCTGGAAACCGAAACGATAGTAACATTCCTCCAGGATGCAAGAATTACATTCGGACCAAGTCTACAACACATATAAATTCAGAGGATCTTGGAGCTCTGATGGATTATTGTCGAAGAATGAAGAGTGATAATCCGTCTTTTTACTATGCCATTCAGGTGGATGAAAATGATAAAGCAACAAATGTCTTCTGGGCTGATGCAAGATCAACAGTAGACTATCATTATTTCTGTGATGTGATCTGCTTTGACACAACATACAAAGTAAATGACTGCAGAAAGCCCTTAGCTTTGTTTTTGGGTATGAACCATCATAGGCAAACGGTCATATTCGGTTCTGCTTTTCTGTATGATGAAACTGTTGAATCTTTCAAGTGGCTTTTCGAGACCTTTAAGAGTGCCATGTGTGGGAAACAGCCAAAGACAATATTGACAGATCGATCTTCTGCTTTGAAGGAAGCCCTGAGTCTCACTTGGCCTGTCACAATTCACCGTTCTTGCTTGTGGCAAATATACCAGAATGCTGTTAAGTCCTTAGAACATGTTTTTAGTACTTTTGAAGAATTCACACTTGATTTTCGCCGCTGCATATTTGATATCGAGGATGACCAGGAATTTGATGAGACATGGAATGTTATGATTGAGAAGTACAGCCTCAAAGAAGAGGAATGGTTATATAAGCTGTATGAAGATCGAGAAAATTGGGCTTTGCCATATAATCGGGAAATATTCTTGGGAGATATTAAAAGCATGTTACAAACAGAAACATCTTGCGTTAGGCTCAGAGAGTACTTGGACTGCGAGAAAGATCTCTCTCTGTTTTTGAAATTTTTCGAAAGTTCAACAGAGAAGAGGAGGCAAGAAGAGATACATGCTGATTACCAAGCCAGCCAAGGGGCACCAAGAATATCTCTGCCACTTCTATGGCAGGCTGCAAACGTGTATACACCAATTATCTTTGAGTTATTTAGAAAGGAATATGAACTGTGTATGGACTGTATGGCTTATAGTTGTGGGGAATTTGGCTCTCTTTCTGAGTACATGATCACTGCTAAGAACAAAACTAAAGACCAGCTTGTGCGGTTTGACTCATCAGATGGTACAGTTGCATGTACTTGTAAAAGATTTGAAAATGCTGGAATATTATGCTGCCATATATTAAAGGTATATGAGCTGAGGAACATTAAAGAGATCACTCTGCAGTATTTTCTTAAGAGATGGAGAAAAGATGCGAGGTTGGGGACCCTTGATGAAAATAATGGATTTAATTTTGATAGTGACGCAAAATCTCCTGTTCCAGGACGTTATGCAGCTCTATGCCGCTCGTTCTATAAGATAGCTGCTAAGGCTGCAGAGAACGTAGAGACATTTGCACTGATGGCAAGCCAATCAGATCAACTTATTGAAGAAGTAGAACGGATTTTGAAATCTACACTGGCAGACAAGTCATCTGTTGGCCCTTCTATTAAGGACCAATTAACTCATATGGTTCAGAGTGACTATCTCCTTAATAGTAGCAATGAAGCTAAGAAATCTACTGGAAAGAAGAAAAGTGAAGTTTATCGCCATAAAAATGCTCTGGTAAATAATAAAAGACATAAAACAAGAAAAGGTGGGACTATATTTTCTTTGTGGATTTAAGTGCTTAACTGTTTATGATTGCACAATTAAATTTGAGATTTTCTTTTGTTGCTAGACACAAGGCACCCTGATGAAGCAACCACTGGACCAAGAGATGGAGAACTGAATATGACACCAGACAACACTCAATCAGAACCAAGGAATTCTCCAAATCAGTTCCTCCCAGATCAATTAATGCAGGTTAATTTTTCTTCAGGACACAGTATTTTTTTTCATGTGCCTTTCATCATTCTTTGTGAATATGGAACAGTTATTTATTGTGGGTGTTTCTTTCCTTGTTCAGGGGCATTATATACTTGGTCACAGCTTTGGGCTTGGTACCTCAGAGAATCTTCACAACAATTTGAATCAGTTTGGTCAGGTATGTGTTCATCTATTATTTAAAAAAATATCTCATACTAATTAAGTATCAAATTCCTCAGCTTCTTGTGGCGTGCAGGCTTCCTCAGTTCCAACGCTGCAGCAGCAAGCATTTCCCGGAAATAATCAATTAACTCAAGTGAGTGATACGGTATCAATGTTGTCAAGAAGTTTACCCTTTATGTTTTTCTTTTTTCAGCATTTGGCCTTCTTGTCCACCAATGAAGTAATACCTTAAGATCAAAGTTCAGAGTGCAACTATGCTGCAGATCTATATAGCCATGTTTGATGTACTGCTTGTGCACCCTCTTGCAGGGCTATCCTAGTGATATGCATGCACTACAATTTGTAGGGACAAATCCCCAAATGGAGCATCAGAATGGCGATCAGGGGCAGTCACCAATACCAGTGTGGGATTTTCTCTGATGCACAACTATCACAAGCATGCAGAGCACAGATAGATAATCAGTGAGGGCTTCCTGCTTACCAGTGCTTCATCTGTCATGGAAGAGGAAGCTGGCCATGTAGGTTGAGAGAACACAGGACTGCTAGAATCCTAATTGGGAGTCTCTGCCATCCATTTTGACAACTCGAGCTCGTTTTGTATAGAGAAATGTCATAGTGAAATTCAGTGTACAAAATTATCAGATGTTCGTTCCAAAGGGAGCTTTTGTACAAATATAATATAGTTGGCTAGCTTGTAGATCAGGTTGCTCCCGGGAACTCAGAATAACATTGTGACAAAAACTTTTTACTTATCCTACATTTCGACGCCTTTAGCGCTAGCGGCATGAAATGGAGCAACTTTGGCAGCAGAACTTACTTTTACTACTTGCACAACAAAATGATGAAGATTGCAAAAATATCTTTATTGTGTGACCATGCAATCCAACAACAGAAACATACCAACATGTATAGGACTGCAAAAGATATGACAAGTGTACTATGGATAACCACCCAAAGATATCATACTCTAGGCAGTAAGAACAGAGACCTGTCAGTTGGGGGACCATACAAAGCAGAGAGGATATGATTATATTCTACCTGGCAACGAGGCCATGCGGCGAAAAGCTGTGTCCACCAGATCATCGTGCATCGGAGGCAACTTCCTGTAGTCCGCAGCTTCCGCGGAGGAGGATGCCGCCACCGACGCCACCTGGGGCTGGGGCTGGGACGCCATCATGCCCTCGGAGGAGGATGCCGCTGACGACGACGGCGGCGCCGCCGCCGCCGCCTGGGGCTGCGACGGCATCATGCCCTCGGCCTCGTATTAGAGCCTGCCGCGGTAAGCAGCAAGGTCGGCGTAGTAGACGGGCGTCGCCAGCGACACCAGCTTGGCGCAGCGGGCGAAGACGAAGCAGAGGTTGTAGACCAGCTTCCGCAGGTCGTCGAAGGCTTATAGACATTTTTTTCTCTCGGTTTGTCTGCAGATGTTTAAACTTGTGAAGTGATTTTTTCGCATAGTTTTGTTGATTACTGCTTGTGAAAAAGGACATTTTAAATTTTTCTGAACTGTGCTAAAGCTGTCATGTATAGTAGGGTTGTTGGCCTAGTGAATATGGATCGGCTTGTGCAGCCAGATCTCGAGAAGCAACTTTAGGAGTTTGGTTGAATCAAAGATTTATACAATTTACTCTAATCGAGTGAAACTGTACCTTGTTTCGGTTATTGAGAAGCACATACTTAACTTATTCAGAGGAATTTCAAATAAAATCAAATGACAAAACAACCAGCTATTTCTTGAAGCACCTAAGTTCTTATGATTTATTGAGTTCGCTAGTGCTCACCTTTGCTCTCTATAATTTATCCCTCAAATACTGGAAGAAGAGATAGATCCTACCGACGAGGAGTTCTTCTATGAGCAGGCTGGCTTCGAAAAATTTTAGGGTTTTGAGTTAGCTCCTGAGTCGCGTTTGTGGCTTTGGACTAGTTTCAGCTTCCGCTCTTTTAGTATTATATCATTGTGAACTCAGTGTATGTCCGTAGTTCCAAATGGCTTGTAAGACTATGTATGAATATCAAGACGGCCGTGCCATGATGGTTTCATCGTCTGTTGTACCAGCTCTATATTCTTAGAACTGGTATTGTTATACTGATTGTTCTATGACTCAGATTCGTCTTTTCCGGAAAACCAATTTGGGACATGACATAAACTGACAAATAAGTGGCAGCATTCACAGTGTGCAAGCATCCACATTGGGAACTTATAGAAACATGACAAATATTTCAGAATGTATTTCAGCTTAAGTTGAGAGGAGGAAAAAAAACAACTAAGCCAAATAGGCCATAACATGGTTGGCATCGAGAAGAGGAAGAAATGATAACAATATATAAAGGGAACACAACAAGTGACAAAAACTCAGCTCACACTTCATCGTCGTTACCGAATAGTTTCTTCTCCATCATAGCCAATGACTTCTCTCTTCTAGCCTTTGATTCTTTTGTCATCTAATTTATGTCTTGTTACCACAGCAAATTATAAACTTCTAGCAACTTTGCTTCCTTTTCCTCTTGTGCTGCCTTGAGTTTCAACATTGAGATTTCAAGCTGCATATCTGTGACCTTCTCACGCTCCTCCTTACATTCTTGCATCATCGCAACTATCTTGTTTATATTATCTTCTAAGAGTACGATAGCAACAATAACCTCTTCCGCCTTGTGCTTGCCATTGCGTCGTGCCTTGGCTGCATCTCTCCTAATTGAACGCTCGGAACCTATGTCATCAACAACATCTATGGGAAACTGTGATTGCTTCTTTTCTTTCTCCAATTGGGCAACATAGGCACACAATTTAGGTTGGTTCTTGAGAGCCCTCCATCAATAGACCAGAGTGAAAGCCTTTCCATACCGTACTACATACATTTTCAGTGCCTTATCCATCAACTAATCGTCAAATACCCCACTTTTATTCACTTTAGTCACCTTAGTCCAAAATCTATAAAAGTTGTTGATAACTGTCTTCAAGCGTGACCAGTGAATCTTTAGTTGATTAGTGTCACTTTTACGATCTGCTGGAGCATTGTTGTTAAACTCTATAGTGATATCCCGCCAAAATGTATCATCGTTCTTTTCATTCTCTTTTATCGAGTCATTAGAATTATTCAACCAAGCACTCGCCCACAAAAGGCAATATAGTCAACATATTGAAAGGGAACGCAACTTAAATAAATTTGAAGAAAAGTTTATTACCAATATAACTTCCTCTTCATGTGACCAATGCCTTCTCTTTGCTATCTGAGTTGTCTTGATACCGTCATCGCTGTTAATATCAATTATGACTTTTCTTGTGCCTTGAGATGAGGATTGTTTGTCCGATTGTCCTTGTGCCGATGGTGGTGGTGACGAAGAGTTTGGTGCAAAGTTATGAGTACGTCTAACAAAATGGAAATTTTCTCCCAGTGCCGCAAACTATGGTTGTTATAAAAAATTAACATAACATCCCCTAAAATGTACAAAAATAATGTGGTCAGACTAGTTGCAAAACAGGATATATTTACAACATAGAAATTGTTCATACAAAAATGACGTGCTATTTATGTTCTGTTAAATTTCAGTAACACATAGGCTGCTGCAGATTGCTGTTAAACACCTTCTATCTCCCTCCCTTTTTCCCTCTTCTTTTGTGAAAAGCTTTTGACTCACCCTTTTTTCCTGGAAATATAGAACAGTGATCAAGCCATGATTACTATTTAACACACCTGAAGATTAACAACTTATACCTACATTATGCTTACAATAGATGAGCTAAAGATCGATGGATTAGTCATAGAAATGAATACAGGAAGCTGAAAACACTAGCAGCTCAGCCTCCTCACATGGACAGAAACTTTGCAGTGCTAACAGAAGACAGTTTAAGTCTGAAAACTAAACTACAATTGTTTGCACCTACATAACAAGTGTTCTACAGAAAACAACTTCGCGCTCACAAATTACTGAGACTAGTTCTCTTTTCTATTCAAGCCTGAAACCTGAATGTCTGACGAACCTACTGCAATATTACACATGGATTCATTTGCTTGTAGCAAGATCAATTATCTTGTAAAATACTAGAATGCTGCAAATAATATAGAGTGTATGGACATCAACAGGTTTGGATCAACAGCATCTGGGTCAGCAAAATGGTCTAAAATAGTTTCATGATCCAATCTGGCATACACAGCAACACTGTAATTTACTCAGGAAAAAAACATGCCAAGGTGACTCTCTCTAGGGAGTAAATTATAACGAATGCCATATGCATATTTTACATGAATCCAACTGGTGTTGATCTGAGAAACCTAGCCTGGGGGTCTAAAAACCTGACCAAAATTTGATGCCCGAAGAACCTACTGCGTAGGAACCTTTCGGTTGCATTCCTTCTATTCATCCATTGTAGTTGCTTCTACGTTCTGTCAACTTGAACAAACAAACACCAATTTGTACTGCAAAAATCGAACAACAGAGAAAACATACCAGGAATTTGGGGATTGGTTTGCTTGAGCGGAATGATTTGTGCCACTCCCACCAGATCAGGTCTACCATCCTACAGCAGGCGGTGGCACAACACGACCCGGTGGTAGTGGTGGTGGCCGTGGTGGCAGCGGCGCTGCTGGAATCGGCTGTGGTGGTGGCGGTGCCGATGGCGTAGCAAGACCCGGCTGTGGAGGCGCCTTCCGCTTGCTCGCTCCTCCTTTCTTCTCTCGGGTCGACATCTTGCTGACTCCGTTGGGGAAGCGCTGGCGGTGGCAGGGCTCGGATCCGAAAGGCAAGAGGGGGATATGCGGGAGAAAAGGGCGGTAGCAGGCAAAAAGGTATTCAGCGAAAGTTCGCGCGTGGGGTGTGTACGCGAATATCCTCTAACCTTTTTTTTTGCCATTACTTTTCTTTTATAGAAATTTTATATACATAAACTTTACACGTAGAAAATTTATACACGAAAAGTTTATACGTCCAATTCAAATTCGAAATTAAAGTTCTAGCGTAGAAATTTTATATAAATAAACTTTTTTTATTTATATATACAATGTTTTCTATATATAAAGTTTCTATATATAGTTTATACGTCTAATTTTGAATTTTGATTTGATTTAGAATTAAAGTCTTTTACGTAGAATGTCTACGTATTAAAAATTTGTATATGTAAAGTTTATATGTATAAAGTTTTTGTATATAAAGATTTTTTTTACGCATGTGGGTTGGGCCGAAGCGTTTGCGCGCGGCCTAGACGCACGAACACTCATCCATTAGACCTCTTTGGTAGCGGGGGCGTCGACGAGATGAGCACGTGTCGCTACGGAAACCACTCACACTGTACCAGATCCACGGAAGAAACAAAAGGTGCCCCAATGCGGTTTCATCCGCGTTCCTAGCCGTGGGTAACGGTGCCCACCTTGTTTCAGCAGGACGAAACCAGTCCCCTCTTCTTTCTTTTTTTTTTGCCACATCATTATATATACTGATGTATCACTCCGTTTAATGTATATGAAACATCTATAAAATATATACTAAAACTTATCTAAATTAGTAGCCAGCTTTTTTCTCTTCTAGTATTCTCTCTCGTCCACCTCACAATGTATCTAATGTGATAACTCTTATAACCAACTGATGTAGGTTTATTGTGCCTACTCTAAACAATCTAAAGATACAGCAGTGTTTTAATTGAACCTCTTCTTGGAGGACCGGACTGCACTATAACCGGAGGGGCGGA
The DNA here is from genome assembly GCA_003991445.1 of Oryza meyeriana var. granulata. NCBI lineage: Eukaryota > Viridiplantae > Streptophyta > Magnoliopsida > Poales > Poaceae > Oryza > Oryza meyeriana. The sequence continues at coordinate 22,796 of RYFJ01000202.1, read as the reverse complement.
ATGGGAAAAATTACAGTAGAGAGGAGCGTATCACGAGATTTTTTTTCCCCCGCTTTCGGATTTCCTAGCCGTGGCGACTCTATTGTGGGCCCGGCTCGGAGCTCTTGTGTGACTGCCACGTTCTGGAAACTTCCTTGTTCCCTTCTCCTCTTCTCTATAGCATGAGAATTGCAAAATACAGAGTACTAGTACTGTACCACGCAGCCTCAACAGTGTGTATAAAACGACAAGAGTGATGACACGGTCAACAAAAGTCAAACAAAGTCAAAAGTACTATGGATAGACGACCTGTGACTATGAGTCTATGACCTGACATTCCACGAAGTACTAAGTAGTAAGAACAGAGATCGCCAGACCGGCACATGCATGTCTCAGACCACGCGACGAAAAGCCGTGGTCAGATGAAGAACATGTTGTCCACCAGATCCTCGTGCAGCGTCGGGAAGTTCGTGAAGTCGGAAGCTCCGGCGGAGGAGGAGGAGGCCGACGAAGACGGTGGGGGCTGCGACATCATCATGCCCTCGTAGTAGAGCCTGCCGCGGTAGGCGGCGAGGTCGGCGTAGTAGACGGGCGTCGCCAGCGACACCGGCTTGGTGCAGCGGGCGAAGACGAAACAGAGGTTGTAGACCAGCTTCTGCAGGTCGTCGGAGGCGAACCCGTGCTCGTCCAGCAGGCTGTAGTAGTGCGTCGGCCGGCTCGTCCCGATCAGCCCGTTGTGGCTGCACAGGTAGAAGTCGTACGCCGCCGGGTCGACCACGCCGGTGTCCACCACCGTGCCTGGGAGCACGTTGCCGTTCTTGGTCTGCTGCTGGTTCATGTCCTTGGGGAACAGCCGCGTGTGGTGCCGCTTCTTGGCCACGATCACGGTGATCGTCGGCGAGTAGTCCTTCGTCTTGATTGCCCTCTCCATGTCAGCCAGCTCCTCGTTCAGCACCATGTCGAACTGCCCGTCGCTCACGCCGTCGCGGAAGTAGATGATCCTCTGGGGCTTCACTTTGTTCCGCTTCTCGAACACACCGATGAGCTCCTGGCACATGTCGCCGAGGCGCTGGATCACCTCGCAGCGGTGCGGCTGAGCACGGATTCTTGGCACGTACTTGCTGGCGCCTTGATCGACGGAGGCCACCACCGCTGCAATCGACGGGCTCTCCACGTTCCCCGGCGACGGGTGGTTCACGTCCGCGCCGATGAACATGTACGGCGCGCCGGAGACCCGTGGGAGCGATGCTCCGAACAGCTGGACGTTGCTGCCCCCGATCTTGCCGTTGATCTTCAGAGCAAGGTTGGCCATGTACTGGTCCTGCCCCTGTTGCTTGTTCGCGAGGGTGCTCAAGAAGCACTGGGTCTGGATCCCCAGCTGCGTCTCGCAGATAAGCTTCAGCGTCTTGTACCCAGTATGCTGCTCAGACATTGGGCAGAAGAGGAGCTGCAGCTTCTGGTTCTTCCTCGCTGCAGCCTGCTTTGCTTTGTTAAGCTCCTCGTAGAGTTCATGTGGATCGGATAGCACCGCCATATCTGACAGATGCACAAAGCATGGATTATGGTTCATCTGTATGCCAAGGTCGCAGCACTTCTTGACAATCTTGTCAATAAACATGTTCCCACTCAGGGCGTATTGCTCGGAATTTGCACTGAAGTCGACAATGCCCCAGCACTGAAGAACCCGGCCTTCTGCTAATTTTTTCTTCATAAGGTTCCACTGGCAGTTAGGCTGATCAATACTCAATGTGTAGGGCTGGCCATTGGAGGGACCAAGTTTTAGGTTGGGTGGAGCAAGGATCCTACCAGTTACTTCCATCATTTGTACATCCAAAGAAATCCCGAACTGCTGAGCTATTTCTCCCCTGGAATTAAAACAGTCATTAGTACCTGATAAGATACGTCGGTTATCTCTAGTTGTTGGTTTGAAGTTAAAAAAATCAAGATCGGTTCATTAATTTTCTACAAAACCGAATGATAAAGATCAGTTAAGTTTGTTGTCCCTTCCCCAAAGAAAAATGACCAATTCAGTAAGACAAATGTGACAAGGAGAGCCATGAGTTGACCATTTGACCCATACAATATTGAGCTAGTTACGCACATATATTAGCCCAAGTTTTGTGGTAGGGAGTCGTTTATGCAGAAATTTTTTTATTGAATCTACAGTTGCATTACCAATATCATAGCAACATATTAAGTTTCAAGATAAATTAGGCGTTTGTAAATACTGGAAAGGGGTGGAAACTGAAAACAGTTACCTGCAAGGCCCATCATCAGCATTCACCAACTCCAGAATCTCCTGCTTCCGCCTTGAGGCGGGGATTAAAGCCATTTCTTTCAGCACTTTATCAGAATTCCTATCTAAGTTTCCTTTTGGATACCTCTGCCCTTCAAGAAGTTCACACAATTCAATCGGCACGTAGTTTTGTTTCTCCTTGCTCTTGCTCAAATCCAAGCATGGAAGCATCTGATACACAATATCCTTGCCATACTGCTGCGAATAGTAATCGATGAGCCTCTTGGTCTGTCCTGATTCAGAATCTACAAAAGTTATCTGGCTGGCAGGTTTATCTGTCAAACCTTTAACAATATATCTCTGCTTAGTCCTCCTATGATTTACAGTAACGCGCTGGCCTTTGAGCTCATTCTTCAAATTTTCCCATTGGTTTTTGTTTAGTGTTGTCCTGTAGTCGATGTATCTCACAAACTTCTGAACAAGATCCAACACAGGTCCAGCTTTGCGGAATGGCATTACCGAATAGTCCACACAAAGGATAAGTCCTTTCTGAGTGCACTTAAGGGTCTGCTGGGTTCCTTTGAGAGCTACAACATCCCGCCCAATGACCTCACTGCGGCCCTGCGAGTAAAATCCCTGACCAATGATAATCTTGCGCCAGCTTGAGGCCTCACGCACAATGACATCAAGGCCCTGCAAGACTTCTCTAGGCACAGGTAGTTCCGAGATTTGGCTCAAAGGAAGTTGCTTCTTGAACTCCACAGATACAATGTATGTCCGTGAACGAACTTTCACACGGAAAAAACCATCTGGCAGTTCAGCACAAGTGAACAAGTTTCTCTTGCCATCATAAGCAACAGCTGATGAAAGCCGCCGAAAGCTCTCATCCCTGAAGAGCTCGTCCTTGACCGTAAGGAAATCTGCCTTGGAGAGCTCCTTATCTGAAGCTTTGGGGGAACTTTTATCAAGCTTGATGTCTATGTCATAGTGAAAAATGGTCGATGCCTGCCGGTAGTTGACTATAAAATGGTTCACCAACAATTTAACCTTGGCTTTAGATACTGAACCTCCACCATCAGGCCTTCGCATTGGCACACGCGAGCCACTGGGAGACACAGCAACTGGGGGAGCAGGTTGTTCTACTCTTACAACCTCACTGGAAGCAATGCGCTCTGAAGGAAAATGAAGAGCAGTTAGAAAAAGAAAAGGTCAAGTCTACATAAGCAAACTCAGCAACTTAATGTGCAGTTAGAACAAAATGGATAAAGTTGTAGTCCCCCCCCTAGAAAATTTGCTTTTACAGAACGCTTTCCCGAATTGAAATGGTAGAGTAAATGTTGCATATGATTCACTTTCAAGTAAGAAACTGAGCCTCCTAGGAACTTTCTAAATTCTAGACGCTTCCTTATAGTGATTCGTAAAATCAACAAAAAAAATTGCGATCGCACATTCAGAAGCACACCATTCGGAGCAAAATCAGCAGCATCTCCTCTGCTTCTACTCTATCATCGACACAAAGCGGAAAATAGAGACCAGATCATTAGCATAAAGGGGTGTAAACTAAGTGTGTGTAGACAAATATACCGTAGTATCACGAAACCCCAGACCACTTATCAAACTAACTGTTTCGAACATTACTACCGCAAAGGAACAAAGTGAAAATGACAAACCGTACAAAGCATCAATTTTTAATTAGGTGAGGCGCTTACCGACGGAACCCGACGATCTCGCCGTCCCCTCGTCCTGGATCCTCCTCGTTGCTGGCGCCGGCGCCGGCGCCGAGGCGGGGGCGGGGGCTCCCCCGCGCCCTCTCCCCGGCTGCGCCCACACGTTCCCGCCATGGCCACCGCCGGGCTCGTACCCACGGCCGCCGCCGCCGCCAGGTCCACGCCCACCGCTGGACTCATACCCACGTCCACCGCCGCCAGGTCCACGGCCACCACCGGACTCGTAACCACCACCACCACCACCGCCGCCATACCCACGCCCGCCGCCGGACTCATGCCCACGTCCACCACCGCCATACCCACGCCCACCGCCGGACTCGTACCCACCACCACCACCACCATACCCACGCCCGCCGCCGGAGTCGTACCCACGTCCGCCGCCGCCGCCATACCCACGCCCACTGCCGCCGCCATACCCACGCCCACTGCCGGAGTCGTACCCTCGTCCACCACCACCAGGCCCGCGCCCACCGCGCCCGCCACCGCCATAACCACCTCCGCGACCTTCGCCGCCTCCCTGAGGCCCGTAGCCGCCGCCACCACCACCACCACGCCCACCACCGCGGCCCCTCCCGCGGCCTCGGCCACCGCCACCGTGCTCGTACTCCATCTCCGCCGTGAGCTCGAACGGACAATCGATCAGAACAACGTTTGGATTTTCTAGCTAGATGTTTTTTTTCTCGGATTTCGCTAAAGCAGAAGAGGGGGATCGAAGGGAGCAGTGGGGAGTAAGTTATTCGAGGAGCGCGCAGGGAACTAGACGCGCGGTTGGTAGGGTTTCTCGGCCTGATTCTCAATCGGATTAAGTGAAATTGAGTTAAATGGGCAAAAAAAATCCTTCTGATTCCCAGCCGAATTGATCTACTGTGATTCTCAATTTTACATATAAATAGAGAATCAGACAAAAGATAGCTTCTCGTGAGAATCCAATAAACAAAAATTGATAATCCCCATAAGAATTCACAAAATCTTCATAAAAATCAGAATCGTAAGATCAGAATCATACAATCTGAAGCTGTAACAAACAGGCCCTAGGTGGTGGCGTACGAATTGGCTTATGGTTGGCATAATTTTATATAGAAATTTAAAGTGTACCGTTTAACAGTTTAAAAAGCATGAAACAAAAAAATAGGCCCGGTTTATAATCGTGGGAGTGAGGATTAGATAGAGAAATACGGTTTTACCCCTGATTGATAGCAAACAGTGTGCGGTTCAGTGGTAATTTGGTTGTTCAGGGAGGGGTAAAATGGGACATGGGAGTCTACGCAAGTCAAGTGCGACGGTTGTAGGAAGTTGCCGGGTGGGCTCGTGGGTCTCGGTCGAGTCCGTTCTGTCCCGGGGGCCTTTTTGCTGCTATCTCCCTGCATTAATTCGAAATTAGGAAGGTAAGACGAATCAGACTTATTACAGACCGTACGGTTTTGCTTATTTACTTGATTTCCGTTCCGTTAGTATATTTTTTAAAACGTAAAATGTTATATTTTTTTAAAAAAACTTTCTATATGAATGTATCTTAAAAAATTAAATAAATCTATTTTTCAAAATTTTAATAATCAATACTTAATTAATCATATACTAATGACATTATTTATTTTACGTACGGCTTATACGCCACAACCATAAACTGATTTAAACAACACCTTAGTTTGAGAGCGATAGTTTGAGACCCAAACAAGTAGACAGGAGCAAGAAGAAAGGTGAGTTATTAGTGTATGATTAATTGAGTATTAGCTATTGTAAATTTAAAAAATGAATTTATATGATTTTTTAAAAACAAATTCTACATAATTTTTTTTAAAAAAAACACCGTTTAACAGTTCGGGAAACGGACTCATAAAAAACGAGGAGAATTTTCATCTAAACCGGCAGATTCGAACGGACCTAAATGAATGTTAACAAAGTGATGAAGTATTTGAGCAAGTAATAAGCAGTTTAAAAGACGAACGCTGTTTTATTTGATTTTGGGTAATGAAAATGTTTTTACATTCACAACATGTCATGAGGCACACTGTCAAACTGCGTTTCTCTTGATGATACACAAGATCAAGCTGGAGACACGCAACTTAAAATATAGGAGTACTTTGTTTACAATTGAAGATTTTAGTTTCTCTTTTACCACGGGAGGCCGGGTATATCATAAAACCATTCCAATTAAGATTGCCTATTTCAGTTTTTATTGGCATGCTCCAATGGTTTGTTTTGAGCGAGTGAAGTTGGTTTATAGATTCACTGTTGCGAGACTAAGAAAATATAAGCAATTTATATAAAACTATCGTATTTTCATGATATGTTTTCGAGTACATTTTTGTATACCCTGTATTTGATAATCTAATAATACGATCTTATCATAATATTAAATGTTGATATATGATCTAAGTCTACACCAATGACCACATGCGTGACAAGGCCACATGCGTGACAAGGCCACGCAAACCGTATTATACCATCTAAATTTTCACAGTATTTGCTCGACACCTTTTATTCTTTTATTAGATATGGTTTTTTTCTATTTCATCAGATACTTTACATCCTTTTCACGTAATTGTTCCGTGAATAACCTGTTAAAAGTAACGAGAGTAAACCATTGATCGACACATGGCTTTCCTTTACCAGCTTTCACCACAAAACTGATCCAGCGGGGAGGTCAAGTCAGCCAAAGTCCATCGAAATCTTCTTTTGAACGAGAAACGACGATGACGACAGCACGTCAGTCGCTAGTGCAGGTGCAGGGCCGGCCAGATTCAAAGACGAGAAAGAATAACTTGGCACTTTGGCAATGCCCTTGCAGTTCATACTAGTACTTGATTTGCCGGATTTGACCCTGTTCCTTCGCAGCGAAGGCAAGCATGAAGCATCGTTGATTCGTTTCGCTGTCGCTGCACTTCTTCCGTTTGCCTCTCCCGTAGTGACCCGAAGGGCACAATGGGAAACAGACCAAAGGGGAGCGTAATGTAATGAGATTTGCCGCTTTCCGCTTTGCTAGCCGTGCGCCCACCGTGCCTACCCAATGGTGGAGCCCGCTCAGCAGTTCCCCAACATAAAATATTCTCCTTCCATCCCATAATATACTCTCTCCATAAAAAAAAAATTAATTTGTACATATTAAACTGTCTCAAAATAAATCAACTGATATGCTCTTACCTACCCTCGGTTCATAAATCGAGAAATTTTATTCTTTTAATATCTCTTAGCTAACCACTCACGGATACTATTTTTTTATTGGTGAGAGGTATTTTGGTCTTTTTTCTACCTATTAATTTTGCATTAGAATTCTAGGAATCCTTTTTTTGGACGGAGAGAGTAAGGGATTATGTTTTTTTTAAAAATAATTAAAATAAAATAAAATAACAAATCATGGTACAAAATGTGGTAGTTGGGTAATAAATTGTTTCCTCTTTCCTATAATATAAGGAATTATATTATTTTTTACAAAAATTAAGGAAATAGCAAAAGTACAAGACATATTACAAAAGGTACTAGTTAGGGTAATAAACTAGTATAAAATATGGTAGGTGACAAATAAACTAGTATAGAAGTTGATAGATAAAAAATAAAATAGTACAAAAGTTGATAAGTGCGGACTAAAGTACTGCCTTGGAATCACAAAATCCATCATTTTTTGGGACAAGTTAGAAGGGCAAAATCTTTTATATTATGGGACCGGGACCGAGATAGTATCACAAAAGGTGGAAGGTAGAAGATAGAAAAGTTGATATATGAGGAATAAAGTATTGTCTCGGGATTACAAAATACCTTATATTTTAAGACAAGTTAGAAGATGTAGCTATGTTCTTCTCTGATTGAGATTTTGGAATTTTATTTCTATATTTTATAATCTTCTATACGGTGCGTGTCGTGTAAAGCATTTCTAAACAAATTTTGCTTAAAATATTTTCTAGAACAATTTTTAACTTTGCAGGAGTTAATTTATTTGCCTATACCCTTAAATAGCTACCATATTAATTTCAGCTATAGTAAATAGAGCCTAGAACTAGTTACATTGGATTTTTAGAGGGGTAAAATTAAATGAAAATTTTTTTATGGGTTAAGATGAGAAAATGAGAGTATCTAAAGAAATTAAATAAGAGATTATTATGATTGGTTGAGATAAGAGAGAATACAAAGAAGTAGTATATTTTAAATCAACTTTAAGTAATATATTTTGAGAAGGAAAGAGCACTTGTGTAATGGCCGCGTTCCAGAAAGTTCTGTGTGTTTCCTCCATTGGAAGCTAGTCCTAGGATGAATTTTTTTATTTTTATATTTTTTTAAAAAAATATTTATAAAAGTATATCTTTTTTCAAAATTTTACAAAAATATACTCTCAATGCCCTCCGGAAGAGCTTTTTTTTTCAAAACGCCCTCCCAGAGAGTGATTTGATGACGTGTCAGACGGCCGTGGGCCAGGCGGCCGGCCGCCCATTTGCAGGCGGCCCCCTGGCCAGAAATAAACCGCCCTCTAGAAGGGCGGCAAGAGGGCTGCCTGCCAAAACGCCGACCGCGGGACCGACGCTTTTGCGGGTGGCTCCCTTGCCGCCCTTCCAGAGGACGGTTTATCCTAGCAAGGGGGCCGCCTGCAAAATGGCCAACCCACGGCCCCCTTGCCACCTAGTGGGTGGGCGGTTTATTGCTAAGCCAGTATAAAATCCCCTCCTAGCCTCCAAAAATATCATAAAATTCACCAAAATCACAGGAAAAAAAGAAGAGAGAGCTAAGAGCGAGACTGAATGAAAGCAGCGAAGCTCTGCCGGTTTGCTTTCCATTGTTCCTTTGTAATTTCTATTTGTATATAAGAATTAATGTACTATTGTACTAGTTACGTATATAGTACTATATCAAAATAACTTGTTACTCGTAGATCTGTAGGTTTTTAGTTAATCTGTTAGCCGACGTAATTTGTGTAGAGATGGTAGTTATAAAATCTCAATTACACGGTATTAGATGTGAGGAGAATGTTGGTACCTAGTTTAACTGTACTTTTTCATCAACAGAGATATCAAATAAGGTGATATTTTAGTTATTTTAAGGGTAAGTGAATGTTAGATATGGTCCACAAGGTGTAGATCTATCGGAGTTTAGTTCAATGGCTAGGGCATTAATAGGCCAGCTGAGAGAAGTTTTGAATCAGTGTACAACTGACTGATGCGAGGCTTTCAACTCAACCCCCAAATCAACGCAATAACCTTGTATGTTGTAGTCAGTCGTACAGTTGAATGTTATTTTTGGGAACTGATGTCGGTGGATTGTACTGTCACTTGGAGATAGTATGTGGAGAATGCATTCCAACGTGGTTGGTCACTTGGCATACTTATGTCGGTGTATGAGAAGGATAACACCGCTGCTGCAATGTCCATACAAGATGATGAGGGTCCAAGCAAGATAGAAGGTGATGCCGAAACAATAGAAAAAAATAAAGGAGAGAATGAAGGAGGGAATGAAAAAGATAGGTAGCCAACAGGTGCGGCAGATGAGGGAGAACTAATCGACACCATCGTTGAAGAAATGGATAGGGAAGATGCTGAAAACAAGCATGCAGACGATGATTCGTCTGATGAGGACAACGTGATGCCTGCAGAATGGAGCAACGAGAACTTCTCCTGCCTTGCTATCTCCGAGTGGCATCATGTGCCATGAGAGTACAAGGAGAACGAGGTCATCCAGGGGGCCAAGTATGCATATATAGAGGATTTGAAGAAGGCAATGAAACAATGGGCGGTGTTACTTCAGTGAGAGTTCTCAGTCGTGAAGTTAAGCAAGTCGGTGTATGAAGTGAAGTGTGTGAAGAATGGGTGTCCATGACGGGTGCACGTATTTAAGGGTAAATGGAAGGATTATTGGCAAGTTTCAATCATGACCGAGCATTCATGTTACTTACAAGGTGTCGAGAAATATCATAAAAATATGACATCTGTATTTATTGCAACAGAGATGTACTCTCATATTGTAAACTTGATGTACGAACCAAGATCAATCGTTAGACATATTGAAGAGAAATTTAAGTACATAATTAGCTATGCTAAGGCATGGAAGGCGAAACAGAAGGTTGTAGAGATGGGGTTTGGCACATTTAAAGCATCTTATGATAATTTACCTCGTCTATTAGCTTGTATTCTTCAGAGGAATCTAAAGACATGGTACGACCTGATAGCTAGTACTGGTTCTTAGAATAGGTTAAGTCTGCAGTTGTACGGATGAGACCAGACATATACTTAATACATGACCGTCACGCCGGCTTACTGCGGGCAATTGAGGAATTGAGGGATGGATATGCTGAGAAAGGGTACCCACCAAGGTGGTCCGATGTTCAAAGTAGATGGTACATGTGTCATATGGGTGCTAATTTCTACAGGCAGTTTAAGAATAAGCACCTTATGAATCTTTTCAAGAGGTTGTACGTCCAGAATCAGGAGAAAAAAATTCAATGAGCTTTGAAGGAGGTTGAATGAGCTGATATCTAAACAAACAGATAAGCAGTTCAGGAGAGCTACCCTTGTAGGGGATGAGGCTCCACAAGCTCTTGGACCTCTGTCACACCCAGAAATTTAGCCAATTTCCGGACTATTTTGTGTATTAAAATCCCTGTCCAAGAATCAAGCCAGGGTACACAAAACGACAAATCAATAAACAGTTCCAAACGTAAATAAAGCGTAAATACTTACAGAAGAGGCACTTAGTCCTCACATAGAAGAAAACAGTAGCGGAAAGGTGAAACTAGCGTGTCTTCAACTCCACACCACAGGCAAGCTCAACTAGAGTATAAGCCAAGATCTTCACTTTTGAAAAGGAGGAATATAGCAAGGCTGAGTACCACCCACCGTACTCAGCAAGCCACATCAATGATGCATTTGTGCACGGGATTTCAAAGAGAGGCTGATGGTTCATTTGAGTAAAATCAGTTGTAAATAGTAGTAGTTCGTAAACAGTAAAAAGGTTGATTAAGTTAACAAGATTAATTCTCCACCGATTAACGTTACACCACGTTAACCAGGCCCAACCATTCCCAACTGATTGACGCTACACCACGTCAACTAGTCTCCACTAATGAACGCTACACCACGTTCACTAGACTCCTCCGGGTACCGTTACACCACGTTACCCGGACTCCACTGATTAACGTTACACCACGTTAACCAGTCTCCACCGGACAACGTTACACCACGCTGACCAGTTTTTCCTGATCAACGTTACACCACGTTGACCAGGCCGCGCTGATGGAAGTTACACCACGACCACCAGGCGTCACTGATGAGCGTTACACCACGCTCACCAGTCTCCACCGACTAGCGTTACACCACGCTAACCGGCCACCCCCGGTCAACTCAACCACGTCGACCGGACTCAACACCTTCCACAACACCAGTTTATGAAACCAGATTAATTATCTAGGGTGAGACTAATCACGGTGAGTCTTGGCCAATGTGCCCATGACCGCGGGCGCAGCCATTCGAATAGATTTACTCTGATCAGAGGTGTACAACTGTACCCACAAGACATAGCCCCACACACATTCCCGTGTGCTAGTACATCATCACGATGTCCCGTGAGAGGCTGTGACAGGACCGTTCATGCAACCCCTCCCTAACCATCCACACCACGCTGAGATTGCACCTACCAACAGGGCACACCATATTGGCCAGGCTACCCCTCTTGCGCCACGGTGAATTCGGCAGCCGATCAACCCTACCCCGGGCCGACCTAACTCCATCCCACTCACCCTCTTCTTCGGTGCCTAGGAGAGGGAGAAGAAACGCTTCAAGCCCAGCCGTTGCCCACACTGGCTTGTGGAAAGTACGAGAAGTTGCCCAAGTGGTTCCCGCGAGTTCCCTTCTCCTCCGGCTCCGGCCGCGAGCTAGGTTCCCGGTGAGCTTCCGAGCCTCGGGGGTTCTCCATGTAAACACCAAACCGCATTCATCCACCACAGATAGCCAACACACAGGAGTAGGGTTTTACGCCTCCGTGCGGCCCAAACCTGTCTACGCCTCTTGTCTCTCTTCCGCGCGGTTATCACGGTTCGAACAGTCCGGACCCGATTCGGACGGTCCGAACCCTCTATCTCCCAGCTCGGGCCCCCGGTTCTCGTGGCCGATCCATCGTTCCGCTGATACACACTGACGCCGACTTCGCCTGAGAACTACTCCCCTGGCCGAATCTCAAAGGGAGGTCTCCTGACTTCCCGCAGTCGAGGTTTCATCCTCCGACAGCTGGCGCGCCAGGTAGGGGGAGTTTCCTTTTCAGGTGTTACGCCGGCGTCTCCAACACCGGCGCACTCCATGGCAGGAGGCCGTCGTCATCGAGACTACGGCGAGGAGTCCGCTGGCTACACCCTGCCGGGCAATGTTAGCCCTGGAGAGGATGGCGAGCTCTCACGTTCCGCGTTGCGGCGGAACAGGAGGAAGCGCCAGAAAGGCAGGAAGGCCGCCGAGGACTTCGCCTCGGTGGCTACGGGCAATTCCCGGAGCCGTGTTGCCCACGGAGGCGATGACGGCGGCAAGCGGCAAAAGGCCGCACGTGCGCCGCCGCCGCCAACAACGGCTTGGAAGTGGTGCCCCCTCCACCAGACGGGCTGGCACGACCTTACGGAGTGCTGCGCCGTCCAGGGCTCAGCCAAGCGTGTTAAGCCGGCGATAGCCCGAGGGTGGTGCGCCTACCACGACACGGGTCGGCACGACATCACGGAGTGCCGCGCCGTCCAGAACTTCGCCGAGTGTCCCAAGCCGGCCATAGCTCGGGGGTGGTGCGCCTACCACGACACGGGTCGGCACGATATCACGGAGTGCCGCGCCGTCCAGGACTTGGCCGAGCGTCTCAAGCTGGCAATGCCCCGGACGTGGTGTCCCGTCCACGAGACGGACTCGCACGGCCTCACAGAGTGCCGCGCTGTCCAAGAGTTGGCCGAGCGCGTCAAGAAGTCCCGCCAGGAGCGGTAGCAGGCCAGGAGATTCCGGCGGGAGCAGTAGCAGGCTAAGCCCGTCGAGGAGGTTTGGACGATCCAAACCCTCGGCGGATGGTCCGATCGTCGGACTCGGACGGTCTGATCTTAACGCGGACGGTCCGGTCGCCTTGCTTTGGACGGTCCAAACCTTGTCCGGACGGTCCGATTGGGGCAACGGTCAAGATGATCAACGTCTGAATCACGCTCCCGATCCGGAACAGCTTCAATAGGGCACAAGTACCCGGACCGCATCGCCTCGGCAAGGGCGGGTCCGGGGAAGTTGTCCCGATATGGTCCATGTCCTTATCCGGGCCCCATGCCCGGGAACATTCGACCATACATATCAAATCATATTTCAGTCCGGGGCCCCGGGTCCTAGGTACATATTCGAGCCGAGGCACGGATTCTCGAATCCGTGCCCCGGGCCCGACACCGAGGAACCCGGGGCAGCCTCACCAATGCGAGTGCAGGCCTGGAAACGCGGACTCGGAATAGGGTGCGATAGCCCGGACAGCACCGCCCCGGCGAGAATGCGTCCGGAAGGTCGTCTCACACCCCATATCAAAAAAATATATCCAAGCCCGGGCCTTCGGAACCCGGCATATATCAGTACCGGGGCCCTCAGGTCCCGGGCACATGTCGGGCGCGATAACCCGAAGAGCCTCCCCTGACGAGGGTGAAAACCCGGGTAGGTCGATCCCGACTCTGTCCGGGGCCCCGGGTCCCCCCGGGCACATGTCAAACAAGTATTTCTGTCCGGGGCCCCGGGTCTGGGCACATATGCAGAAATATTTCGCCAGCGAGGCCACATGCCTCGCTCCTAACCAGCAGAGCCTCAAGCGCTATCTTTAGCGTAAGGTTGGGGCCCGATCACTCTAAGGTCAAGGACCTTGTTCTCCGCCGTGGCGTCCCACGGGTCGGAAAGAAGATAACCTTCCCCCCGGGGAAGGCCCCTTCATGGTGATCGGTGTCTCCCAACCGGGCTCGGTAAGCCTGGGAGATCTCCGCAAAATTCATCTCTAAAATACATCCTGTAAGTGCGGTGTGCCCGGGCCAGCGCCGGATTTCTCCAAATCTCAGCGCTGGCCGGGGCCCCATATGTATACACTTTACATAAGCAGCGTTTTTAATATCCTTCTCGGTCTCGTTCCTCTCGTCTTTTTCCGTGTGTTGCATTCGTGGCATTCTCACCCCCTGGGGGTACCATCGGGCCCGCACCGGTACGGGCGGCTGGATTATGCGCAAAACCAGCCGCCATACGGGCGCGACCACGAGAACGCCTTCGGGAGGTGATTGACGCCACGGCTCGTAGCATGGATGGACAAAGGAACGAACCGGATGCTCTCACAGTTCGTCATGTGCAGATTAGACCAATTCCCGGCAGGTTTTAGGCAAGCATCCCGAACCCCGACGCGGGCTGCGGAGCCCGGCCTGGCCGGCTCCTCCCCGGCAACCGCCGAGGCACGGGATGCTCTGCTGCCGGATGACCCCGTGCTCGGTCAAGCCAGCTCCCCCGGCCTCACGGCACTCCCACGGCCAATGGCGCCCGGGGGCACGGAGGGCCCCCGGATCCGGGAGACGGAAGGAGTCCAACCTGCGAACCTAATCGATTCGCCAAGACCCACGCTCCGGAGCTCGCGGTCCTGGGGGCCCAAGTTCCCAGGGCACGGGCAACGACTCAACTGTTCCGCGCGACTCGTCCCTGGCCCCTTCACGATCCTCGGGGACCGAGTTCCTGGGGCGACTCTCGCCGCTCTCGGAAGCCGGGCTCCTGGGGTAGGCGGCTACCCGAGACGCTGCGACCGTCCGCGGCCGCTGACGCCCCGGGTCGGAGGGCGCCTGGCACTCGACGCTTCCCAGGAAAACAACAGTGTCACCAACAGCAGACGCAAACAATTCCCGGAACAACACCATAAGCAAAGGTACGAAAATATAAATGTCATCATATATCTATACAAATACCTCTCTCTGTACAAGACAGGCAAAACCAAAGTGCAAGCACGAGCGAGGCCCGGATCGTACGGGGGGCGGTCACCGGTGTACTTCTGACCGGACCCCGGGCGACATCGGAAGGGGAGTGCTCGGGGGCATGGAGGGCCCCCGGGCCCCGAAGGCGGCCGCGGATGGCGTCAGAAGGAAACCGACGTCTTCCTCGACCTCTTCATCGGCCATCGGCTCCACCAGATGTTCGCGCCCGGAGACGCCGTCGCACGGGGAGAGGTTGCTAGCCTTCTTCGGACCGGACCCCAAGCGGCGTCAGAAGGGGACTGGCGTCTTCCTTGACCCCTTCGTCAGGCATCGGCTCTACAAGGTGCGCGCCGCGGTTGAGGAACCCTGCCTCCGGGGCAGCGGACTCGGCCACGGCCTCCCGCGCCTCCTCGTGAACCACCGCGACTCCCTCGCGAACCACCGCGACTTCCTCGCGCACGGCGAACTCACATCCCTGAGACGCGAGCCCGGCCTCTTAGGCCCAGACGCTTTCCTCTCGGGAGAGTGTTTCCTTCTCCTGCGCCTCCATCTCGGTCCAGGCTTCCTCAACACTTCGTTCCATGTTTTTAGCCCAGGTCCCGGGCACGTATCCCGTCTAAATCAACAAGTCGTCAAGCTAAACCAGTCCATGGCGAACCAGGCGGACCCAGCGTCCCCTCATTTCTTGGAAGACATGGCCCTGTTCCTGCCCGGAGCAGTTCCGGCCGAGCAACAGGGCCAGGGGCCACTGTCGGCGAAACGGGACTGGGGTCCCCACAGTCGCCGGGGACGCGTGGGTCTTCGGCCACGTCAGTTCCCCCGGAGCCACATCCTGCGCCGGAGAAGGCCGGCTTCCCTGCTAAGTACCCAGGCGCGAGCTCTACGATGGCCCGGGTGCGGTTTTCCCGAGCAAGTCGCAACAACAGCTCCCGGCGCTCGATCCCGGGAGCCACCTCCCCGGTGCCCGGTCCCGGGAACCTCCTCCTCGGACCCCGGGTCCCGAGGACCGTCCCGTGCCCGGGGCCCTCTGGTCCCGAGTCGCATAGCTTCTGCCCCTGGTGGCGTCCCCGGGGCGCATTGCGGAGACGCTCCCGGTCCCGGGCGCCGCTCCCCGAGCCCGGGACTCGCATTACCCGACTGATCGGCTCCTCCCGGTGATCGGCTCCTCCGAGCTGATCGGCCTCTTCGGTGATCGGAACCTCCCGCCCGGATCGGCCTCTCAGCGGACGGCATCGGCTCTCCAACTACCCGCATTAATGACGAGGCGACTGGGCGTGACGTGCCTGGCTTCCGTGGGCCCGCTTCCTGTGCCGTCAGAAGCTCCTTTTGACTACGGAGGCTTCTTTCACTGTGCAATCGCTGTGCAGTTAGAGCCTTTTGCCTTGGAGGCGTGCGCCGTCACGTCTCCACGCTCCATCCGCTCACGACGACGTGCAGCAGCTGCTCCGGCGTGACAGCGTGCAGACCTACTCCGGCATGGGCTCTCCTCCAGCGCGGCGCGGCAGACGGGCGCGGACGTGCATGACAAGACATAGCATAGCTAGCTCTCTCTCTCTATCTAGCTCAGGCACTGTGGACTCCCCTGATGGATAAAGGAGGATCTGAGCCGACGAGCAGTGGGGGGGAGAATTCTGGTAGAGCTACCGCTAGACGATCAACTTCCTCCTGTCTCACTTGTATCCTGGTTGAGAACTCCTCCCGGTCGAGAGCTTCTCCCGGTTGAGGACTTCTCCCAGTCGAGGTCTTGGTCTTCTACCTCAGCTCACGCGAGTTCCCTTCTCCTCCGGCTCCGGCCGCGAGCTAGGTTCCCGGTGAGCTTCCGAGCCCTGGGGGTTCTCCATGTATACACCAAACCGCATTCATCCACCACAGATAGTCAACACACAGGAGTAGGGTTTTACGCCTCCGTGCGGCCCGAACCTGTCTACGCCTCCTGTCTCTCTTCTGCGCGGTTATCACGATTCGGACGGTCCGGACCCGATTCGAACGGTCCGAACCCTCTATTTCCCAGCTCGAGCCCCCGGTTCCCGTGGCCGATCCATCGTTCCACTGATACACACTGACGCCGACTTCGCCTGAGAACTACTCCCCTGGCCGAATCTCAAAGGGGGGTCTCCTGACTTCCCGCAATCGAGGTTTCATCCTCCGACAAAGTAGATTATAAATTTAGATGAATTTAGGAAGAAGAACGGGTCAAAACGGAGTTAATGGCTGGGATTCTATTTGGATGGATTTAAACGGCTGAGATTGATTTAGGAACTTGATATAGAGATTGGACGGCCGAGATTCAACCCTAGAGTTTAACGAGATTCGATGGTGAAGATTGGATTCAATTGATCGGACGGCTCTAATCGGCCCAGAATGATCCAACAGCTGGGACAGCCGAACTACTGCACGCGGGACCCACGCGACAGCATCACAGGAAGAAGAGGCCAAGCTCCTGCCATGGCGCTCAGCCGAGGGGGTCGGGCGACGGCCGGCGCGACGGGGCACTGTCACGGCGAGGCAGATAGGAGACCCGACAGCGCGACGACTTTAGTGGCAGGAGTAGCGACTCCAGGGTGGCGCGACGCGGCGAAGACGTTGACGATGGCGCCACGGCGCGGCACGGGATGAGGAAGGAGGCGGCTCCGGCGAGGAGATGCCGAGGGAGGTGTCCTCGACTGGGGCTTACCGACGGTAGACGAGGCGCAACGACCGGCGACGAAGCGACGAGGACGACGGCAAATGACGAGGGCGACGTCGGGGAGGAAACAGCAGTAGGGTTCGGCGGTGCTGAGGATGTTGATGGCGTTTGGTGGCACCCAGGAGGCGCTGCCACGCCGACTTGTCGGCAGCAAGCGGCAGCGAGGGAGATAGCGAGCCCGGGACGAGGACGACGACGTCGGCGACGGCAAGGATTTCTGCGACTGGGTGGCGGCAGGACGACTGGGTGACGACGGCAGACGGCGACACATAGAGGAGAGAAGAGGGGAGCAACGGCTACGGCTCACCGGCTGTAGGAAAAAGCGACGACGCCGACAATGAAGAACGGAGGGAGGAAGAGAAACGGGCGCTGTCAGGCGAGGCTCACCCTAGGCAGCGGTGTCCACGGAGGCGACGACGTCGATGCCGAACCACCGGTGGCATCAACGGGCAGAGACACAGCGGCCGGCGACCGACGACCGCGCCGAGGAGGCGGTGGAGCAGGGGCGCTGGCCGGCGTCGACTTGCCGTAGCGCAGCGGCGACTTCGGGGAAGGGGCGGCGCCGACGAGGAGGCTCACCTCGGGGCGGCGAAGGATGGCAACGGCCGTAGCCGAGCGGCGGCGCTGGCTCCTGGCGTCAGTGCGGCTTCCAGAGACGGCGGTGCACTGGAACAGAACGGCAGCGACAGGGACTCCTGGTGGTGGCAGCGGCTGCAGAGGCAGGCGACGGCGGCGAGGAGGGGACGGCGAGCTCCTCGGATTGAGGACAACGGCAGCGCTCCGGCGACGGAGGGCTTCGGGGAAGGGTACGCCAAGGCGCTGCTCGACGCGGTGGAGGCGGTGAGGAGGTGCAGGTGACGGTGGTGAAGCCAGGCGGCGGCGGCTGGAGGCGCTGCACGTGGCGAGGAGGAGCGGCGGCGCGGCGTAGAGCGGCGAAAAGGGCGGCAGATGGGCGGCTGCGAGCTCGGCTAGATGGGGGAAAATGGAGAGGGAGGCAAAGGGACGGTTCCATTTACGAGCACGCGAGGCGAAGAGACGTGGCCAGGCGAAGCGCGATGTGCCGAGAAAACGGCGGCGCGCGCCGAGAAACGCGGTGGCATGCGGAGCGTGGGGCGTGACCGAGTCCAGGGTGGCGCACGCGGTTGCGGGCAGAAGAGGCGGGGCGGCGCGGGCTGGCGCAGGCCGGGGCTGGGGCGGTGCAGGCCGGGCGAGCGAGGCCGAGGGCCGTGGGGCGGCAGTGGGCTGGCGCTGGAGCGGCTCAACTTGGTGCCGCCAGGGCAGAGAGAGAGAAACGGAAAAGAAGATGAACAGAAGGGAGAAACAAGAGGAGAAAAGGAAAATTAGAAGAAAGAAAGAAAATGATGAAAGGAAGGAGAATAGGTTGGGATTTTTGGGATTCTTCTGGAAATTTCAAATTTAGAATTTAAATTTAGAATTTCAAGAGGTATTGGGAATATTGAAAATTAGGAAATTGTTCGGGCTGAATTTTGGAGGGTCGGACACGTCGGCGTATATTATTTTGGAACATCGAAATGTCGAAACAATTTTGGGAGATCGAAATATTTCTCTGGAATCGAGGATTCGCTGCGATTTGGAACTCTCCAAGTATAAGATATTTTGAAATTTCTCTGGAAGTAATTGAAAGGAGTTAACAGAATATCCGGAATCAGGAAAAATTCAGGAATAATTAAGGAATCAGGAACTTGAGGAAATTATAGAATGGTACTTTGCGTCGACTTGAATTAGGAATATTCGAGGAATATATTTTACCGGAGTTTTGAGAAACGGAATAAATGAACGTCAAATATGGGAATATTTTTGGGAGTCGAGAACGGTGGAGGAAATAGTTTAGTAAACATTCGATCGCTTGAAATATCGGTATATTTGGAGAATTGGAACATCGAGGAGGTTTTAGGCTTCCGGGAGTGGCACGAAGCCCTAGAAGAAAAAGGAGTCAGAGCTCACGATGAACGGGAAGACTTCAAAGGACTGAACCGAAACGACCCGAACAGGGGAAAAGACAGGGGTTTTATTATAAATTAGATTTATCTAATTATAGAAATGATCTTTGTTCCATTAAAATTAATTTTGGAGCTCCGAAAATTCCGAGAAAATTTCAGAGAGTTTATTAAATCGTGGGAAATTTGCCAGAAATAATACCACCTTACGAAACAGAAAGAGTTTATTATTATAATACTTAAACGCTTAAAATACTTCCGATCCAAAACCCCGGGAATGATAAAAGCGTCCACAGCTTTATTTAAAATTTTCAACTTGGGATTTTTAATATTGAAAATTTCAAAATTTTATTCAAACACGTTTCTCAAACAAAAATTTTTTCAGCGTATTCTATATTTTGATTTCCCCAAAAACAATTTTTAATTAAACCGATTTTTAGGGCGTGACAACCTCTATCAAGTGATGGATCTCGGATGAGAAGAAGGTCGGCATCGTTGGTTAGAAAATTTTTGGAGTGGATTAAGACTGAGCCAAAGGAGAAATGGGCATTGTTGTATGACAAAGATGGTTCTCGATTCGGCATAATGACCACAGTTTGGCAGAGGTTTACAACTAGATCATGCATGGTGTTCGAGGGCTCTCACTTATTGGCATTGTTGAATTTATCTTGCAGGCACATGCAAGTATTTCAGAGATCGGTTCAGAGCAGCTGGCCCCTCCTGGCAGATAATAATCTTTTCTTTGGCGCACTACTGACGAAGTACATGTAAGATAAAAGTAAATCAGACCCGAAGACATCGAGCTTATACCTCAAGTACACAGGAGCACAGATTTAAAATATTGTGTGTCGACAAAGACATGCGTGAAATCTACCGCAAAAGAGTTGTGCAGGAGTGCATGCTGAAGGAAGACGGGACCTGTAAGTGCTCATGCCGAAAGCCTACTCTGCTCCACAAGCCATGTTCTCATGTTATTGCCACAAGCGGTGAGTACAGAATAGAAGCACGTCATTTTGTCTCATCTTATTTCAGGAAAGAAGCAATCTACAATACTTGGAGTGGAGAGATATACGGCTCCGGTATTGCGGGGATATTTACTGCCGAGCATTCTCAAGCTATCTACATTCCTGACCAACAAAATTGAGGGACAAAGGGTGTAGGTCGCCGCAAGACAAGACGCATTCGTAATGATATGGATGAGTCAACAAGCCGATGGGAGGTATAAACGTTGTTCAAAGTGCGACCAAACATGCCATACCTACACAGAAATGTCCGAAGGATGCAAACCGGTCCAAGTGCGGCGGAAGCTGTATCCGTCGGGTTCAAGCTGCTGATGGCAGTCATCCTACCGGTGAAGGCACAACTTCAAGACGACCCCGTCCTAGACGTTCTCGACCATTTGGTGGTGCTGCTGTCCGGAGGAGTGAACTCCAAAAAAAAGCGGATCACCGGAGTCTGGGGACCCCCCTTTGAGGTTCGGCCAGGGGAGTTGTTCACAGGACGACTGCGGCGTCAGGACGATGGCACACAAGGGAGACAGCAGGGAGAGTAGACCAGGTTTGGGCCGCGCGGAGGCGTAATACCCTACTCCTGTGTGTGTTTGCTATGTGGGAGAAATGAATCATGTGGTTTTGCTCTTAAGGAGTTCTTGAGGGTGCTCAGGAGCTCGCTCCTCGCTTGGTGGACGAAGCCTCTCTAGAAGCTGTAGCTCGGAGAATGAACGGGGTCCCGAGAGAGAGCCTCCCCCAGAGCCAGCCCATCCAGAGAGAGAGTCTTCTTGTTGGCATGGATCCTCCTTTTCTAGTCCAAGGGAGTTCCACAGTGGTGCCTAGTATACATGCCAAGAGATAGCTTTTCTAGGATATGTTGTCGCAACCAGTGTTCTTCTGTCGCACGGTGCGGCCGCCTCCCCGCCTGCAGAGCCACGCCGGAGGGGTCGGGCTCTCGGGACGTCTTGTCGTCACGTTCTCTTGGCTGCTGCGGGCGGCTTGGTCGTGGAGGTGTGACAGTGCAACGCCATGGGTTCGCTGCCAGTGTGGAAACTGAAGACCTCTCAGTCAAAGTTCTCTGACCGCGCACATGGAGCGGGCTCCACACAGGGGGTCATCACATGAGAGCCCACGCATGCCCGAGCGGGCCGGATCGACGCCGACGAGCGCGCGCGGCGCCCACGTCACCCTCTCTTCCTCGTCATTAATAGCGCGGTGGTTGGAGAGCTGAATCGCTCGAGTCAAGCTCGGCCCAGGGCAGCAGAGCTCATCGAGCCTCCACCGCGCACAACGGCGCTCGAGTTCCTCGGGGACAGAAACTGTGGCCCCGGGACCACGGGCGCGTGACTCGGGGCCGGAAGTCCAGCAATCGTGCCCGGGGACGCGACCCGGGGCCGAGGAGGTGGTTCCCGGGATCGGGGGCGAGGCCCGGGCCCTGCGAGAAGACCCCGGAAATACATGTGCCCTGGGGACGCGACCCGGGGCCGGAGGAGGTGGTTCCCGGCCCGGGAAGACCGGTAATGTGCCCGGGAACGCGCCCGAGACCAAGCCTGTGGCTCCCGGACCGGGGGTGGCGAGACCCGGGCCTGGGAATATCCCAGCAATGTGCCCCAGGAACGCGCCCCGGGACTGAGCCTGTGGCTCTCGGGACCGGGGGGAGGTTCCTGGGAATATCCCCGAGAACCGGGGCCCGAGGCGGATGCGGGCGGTCGTCGTGACGCGCCCGGGGAAGGTGCACTCGGGCCCAGGCAGTGCTTCGGGCCCCAGGTACTTGGCGGGAAAACGCCATAGCCGGCCGTCACCGGTGGCAGAATGTGGGCCCCGGAGGAGCTGACGTGGCCGAAGATCCACGCGTCCCCGGGGTAGTGGGGCCCCAGTCCCGTTTCGCCGACAGCTGGCGGTGTAGTATTAGTCATGCATCGATGTAACAAAGATTCTATATTCACTTAAATTCTCCTCCCGCTCTTGTTGCGTGCTCTTGATCTTTGTTATAGAACGATATGTAAGCGTATTGTTGTTTTTTATTGTCATGTAAATAATGCTATAAACTTTAACAATAATTTGTAATGTGGTTGTTCTTTAACTTTACGAACTTACTCTTACTTGTTGCTTTGACAATAAAATTTACACTAACTCTCTATTTGCCATGCAGGTATGGACGTACTATACAGAAACTACAGAGCTGCTCGACTTTCTCGCCGGCTTCGGCCTGGAACCGATCCTAACCCGGTCTTACTTGTCAACCGTCGAGGGGTGCCGTAGCTAGGCACATTTCCGTTCACAGCCCGCCTTTCCACGGTCACTCCGCGTAGGCCCTCGTT